>CAMTDV010001633.1:15769338-16369338 GCA_947069175.1 Scalesia atractyloides | reverse complement strand
TTGTCAAAGAAATGATGAAAATGCACATGCACATGTGCATGGTAATGTATTATGGATGGTATGATAGATGAAAGAGAAAATGTATTCAAATTAATGTACCAAAACACCTTATTTCATGTTGATATATATAGATCACATGTGCATTGCTAATATTGGTAACGTAAAAAGTAATGTGTTACACATGGTAGTGTAAATGAAAGTACAATTGTCTAACGTTTGTAATGTATTACGGAATTTGTCAAAGAAATGACGAAAATGCACATGTGTATGGATAGTTGGTACTAAAAAAATTTTTTTTTTGAATTTTTTTATTGTTGAGTAAATATAGCGATTTTTTCAAAAAAAATATTAAAAAAAAATTTGGTATATTTTTTGGAATTTTTTAAGTATTACTGTTTGTGTTCACACTGGTTCTCGCGGTTCTTGCAATAAAGGGTGGTTCCTAACGGATCCTATATATATATATATATATATATATATATATATATATATAATCTGTAATGAAATGACCGGAGTCAAACATAAACAATGATTGGTCCAAAATAGAGATCATTTAAGTAATTAGCACTAAAGTCTAATACCGATAGTCCATTTTCGAATACTTAAACATTCATTTGAGTAATTGAGTCAAAAATTCAAATAATAGAATGTGAAACGTCGATCAATACTTAATTCTCAACCCGCCATTCGATTCAGATATACAAGATCCTACTCAAACCCCCCCCCCCATTTGCCATCATTATTAGATTTTCCATCGCCACTCGCCAAGACGCCAACCAACTGGGGTTTTGCTCAGTCGGTTCATTCAATTCAAACTTCTGATAGAACAAGGGTATGTTTCAGTTGGTCGATGATTTATCTTCCCGCTCAATTATTTTTGATAGAACTAGCTTAGTGTTTTTGTATTCCTTGTTATTTGTTAAATTTTTACTTGTGTTCTAATTAGATGAAACCTCAGGGACGGAAAGGGACGAAAACGACACTTTATTTTGATAACAAGCACCCCCATCATCACTTTCCTTTTTTGCTGGGCGACACTCGATACTCGCTTGACGTTCGTTTAAAAAATGCTCGGATTGAAAGACGCTCGCTTGACTTTGGCTCGGTTGAAAAAATGCTTGGTTCAGTTTGGTTTGGTTTGTAAATGAACCAAGCACGAGAAAAGGTCGGAATGGTTCAGTTCGGCTCGTGAACATCCTTATACATGTATCTATAACCTAGTGTATATACACACAACTCACTTTCATGAAAAAAACTAAAACCTCTATGATACATATATACAATATATCATGCTTACGCATATGTAGTATATACATACACATTATACACCAATATATACGTATACATATGCATAATTATTTGCATATACATACATACAAGAGAGAGAAACAAAATGATAAAGCAATTTTTTAAGTCATATTGGATTTAAATAATTCAACATGGCTGTTTTTGGCCAATAATAATCCCAACTGATTTTATTCCCGATAGTGGTCCAACTTTTTTCATTTTTTTATATTATAGTCTACTATTAAAAAAGCATAACGGAGTTAAGTTTTTTTATTTTTAAAATTACAAACCGATGTTTCAGGGCTTTTGATAACAACGAGGATACGGGTCGATTGATGTAAAATTTACCTCGAGACAGTGCTCCAAACGATGAAAACGATGCTTCAATTTCGGGTGTTTAAAATTTCAATTAACAAAAATCAACACGTTTGGAGCACAGCTTCAAGGTAAGTTTCATGTTAATCAACTCGTATCCTCGTTCTGATCAAAAGCTGAAGAAACACCAAACCGAGATTGATCGAAACCAATCTAGATCTGAGGACATGGTTTCTGCATAAAATGGTTAATCCCTTGTTTGCTCGCAGATTGGAAATGGTTCGCCGGAAATCATTGCAAAACAGAGCACCGTCAGACTCGCCACAGGGAGAATGGAAGTTCTCTCCGTGACTACCCTCCGGCGTGAGAATAAGTACATTGACCTGAATAAAGTAAAGTAGAAGAAGTAAGAGTAAGTGAAAGTGAATGCATAACTTGTACCTCTCTTATTTATAGCCGGTTGTTTGGGCGCCAAAATTGTAACGGAGAGTTAATAGTGTAACATTTGTATAAATCGGGTCTCCAAAACCCGCTCCGTTTTGTAATCAAATACCAAGTTACGAAATTTCATTAAGTATTTATGAGTATTTTGAGTTTAAACGTTACATAATTAATATATAAACTAAACTATAAAAATTATATTTGATAAAAAAGTTAAAATAAAATAAATAAAAAATATTTGGAGCTGACCGGACTCGAACCCGGGTCAACTGCCTCCAACGTCTCAGCAACCGATCTTTTAACCACTCCGCCATCAATTGTTTTCTGTTAACATTATGAAAACAATTGAATTTTATACGCAAACACGGATTAACGGTTAATGATATCTGAATAACGGAAATCGGTAAGCCGAATCGCCAAATCAGTTTTGTTTCGCTTAGCTAACTTATAACCGACGAATATCGGTTTCTAATTAAGCTCCAATTTTAATGAACTTCAAGTTTTGGGTTTTTGAAACCGAAAGACATTCAAACTCCAAATAATTCAGATTCCAATCATTTATACGATTCAGAACTGTCTCAAATACACTCCAATCCCTTTTCGTCGCGTTTTCAAGTCTTTTGAGCACAAGAAAACTGTCGCCGGAATTCTCTGCAAATCTCGCCGGAAAACCGTGTTCAACACAAACCAGTAAGAATTTCCTCTCTTGCTGTTTCAATCTATTGTTAGGACACTACTAACATTATTCCGTCATTCAAAATCAGTCACAGAAGACTTTGCTGGATTTTCTGGTTTCGCCGGAAAAATTCTGGGATTTGCCGGAAACACGCTAGTTGACGGTAAACACATTCAATCGTGCTAATAATCCATGTACTCTGGTTCAATTTCAAATCTAATTCTTTAATTCTGTTGTTAGACCCTCTCAGCCGAAGTTTCAAAAACAGAGTTGCCTGTTCTCGCCGGACTTCCTGAAGAAGACGACCTGTCCGGTATTTCTTTTCCCCAAACTGTTCGGTTTGTTCATTCAAACTAGTAGGCATGATATTTAAGTAGTAGAACCATGAATCAGTTGTCTGAGTAAAAACTGGTAATCGTAATGAAGAAGACGAATCTAAAAACGGGATAAGAGTAAATAAAACTCGGATAATTAACGGGTTAGACACACAGTCCAGCGGTGGACTGTGTGCAAAGTTTATATACAAGTCCCGAGTTCGATCCTTACTACACACACTCTGCGTAATAAACATTCATTTTTATTCATGAACTAACCGGGTTGAAACGAGTAGTTGTTAAGTATAATATAAATCAAGAATATAACCGGGTTAGACACACAGTCCAGCGGTGGACTGTGTGCAAAACAAACTACACGTCGCGCGATCGAGTCCCGTCACAAACACCGGTTCAATGAGATTAAAACGTTTTGCAAAATAAAGGAATTTTCGGTAAATTTGAATAAGTGTATAAATATAATTAAAACTGGATTTCTAACGGGTTAGTCACGTAGCTCAGTTGGTAGAGCTACGTGCGCGTGAACGGAAGGTCACCGGTTCGAATCCCGTTCGGCGCAAGTATTACCGCTGACCGAACCGGTCAACGGTCAACGGTCAACGGTCAAACAATAAAAAAAAATATTATTTTTTTTAAATATTTATTTGTTTAATTTAAATTAAAAATCAATTAAAAATACTTAAAAATAACATTTTTAAGGATAGAAAATAGCCATAAACTCACAAAAATATATCTAAAAATCCCATTAAAATCTTTAATAAAATCCATCTATTTAATATATTTTCCCATTATTATTTAGGTCAGTGATTCCTCGTTGACTCGCTTCGTCTAAATCGTGCGCATCTCACCAACTCAAATCCAACGCACCCAATGTGAGTGAACCCTTCAAATTCCCCGTTTTAATCACGTTTTTGGGGTGTATCATGTGTCTTGTTCATTTACTTATTATAACTAAGTTATTGTGCATATATCATATCATGACATGTGTGTTAGTTGTTGCTGATAAGTAGTTATTATTGTTTGCAAATTATTATTTCAGTACATGCAATTGCTGAGGCCGTAGCTCCCCATCCATCGAGGTTGAGTTTGATCCCCATTTTATTATGAGGTTGATCAGGGCGTGCCCGCACGATCGGCTCCGTTTGATTGAGCCTTGATCGGTCTTTTTATTTACATTTCAATACATGCAATACGCTCGGCTCCGTTTGATTGAGCCTTGAGCGCACAGTTCAATTTACATTTTCAGTTAATGCAATACGATCGGCTCCGTTTGATTGAGCCTTGATCTCACAGTTCATTTATGTTAATTATCATATGATGTTGGTAAGTTCATGTATGCTATCGATTGTTAATGTATGTTATAATTGTAACTGATGTTGCCATTGTTTGATTTCATACATATGCTCTTTTATGATTATGCACAATATTTTATTGATAAACTAACCAGAAAATCATTATTAAATGTTTATCTATAAGGTTCACTCGCCAACTTATGTTGACCCAAAAACCTCCCATTTTACACATGATACAGGTGAACCAGCAGCAGCTAGGAACACGTAGGACCTGGATTAGAAGAAATAAAACGATTTAGTATTTGGATTATTATGTTTGGTTATTTTCCTTTGTAATGAATGAACATGTTTGAATGTTTGAGAAATGTAACTTTGACTTCATTTAATTATGAAACATAATAGTAAATGTCATGTGCTTTGGTGATAACCCAATTATGCCCCGATTCTTATTTCCGCTGCGGGTCGGGGTGTGACAAATAGAATCTTTTGCACCGTTAGCGATTATTTCCTCATCCATGCTCACGGATCATGAGTTGATCGATGGCTGGGAAGATGCCACGTGGAAAGTGATTATTTCTAGATCTGCATGGAGATTGTGCCATCATCGTGATTTTGGATGAGCGTACAGGATACTGCCACATCACATTCGGTTGCAACCGAATGGAGTCTTGCATGATGAACATTAAATGCTTCTAGAAGATTTACAGCTGTGAAGCCTTCATCACTTTGCCCACGTGTCCAGTTAGTTATAACAGAAAAAATTCCTTTTTGTCCAATTCAAAAGCCCTAAAACATTGGTTTGTAATTTGGAATAAAAAAAACTTAACTCCGTTAAATTATTTTTAACGGTGGACTATTAAACAAACAAAATAAAAAAGGCTGGACCACTGTCGTGAATAAACTCAGTTGGATTATTATTGGCAAAAAAACAGACATGTTTGTTTATTTAAACCAATTTGTCATTTTTTTTAAATAAGTGATCTTCACGCTTAAGCATAATATAAAGATAAAGTTAAGTTAATCATGGTATTTTTAAATAAATTTTTTTGTACAAAATAATGTTAAGAGCATACCGCGTACCCTAATGAGCGTGAGAGTGCACCGTCCACGTCAACTCACAGTGTCGCTAACACTGGCGTCATGTGAGATCACGACGTGTATGGAAAACTTTATTTTGCTTCGGCAATAAAATTAGGGCTGTTCATAAAGCTCGCGGCTCGCAGCTCGGCATGTAGCTCGCTCGAGAAAAACAAGCTAAAAAACTCAATTTGAGATGATGTGAACCAAGCTGGCTCATTTTGTAGCCGAGCCCAGCTCGAGCTAAGCTCGGCTCGGCCCATGGCTCGGCTCGTTGGCTCGTTCTAAGGCACGTTTAACTCTGACGTAAAGCTCAAGTTGAGTTTAGCCGCCTGAATTAAGTTCGAGCTTCAGCTCGATCCCACCCTGACTCGACTAGACTCGACTCGTTAACAGCCCTAAATAAAATGGTGAAAATAAAGCAATTTTTTAAGTGTAATATATTCATTAAAATATAACTCAAAACATAACTCAAGTCTCGTATTCGTAGACAGAATCCACAATCACACATTGATAAAACCATAGTTGGTACAAACTAGCAATATATCAACTTTGAATATTTGTGTGTATTGAGAAATGTGTGTTTTATTTTCCAAAAGATACTAAACGCGCCATAGAAGGAGAGTGGAGGGTATTCAAAAGATTTCATGATTGCATATTTTATTGCAATGATCTCATTAATATTTAATGAGTTCATTTGGACAATCACATCCTAATTAGAATCGATAACATATTATTAAATGCGCATTATTTCTCGAGAAGCTCTTTAATATATTGTGGAAAAAGAGCATAAAATCTACCTAAATATGTAAAGAAATCATGTGGGGATACTATTTTATAATATATCTAAATGCAATCTGATATCCAGCGATGCTGTAAATACTAAGGTTTATGGACAGCTTTAAAAGGGTATCACAAGTGTGATTTTGTAGGAAGAAATATTTAAAAAAGAAGATCATATAGACTTGTGGTTTTGTAGGAAGAAATATTTAAAAAAGAAGATCATATAGATATCCTGAAGATGAGTTATTTTGGAGATGCTTCAGGAAATGATAGATCTGCAAGAGCATCATCTTCAAGAAAAGGGAAGAAGAGTCATTCAGACAAGCGAAAACAACCCCAGAGAGGCCTTGGTGTTGCTCAGTTGGAGAAGATTAGGATACATAGTGAATTAGGGTTTCATCCAACTAATATTCATCCACAGGTATGCACATCTTTTCACTCTACCTGCCAAATTTAACAATTTCTATGCTTTTGAGTTATCATGGGATCCGGTGCGTTAGTGCTGAAACCAAAAACCTTTGCTATGTGTTCTAATATATCAACTAAATCACATCTTATGGTTTTAATAGTTTCTAGTTTCTTGATGTGTATGTTACAATCGAATACAATTTACGACGCGCTTAAACTTGGAGAAGAATATCATGATTAGTAATAACTAGTCGCCATCATCTTCTTTCGCATACACTTCATCATCCACAAGTTATAATACTCCACAAGGACAACAAAACTTCATGGTGTGTGCCAATGTTGAAAATTTCCCAACAACACATGTTGATAATATTAGTCCTGTAGGGATCTATAACCCTCTAATTTAGGCCATTGGTTAAAACTTATCGCTGTTTTTGCATAAATATGTTAACGTGTATTTCACTTATTCTCATAGTCCTATAAATTTACTATCTTTTTGCAGATGGGTATGGGTGACATAGAAAGATCTAACATGGCATATTCACAGCCTAGCAGTGACCTGAGGTATAAGTCTTTCCAATATTTATCACCAAGTTGATAATTAATCTAGCCTGCCTCTTGTCTATAAAAAAATCTTCATCTTTGTTTGGATCAATATATAATAAAATTTCCTACATGTTGTTCTTATACTTTTTTTTTTACAAATTATTAAGAGTTTTAATTCCCTTTAACTGGTTCGTACAAATCCGCCACTTGGTGTTGTATATGCTTATAGATACTAACTCCAAATTATTTCACTAAATAATCTATACTTAGCTCAATCTATTATATTTTCTTGATTTCTAGCCACTCAAGACTCAAAATTAAATGCAACTTTTTTAGCATTAGGAGTATATTATATTTTCATGTACTGAATTCTGTAAATCTTCCATATGTGAATCAGGTGGAATGCAAGCAATGCTATATATGAGGCTGAACGCTATGCAAAGCCAGCAATAACTGCTCACCTCTTCCAAGTTAAAGTAGAGGTAAGCGTAAATGCATAACCACGTGTTCTATTTGTGATGGCGGAACCAGTGTCTGCGGTCACCCAGAATTCGTTAAATTTTCAATAAAATCTAAGGTTTTAAACAATATACAAGTTGGACCCTTGGTTGTAAACGATAAAGAAGAAAACTTTGTGATCCCAACCAATAAGTTTTGGTTCCGCTAGTGAATATTTGTACTATATATATGCTTAACAATATAAATGATATATGATCAAAATCTAGTTTTGTACAACACTAACAATTTTTGTTTTTGTGTGATACTGATCATATGTATAGGATACATTGAGAATGAAGAATTGGAGTGATTCTATGGGATCAAGCAGTCACAATACTGATTCAAATGGCAGTCAAGAACTGGATTTAGAGCTAAGACTTTCGCTTTAGTTATAGTGTAAATTCACTTTGGTGCGGACATATAACGAATGTTAACTTGTAAGCACAAAAGAAAACCAAATGCCTTGGAAATCCAGATGTTATGGATGCATGTAATCAAGAATCATTCATCTGATATTGTGTTTATTTGTGTTAATTAATCAGCTTTTTTATTTTTCATGGGAACTTGCTCACGGTATGCCATAGTCTGAGTTGGATTTGAATCCGTTACTTGATTAAAGGATATACATAGCTTCTAGCCTAACCATATCAAAGAGTGTAGTAAAGTTCTTTCACCTTTAAGTGGTTGATGGTTCTAGTCTTTTAGTGTACATTGTTGCATGGACGGAAACTTCATTAGGGTGAGGAGGGGCCTCGGGCCCCTCTAATTTTTATCCTTCTGTAGTTTAGTCTATTATCTTTGAAAACTATTATTTCTGTTTGACATTTTTACATGTTCTGAACTTGTAAATTTAATTTCTAATACTTTCGACCCAATATTGAAGTTGCGCTATTGCATTGATGTATTTAAAAGTGAGTTTAACGGGTGAGTGAATTAGAACTTGGATCAGAGATACCCTACGTTTAAAATCGAATTAATTATTTTGGGTTGATCAATAACCATCGTTCTTTGTCATTTGATGTTAAATTTTCTAGATAGTATATTTTACTTTAGATTGGTATTAGTATATTTTATTTCTGAAGTAAACTGCATTCAATGCTAAAGTCAATAATACATTTGTCATTATAACTTTTAAAAGTGGGCTAAATAAATGTGATTCCTTTATAAATTAGTTTATTATCTGAACATGACATATAAGTCCATTTTTTTATCTTCACGTGATTCATGAGAAATTTAACTTTATTAAAGGAGATGAGGGAAGAATTATAATACTAAGATAATTCAAGATACGTGGTGTCTTGTGGGGAATAATGCTTTCTTAAAACAATAATAATATTTGATAATTATCTTTTGTTCAAAAATTGGTAATCTAACATGAGAAGGGGCGGACCTAGCATGTTATTTGGGGTAGCTCTTGCTACTTCTGGACGCTCCGACGGTAGTGTAAATTTTGAAAAAAAATTACTGTTTTTTCGATTTCATTACCCCTTTTTATATGAAACGTTGCCCTGTAAATATTTTCTAACTTCGCCACTGAAACATGAGAGAGACATACTTTTAACATCAACTTTCAATTTGAAGCATTTGAGATCAAAGGTTCCACATGAGATATATGTGTGTAACTTGAAATCTTAATTAAAATTTTGGGTTATATATGATCTCTTATAATAAAAAACCAAAACCCAAATAAATCATTTTCCTTACCTAATGTAATAAGGTTGAAGTATGACCAAAATACCAAAAGTTACTCACCCTGAAAGCTTCTTAATCTACCAACTAAAACAACTTGAATAAACTACTAGGTTAAAGTATTAGAAAACAAAGTACAAGTGCTGAAAAGAAAAGTGTCGGTAAACAAATCAATAGTTGAGTCAATAAGTCAAAGCTGAAGACCAAAGACCAGTCAACATGTCAACTTAGAAGACCCAAGTACTGGAAATCAAAAGTGTTGGAATCCTTCCAATAGTTTTGGTTTCCTAGCATTTCCTTGTATCCTCAGTAGTTTTAATGTAAAAGTTGCTCTACCCAATTGTCCAGCAGTTTCGCAAACCGTTGGCAATTAAATCATTTAATAGGCCGTTTATGGTCGTTTTCGTCTCCTCTTATAAATAGAACAATGATCAATGTAAAAAAACTAAACTCTTACAACTAAATATCATTTGATCACAAAATCTAGAGAGAGAAAATTATAAGAAGAGAGGAGAGATAAAGAATGCACCTTGTGAGGGGGAGTGAATTATACCTTGATTGTATTGAAATCAGATTAAATATAATTGAATTATTTGACAATCATTTACCAAACCAGTTGTGTATTGATTGATGTGTTTATTATTACTGTTTTGATCAATTTCTAAATTGTTTTATAAACAACAAACACAAACAGATCCAACAATTGGTATTAGAGTAGGTTACACTAAATTACTTAGATTTAGAAGATAAACTGAGCTCGTATTGATAACTGATTTAAGTGAACAGGACTTGAGAAGAATTAGGCCAATCGGAACATTTAATTGTTCGGATACTCTGTTTTCTTAGAAAACCTCAATAGAACTCATATATATGTCAACCACTCACGATCCTCACAATACCGAATCGGCAAACAAGTCTCTGATGCCCGTTCGTCATGAATTCAAGATATAGCAACGAGTGACGTGTCACCACTTATCATAGCAGAACACAGGTTGTTGGAGGTCGGTGGTCTATGGTGCTTATATTCCTTCTGTGTCGAGTGCTGGAAATCCAAACACAAATGTCCCTAAGAATCCCATAGACTATTATGAGCAAGATTTCCAGAAATTGGAGCTCGATGCTAATGAATTCAGGATACTAGCCATGACCTTACCCAATGAAATTTATGCTGGATTGATTCATTGTGAGAATGTCAAGGACTTGTGGGATGCTTTGAATGAACAATTTGGAGGCATAAATAAGGTACATGAGAACAATAGGGAGATTTTGAATCAACAATATAAGACATTCACTCATGTCAATGGAGAATCTCTGACCAAAAAGTTTTGAGCGATTCGATTGCTTAATAAGTGAGTTAAGGCTTGCTGATCAAACTTCACAAATGTTGCTTTGAGTCATAGATTTTTGAGATCTTTCCCTGACAAATGGAATACAATTGCAATTTTCTTAGGAAAATCTGTTGGATTCAAGGAAATGACCCTGACACAACATCATGGAAGACTCCTCACATTTGAGAGAGAACTTGACCAAAAACAGAAGTTGATGTCACTAGGAAAAGTTGTAGATGATTATTCTTTTGGTAACACAACATTGATGAGTCATGATGGATCATCATCAACCAACAGTATGAGTGATCAGAGTAATAATCATTATGTTGACATAAATAATGGGTTTCAATTCCTAGTTTAACTCATCACCTATTGGAAACCGGGATTTGCACTAATGATGAATGACCAGATGCCCATGGATCCAATTAACCAGGAGGAATTTGACCTTATAGACCAGCTTGCACTTCTAAGTATCAAGTCAAACAATTTTACAATAAAACTGGTAGAAAGTTTCCTCGTTTGGAGGGTAGGGTAAATTTGAAAAGGACAAGTCTAGAGTTCAATGTTGTAAGTGTCATGAACTAGGTCATTTTACTAGGGAATGTAGAAGTCCTACACTAAACCTCACATCCTATGTGACATATCCTAGTCAAATGAATCAATCTAACTCAACTGCTGAACAACAATCAAGTTTTTTCAAATGCACATCAATATTCTTCCCAAAATGCCCCTGGTCCATCCACTCAGTATACTGCTCACCTTGCAAATGGACCAGTTCAAATGGCATATCAATATGCTAATGGGCCACTACAATACCAACTTACACATGTTAACATGCCATAAGCATATGCCCAAACACCAGTCACAAGTTCAATCCTAAGCTCATGCACAAGTAGTTTCCTTGCACCAAAAACCACTCAACGAAGTTTTTTTTACGTAAACCTTTGTAGATTGGGGTAGTTTTCCCGATGATTTGAATGATGAGCAATTTTGGCATGATTGCAATGGATCAAGGCAACAAAAACCTTGCTCTAGTAGCATTTGAGACCTTAAGTGAATCTTCAAATCAAAGCACTAGTGAAACTCTTGGTTCTTGTCCTGTGTCACATGCTGAGTCAACAACTGAGGAAATTATTCAGAATGTTGACATATCCACAAAAAATATTGAAAGAAAATTTGTTTGAACAATGCATCAAGGCATTTGGGGATATCAAAGCAGTGAACATCATGCTAAGAGAAAAATCTGAAATTTAAAAAAAAAAATTTGAATGAAACCATGATCTCTCACAAAGAAGCCATAAAAGAAAGAGATCAAACTACCTCAAATTTAAAACATGAAGTCACTATTCATGCTGCATAGTTAGAGACACTTCACATAAAATATCAAACATGTCAAAAGGTGCTTAAATCTACCTAGGTGAACTACAAAAAATGGGTAGAATCATGCAAAGGTTTTGAGATTTTGTTAGACAACCATACACAATGCAAATTAAAATTTGGTGTTGGTTATCATGACATACAAGGACCCAGTGATTACACTCCTAAAACTCAGGATAAGAATGAAACTGGGTCCATTTTTCAAATGGAAAGGAGATTGTGAGCACAAATCTTGGTTCCTCACACAACTTCCTTGATCAACACAATTCCAAATGGTCTGATGAAATATGTGTTGATAAAGGATTTAGACCAATGAACTTTGTGACCTCATAAGAAAAAATAGCATCCATCTAGTAGTTTCATCCAACACTACTGTCCCCAACCAAGTCTTTAAAACCAAATCAGAGTCTTGCTCAAAAGGAGTAAAGGCACATTGATCTTCACTGTTTATGAAAGATCAAATCACAACACAGAAGACTACCACATGGTTATTGCCTATGAGAAAATCCAGTCTTCTGTCCATGCAGTAAAGCCGGTTATTGTGAGTCAGAATGATTCTTTGAAATATTCAATACTGTTGAAATTGAAGTAACTAGGCCCTTCGATCACAAAAAAAATACCTGACCAATCCAAGTGACTTATGCACCTCCTGCTAACAAATGGCCAAAACAGAATAATTCCCATTCTACCCCTCATCAATACAAGCCAAAGAGTGTAGAATCCTCTTGATCCGATAACCACAAAAACTAGTAGATATGGAATCCCGATTACTCAAACTGATTTTTTATTGATTATCTAACGCGGATGTTTACAATCAACCTAAGATCTTCAAACCCTCTCTCAAGCTCATCTCCCCCCCCCCCCGCTCTCTATATGAAACACTACTTAAGTGCCCCGAAAACCTTGCGCCCCAAATCAATGGTCTCTACGAGGCTAAAGACCCCACCATGGCTTTATACCTTGAACAAGCAAAAGAGCTTGCACAACATTTTCACTCATTCAAAGTGTTATACATCAATAGAAGTGAAAACAAACATGCAGATGCTCTATGCTAGTTGGTCTCCACAAGTTTTCAACATCTGGCCAAAGATGTTAGCATTGAGGTACTACAGAACCCATTTGTTCAACGTGATAGAAATGGGTTCGCCATCTTGGATGACATACATCATTGCTTATTTATAATCTGGCATCCTCCCAGAAAACAAGGCGAAAGCCAAAATGATCCAACATAAAGCTCCGCAGTATCAAATGTCTGATGGGACATTGTACCGAAGATCTTTTATGGGCCGTCTTGTGTGTTGAGTGGACGCCGAGGATGCCAACTACTCATGTGCGAGATCCAGGAGGGTATTTGTGGTCTTTATGCGGGTCTGTGCATGGTGGTAGCCAAAGTGATGAATGCTGGCTATTACTGGCCTGGGATGCACCCAGACGCTGTCAAAGAGCTTTTGCAAGTGTGACTCATGTCAGCGGTATGCCCTGAAAACCTTGCACCACAAGAATTAACTAGTCCTAGCCATTGTTGTATGCCCTTTCCAAAAATTGGTCATCGATCTTGTGGGACCATTTCCATAAGCACCCGACCAAGTAGCCTTCATCATTGTTGCCGTTGACTACTTCACAAAGTGGTCGAGGAAAAAACATTAGCATCCACAACGGCAGTTGTGGTAAAAAGGTTGATTTGGGAGTGTATCATCTGCCATTTTGAACTCCCAATGACTGTTGTCACATACAACGACACCGACTTTGGGCATGTCGATCTGCAGAAGTGGGTGTAAACCGCTGTTTCGTCGATGGAATAAAGACAAGGTAGGGAACAAAAAGAAGAGGTTAGGTCGATGAATTGCCAAGCATCCTCTAGCACTGATATGCGCAAAAAGCAGCATATAAATTATGTCAAATAAGGTAAAAAATCACACTTTTATATACTAATTTGGGAAAAGTGTGTTTCTTTGTATACTTTTATTTTTCAGGATTAAAAGAGCTTAAATATACAAAAGGAACAAATTAACGGCAAAAACCAACACAAATACAAAATAAGAGAAGTTGACACATCATACCTACCCTCCAAGCTTCATCCCAAGACCAAAACGAAAAATCAAAAGACAAGCACAGGGCTGTGCCACCAAGGCTTGGAGTCGTGCCCCACTCCATATTCCATAAAGAACAAGACAAACAGAAGCAGACAAGAGACACAGGGCCATGTCCCATGGACACGGGTCGTGCTCAACTCCCAGATATGCAATATCTCTTATAGTAGAGTAAGTACAAGACCATGGGGCTATGTCCTCTCACACATGGGCCGTGTTTGCATACGGATTGGCACAACTCATTAAATGAAGACATGGAAGAAGTGGACACAACGTCGTGTGAAGGATTTGTTTCCAGCTATAAATAGGGGTGCTTGGTTCTTTTGCGATTAATCCCATGGCAAACCGCTTCTCTCACATCTGCCATCACTCCACCACCACAATACCACCATTATCCGCCACATTCCTCCATCATCCATCTTAAGAGTGTGTGTAGTAGTTTTGGGATCCAAGATTGATTGTAAGAGTTTTGTCAAACAAAGGCCATGCTTGGCTAATCTCTTACATCACTTGCTGAAGACAATTCTTTTATGTATCAATTTTGATTTACAAGCCTTGGTTAACTTTTTATTTGGGTATGTATTATAGACTTTAATAACTAGTTTTGTATTGAAATTGAACTTTATTCTATCATCTCTTCATGTTTTGTTGATTCACTCATTTGTGTCTTTACGGTCTGTATAAATCACGTTAACTGCCTGGAAGGGGGATAAAAGGATGGTTAGGGTAAAGTTCTTTCCTCGTTCAGTGTATAGATCCTACGAAGACTTGATTCAAGCTTATTAGGACTTCTCTTGAGGCAGATAGCATCAAATCGGGGGAAGTAAGAATGGCTTGAATCACTTATAAATAAATGATTGTTAAAACTTTAAACCAGCCTTGCGGGACTGTATCCCTACTGACTCAGACCATTATGGCCGAGGGCAGCGTTGCCTCCAAAAGAGGGACATGCCATATTTTGCATTAATAACTTACTTAATTATCTTTCAATATTCCGGCATTGCGGGACTGTATCCATGCGGACTCAAACCAATATGGCCGAGGTAGCGTTGCCTCCAAAAGAGGGACATGCCGCTATAACTAAGATAATCTTTTAAAAAACCCAAAGTGCGGAAATCATCAAAGGATACGTAAAAGATGAGTCGGAACCAAGTGATTCTATCTTGTTTATTGTTTCTTTTAATATTTTAATAGTTATTTACTAAAAATTATTACTCAAAATTTGTTTAGATTAGACGTTGACGATATTCCGGTAATTAAAGCTCGTGTGTCCTTGGACGACCTTGGTATCTTATCATCACTTTACTACACCAACGATGGGTGCACTCGCCATAACATGTTGTAAAGAGTGATCATGTCCTAACCTACGGCTCAGAAGCGGTTATACCTGACGAAATGGGCTCCCATCACCAAGACTACTTGTTATCAACTTCGTTGACAGCGACACCGAGCACCGCATGGAAGAGAGGCGCGAGAATGCAACCATAAACGAGGCCAAGTATAATTCCAAACTCAAAAGGTATTACAATGTGCATGCAAAGATATGCACATACAACGTGGGAGATTACGTCTTCCGTGACAACAAATCTTCAAATACAGAACTCCTAGGCAAACTAGCCGCAAAATGGGAAGGTTCTTACATCATCCTACAAGTCCTTGGAAAAGGCCCATATGAGTTTCAAAGAATTGATGGCACACACATTCCTTGCACCTGGAATGCAATCCAACTTCAAAAGTGTTATATGTAAAGGCATAAACATTTGTAATCAAGGCAGTTAGCCAAAGTAATCTCTTATTAATACAAACGGCCTTCACATTATTGCATGTTTAAAAATATAAACTGTATTACAAATGCATGCACCACTTTGGTTATACGCGAAAAACATATTGGAAAAATAATAACTCTTAAGTGCACGCCCCAATCTTCAAGGCACGTATCTGCTGTATGTGTTGCACTGGATTGATGCCACAACTTGTACGAAAGGTCTTTCCAATGGTAGATCTTCTATGTAGGCTCAGGTACCCACGCCATAGACCTAAGCTGACCATACAGCCAATTCTCATTCGCAATAACCTACACAAAGTAGATACATACACATAAAGATTGTAGAACTAACAGTTTATACCTAAGGTGACCATACAGCTAATTTGTACATCACGCACAGGTGGAGCATGTCAGACTTCCATGGCCAATAGAGGCTATGGAAAGATAGGATTTGTCTTGCACCTAAAGGGGCCGAATCCGCAACTCGCATGCCAGGTTAATGAAACTTGTCTTAACCCATGCAACCAATAGAGGTCACAGGGGGTGATACTTATCTTTAACACCGACCAAACTATTACAAGGGCTACCTGCCCATACACGGCGTGCAGGTTAGGTTCTTTAAACTCCTGAAGTGCCTTCGCCACCTTCACCACCATTTTAGCCAGACCTTGGCTCAAACAAAGTTTTCAGCTGTTCCACAACGCCGTCATGTTGCACAGCCTCTGCAACGTATTCCATCATAGGAAATTCCAAGTTGTTGTAAGTATCTTGCATCCCATCAGTAAAAGGAACATGGAAAGCATGTTTGACATGCGCAACGCATTCCCATTAACCCAACTGATGAACGTTGCGGCGCGCAGCATGCATCAATGCCACAACGAACGTAGTTAGCTCTATGGAGTTAATTACCGCGTTAGCAACCTGCACAACAACAAACAAGCGTAAGCACAGATGATAACAAAAAGCGATAAAGACGACGAAAGTAATCTCATATGCGTAGTGCCACATTGTAAGAGCCATAAATTCTCATTTCCAACAATCTCCATGAGCAGTTCCGCTTCCGTGTAATCCTCCTTAGCTTTGTCCAACTCAGACTCTGCGGTTGATAGCTTCTCTTTAGCTACATCGGCCCTGCTCCTCTCCGCACCTTCACTTATCTCCGCACCTTCACTTATCTCCTTTGCCTCATAAGCCTCCCTGCTGGCAGCAAGCTCATGTTTTAATTGTGCAATTTGAACATCCTTTACTTTTACGTCTTTTGCAAGCTCAGAGTTCTTGTGTGCAATCTCCTCATGCCTAGCCAAATCAGCCTTAAGCTTTGCAATCTCCTCATCCTTAGTCACAGTCGCTTTGGCATATTCAACACTTGGATTCTCTGCTTTCTCGCGTTGAACCTTGAGATCATTGTTCTGGTCACACAGATATTTTATAATATCATTATTTCTCTTGTAGTCGTCAACCAACTTTTTTTGCTGGCCAACTCGGTAGCAACATTCTCATATCGTCGGCTCGCACCGGTGACTTCCCGGCGCATTAGCTTCTGCTCTTCGCTGAAATTAGCCTACACCTCCTCAAGTTTCTTTTTCGCAGGCTCATATCACGATGTCTCTGTCTCAAACTTTGTGTCTCCTTATTCAGAACATCCGCTCCTGATTTCATTACTCTCCACTTCTAGGCTATCCTGATGGAAAAACTGTTGCATAAGGCCAAGACATGATGATTATACAAGCTCTCAGGGGTACACCTTCACAAACATTCAGCATGCGGAAAACATCCCCAAAGAAATTTCTAGCAAGTTGATCCTAACTTGAAATTAGAAGCCTGTGTCAGATTCCACCTTGGTTGATGAGGGTCTTCCGCACACTGCGTGGTGTAAGTTTTATAATAGTAACCCAGTTCAGATTCATCGGGAAGCATGGGGGGATAACCACCGTCACCACCACCAACACTTCCAAACGCTTAGACCACAGGCCTTTTCTAAATAGAATGCTCATAAGTCGGGGTACATGTTCATCATCATCATCATCAACATCATCCTGAAACCGACCTTCCATGCGCTTCCCACCCAGAGTTTGCAAATTTATATGCCTCAGATGAGCAGTAAGTAGAGTGGAGCATGTCGAGCGTGATATGATTTTGTTAATATTTTGAGTCCATTTTACCAAACCACCCTTCTAACCTCCTTCCAAGTAGTTAATGCGCTTTATATAGACCGAAAGATACGGATGAGCAAATCAATGACATCATGAAGAAATGGTTAAGAAATTCACTTTCAACATAAGAAACTAGTTATAAAAGTCATTAATACATACCCAATTAAAAAGTGCCCAAAGATTAAAAATCAAAAGTAATACATAAAAGAATTGTTTTCACCAAGTGATGTAAGAGATTAGTCAAGCATGGCCTTTGTTTTACAAGAACTTTTACCATCAATCTTGGATCCCGAGACTACTACACACTCTAAAGATGGAAGATGGATGATGGTAGTGGGTGTTGGTGGGGTAGTGGTGGTGGAGTGGTGGCAAAGTGAGAGAGAAGTGGTTTGCCATGGAATGCCTTTGAAGTGAACCAAGCACCCCTATTTATAGTCAAAACAGTACTCCGGCCATGGACCCATGTCCGCTGGGCACGGCCCGTGGCTGCTCCTTTCTCTCCCTTCATTTATTACAGCTTGTCAACAGAGGGCCCCACACGACCCCGTGGCCTCTGGGCATGGCCCCGTGGTCAACTCTTTACTGTACTATCAAGATTCTGCAAAGCTAAGAGTTAACCACGCCCCCATGTTTGTGTGGGCACGGCCCCGTGGTGGGCGTAGAAGCTTCCGTTTGTTTTGTCTGCAAGTGCTAGGACTGACCACATCCCATATCTGGCTGGGCACGGCCCCGTGATCAGCTTCTGTTTTCTTGTTTTTGCTTTTGGGATGCTGCCGAGGGTCGGGCGTGTCACGGTATTCCTTCTACTTGTATTTTATGCTGGTTTTAGATGCTACTTTGCTTCTTTTGTTCTTTTAAGCTCATTTGGTCCTGTAAATTCAAAAGGAACAAAGAAACGTGCTTTTTCCAACATTAGTACCGAAAAAGGGTTTGTTTTACACCTTGTTTGATGTAATTTATATGTTGTATTTTGCACACATTACAGAGCATCCAATTGCTCCAGCTCAACATTCTCTTCAACCTTAGTTTCATCCTCAAACAACACTCGCATCTTTTCTTCAATATTCACTCCTTTATCTTGGATAGAAGGATGCGGAGTGGAGGAGTCACATCAGCAACTGGAGTTATAGAGATAAGAAAGCCTTAGTTAGAGGATCTTTTGAGTTTATAACAGTGATCCACGGGGAACATTTTCATTGCGGGTCCACGGCCGCCACCCTTTTCAGCTATACTCTTCTCTGCGATTGCTCTGTTTTTCACAAAATAGTTAATAAGTGCAACCAAACGGTCATAAACAAAAAACACATAGAAACAAGATGCATACATACCTGAAGAAATCTTTGCCATAAGATCCATCATATGCGGCTTCTTTGTCTGATTTTGAAGTGGAGCAAACTCAGCATGTTTCTCAGCAGACAATAGCTCCACAAACATCTTCATTCTCTTGGCATTCAGTCTCCTCTTCAACTCACTAACTTGGATGCGGAGAGTAGGGGTTGTGCCCACAGTAGCACCTTCAGTAGACCCACTACCACCACTTGTGTTGGCTCCAACATGCACACCTTTCTCTTCACCTGTTCCAAGACCAACATATGTGTCAGATATAATGATGAAGTCATCACCCTAGACCCTTTTTGAGCGAATGGCAATCTTGGGTTTACCTTTCTTCAAGCAAGTGACAGACGTTGCTCCGCTTGCATTAACCCTCTACCAGGGAGAACGTGTAGTGGTTAATGTGCTAGTCTTCATATACAACATAGACCTTTTCCTACCAGATTTCTTACCAGCAACAACCGTGGTATGCACAACTTGGTGACTTGCAACTACCCCAACACCCTCACCTAGAAAAGTCACATCTTGAGGAGGAGTTAGACACATCCTAGAGAAGGCCACCGACTCCTGGCTGGAGAGGATCACAAACTCCTCCCTGCGGGAATCACGACCTTCACCGGTCGAGGATTAAGGGTTTGCGCACCTGTGCTACGTGGAAAGGGTTTACGCAACTTTGTCCCATTGGGAAACATGAAGTTATCAACAATCTGCTAGAACCACGGTTGTTCGTTCTCTCTCTCTCTCTCAGTATCCTCAAAATCATCCCGCCGGGCACGATTTCCAGTAAGATATTATACACAAGCTTTCCCTACACGGCAAAAATAAAGTTAAACAAGAACAAACATAAAAAGAACAAAGGCAGAACTTACCAATTTCACTATCTTTATACACGGGCACATCACTTTTGGCACCCCAACGAGCACTCATACCCGTCACCACCAAAGCTTTCTCATCCAGTGGTCTAAATGGCAGAGGAGTCCTTCAGAATTTCTCATACAATCTAATACTTTAAGTATTTTAATAACCACCTTAGGGATCTCAATGGCTTCTTCGAAATTCATGTGCACAAGGATCACCACTGTGCGAATGCAAAAGAATTTCCCATTCCAATCATGCATGCCCTACGGGGGGAAATATCTTCCCAGCACCGTTGCATAAGGAGAATGAATACAACCCCTGGGTGTATTGCAAATAGTGGAAAACACTAGGTTTATCAAGATTAGGCACATTGTCTTGAGTTCCACAACAGAACTCGAAATTGCGGATGCGCACTATCCCCAGCGGACTTAACTAGGAGTTGTGGATGCTATACTTCGTCAACAAACCAACAACAAACTTTATGGTCGGCAGTCTAAAGTTCTCGTAAAAAAAAGAAGGAAGCATGAATTGCAATCACCCCAGCCGGCGCTTGCACCGCCTTCTTACCCTCTCCAGGGTACACCACCCCGCTTGCTGGGAAATCCAAGTTCGAGACCAACCGGTCAAACTCTACTTCTTTCCAATTAATAGGAACTACATCCACCGTTTGCGGAGTGGAATCCTTTTCCCACTACCTTTGTTGGTTCATCAGCGAGTGTATACTTTGACATCGTTGCAAGAACTTTGAACAATTTTTAGAAAAAATAAGTTGGAAATTTGAAGAAATACTTGAAGGTTTGGAGAAAAAAAAATGTGGGTTTGGAGACTGATGATGAACACAGATTGAAGATGTAAAGTTTTCTTCAATAGATTTTGAGAGAAAATAGGAAAAGATGTTGGAGAACTGGTTATAATGAACTTTCATTTGCCTGTGCATGCGGAGGACCATTCCCACACTTAATTCCCAAAATACTCAACTTGTTCCAAGTTCTTGCGTGGGGTCCTCCCACGTATGCGCAACAATGAGAGCTCATAAAAGTACACCCAGTACAAGTAGCAACAGCCTTCAACCAATCAGCGTGCGTCAGGCTCTGTCACAGCCAATCCCCATTATGATCAATCGTGAAGGGACAAATAGTTCAAAAGGATGACGTGTAACCAATCAGCTTGCGCCACTCACTGTTCCATGATATCCACTCATAGTTGATGACAGGCATGACAACAAGTACATTTGGCAGGGAAGCTGTAACCAATCACGATGCGCCAATACCCTTCCACCTCTGCAGACACTACATGTCATGTCATAGGGGACCAAATGGGTATTCCTTGATGGCGACGCCTGGCCCATGAGCCCATCAACCCACCTCCTTCTCTAACCTTGGATATAAATACAAACCTTTAACCATAGGTTTTAGGATCCAATTTCTCACTCGCTCACTCTTAACACACACTTGTTTTCTTTCTTACTTGAAAGAACAAATTACTTATTCTCACGTGGGGGGTCATTACGAGAAGAACCCTCAACCTCTCCTTCTCGTAACAAGCTCACGGTACTTTGTTTTGCAGATCACACATAAGTTGTTTGAGCGGAGAAAATTTTTTTGAGATAACCCCCTGTCAAGACTACCATCATAGTCCTATCCTAAACGGATTAGAATTGGCATTTTTTCAGACACTAAAATCATTAACAAATCACATATCTTATGTTCTTGAGTTTTTTAGCTTTAAGTTTTCATTAAGCCCGTCAATGTTTACACAATCAATTCATGGTTGAACAAGCATCAAATGTAATCCTTCTTCCGCATTTACTATCTATATTTGTATCATCTAAATGTGATTATATTTTTGTGATCATTTATAGGAACTCACATAAATAAAAATTAACCCCTAAATTTTATAAAACAAGTTTATATGGTTTGGGTCTTAATTTTTCATATAGTAGCTAGAAAGATTTTTTTTTCCTGTGTATTAAAAGCTCAAACCACCATGGTAACTCATGCAAACTAAGTGCGCCGAGAATTCTTTCTAGTGGATATCTTCTTAAGCCACTCTTGAACGGAGTTTCATGCCTCGAGAAAACTCACGACAAGAAAACGGGGCGACAACCGAAAACGGGGCGACAACGCTAAAAAGGCTGATCTGCGCCACTATAGTCGCCGCTAAAGGGTCGTCGGTAAAGGGCCTCGTGTTAATATTATATATTATATTACCACTTATATAGATTAATTAACTTTTAACTTTATTTATGTTAAAAAGTACTCATAAAACTGGAACACATTGCTTCATATTTCTTTAATATTATAAAACATTATTGTTTAGTATTTGCATACACATTTACATCCTAATATACACACATTTTCACCAAATACACATAATTTATACATTCTTACAAACACCTACATACACACATACATAGACTCACATACACACATTATAACCAAATACACATACATAGACTTACATACACACATATATACTAATATACACACATTTTCACCAAATACACATAATTATACATACTTACAAGCTAACATACACATATACATACTAATATACACCTACATACACAGATACATAGACTTGCATACACACATTTTCACCAAGTTATACATTATACAGTGTCACATACATTTACTAACATATACACATTTACATACAACATACATCCTTACATACACATTTACATACCTACACAAACCCAAAATTACACAATTTCTCATCTTTGAAAAAATAAATGTAAAACTAGCCATCAAAATGACGATTCTACTCGTGGTGGAGGAGGAAACGTGGTGGGTGACCGGAATTCTCTAGCATACACACATACATACACCCAAAATCAAGAAATTAACAAAATGTATAACAAAATCAAGAACACATTCAACTTAAACAAACAATACTAACCGATTAGAGTAGATCTTGGTGAATTGATGAAGAATGGCCGATTTTAGGAAAACCTGTGAGAGAGATGAAGAGTTTGGTGGGAAATGGGGAAAAATCCCGCTTTTATCTCTGCAGGTTGCGTAAACGTAATAGGGGCGATAGGCGTCGCCGCTATTGCCCTAATGTGTCGCCACTATTGACTAGGTTAAACCCCAACCGTCAGATCAAGAAAGAAATGGATGGCTGGGTTTCATATGGGGCACCGCGTTTCGGATCGACCAATAGCGGCGACATATGGCATGTCGCCGCTATTACCTATTATTCGTGTAGTGACTACCAATAAAATTAGAAACAAAATGACCATAATTTTGTTCAACGAAATTACTCCAGATTATACATACGAGCATGGTTGATGCATGACCTAACCATGGATCGTGCAATTGTAATTAGCCGAAAGTCTTCATTGATCCCGAAAATATAAGGTTATTACTTAGTCAGTTGTTATTGGGTTAGACTAGATGCTAATGCACATTAGATTCTTCCCAAATTAGAGGTAATTAATCTAGAACCGCACGATGTCATTTTGGTACCTACAAGTTTATCTTGGATTATTAAAGATTATAGCATATAAAGTTTTCTTGATGACATCGGTTAGCAAACAACTATAACGTACAGAATATTAACTAGATGGGCCTATTTGGAAAGTTTTAAGACATTGGAATTAAAGAAGAAAGTACACACACACTTAAAGAATATGCATATTGGAATAATGTTTTGTTTAGTATTGTGGCTTGGAGCATTCAGGAGCCATCTGCGAGTTGAACCGCCAATAGTCTGTGCAGTAGTTGTAGCCCATATAGTTATCTCTAACCCATTCAAGTTGCGCACGTTGGTCTGCACTCAGTTGCTTGTAGACGGTGAAAGTCCACCAGTTGGCTTGGTTAGGATAGGCACACCTGGAGATGCTATCAGGCCCATTCCACTCACAAGCTCTCGCGTTGAACTTGCGCAATCCAGCCTTGAAAGGTGCACAAGACCAGTCGATCTTGACTTGGCCGCCTCTTGTAGCCCAATTATCACCATTCCACAAACTGGAGTAGACTTGCATTCCTTGTTGGTCCGGGAAGTCGATTCCTTCGCTTTTGTAGTTTCGGTAGACCCTAATTGGTATACTATCAACATACCACCTGCATATATCGTCATCCTAAAACAGTTGGTTACAATATTTGGTCTGTAAACTAAACATACGGTTGAAGTAAGAACCTATTTTCAAGCTTTTATTAAGAAGGGCAAACTAAGTTAAGGTTCCAAGTTGAAACATCTTTGAAAATCTATAAAAAGAAGGGTCTTACTCTTGGTGTACCAAGTGTAACGTTCAATCTCTTATACCAACCGATAATTCGATATTCTCCAATAGTTGCCTACGATGAATTTACGGTTTTGTTTTTGATTGCCCGAATGGAAACTTCCTAATCCATCGTAGGATTACCCCACCTGATCAGCACACTTAACTGTGTAGTTCTCCTTTCAACCACAAATTTTATGCCTAAAACGCATTGGTGATATTTGAGATGGAGCATTCCTTATGGCTAAGGGTGTAAATGAGCCAAGCCATTCGTGAGCTACTCAAGATCGGCTCGCTAAAAGCTTAAACTATCTCAAACCTTAAAATAAGTTTGTTTAATAAACGAGTCTGAGCCCGAGTTCCACTTAACGAGCTCGAGCTAGCTCACAAGACTTAACTGGTCTAGCATTTATATAATTTTTATTTAGTATGTTAAATCTGAATTTGTTTAACAACTTTATATATAAATTTATTATAAAAATAACCAAATAATATATACTATGTTTAATATTAAATTTATAATTAAATGTGTAATACACACACATAACAAATTATAAATGTATATAAATTGATTAATAGATAATATACGAGCCGAGTTGGAGCCGAGCTTTGAAAAACTAATTACAAGCATATCTCGATTTTCAGAAATAGACCTCCAAATGAGCCAATCTCAAGCCCTTGTAACTTAAATGAGCCAAGCTCGCGCCTAGTCAAATCGGGCTCGGCTCGTTTACATCCCTTTTGGCTCATTATCTCTCCCATGCCCAGAACCTAACCATATGGGATTTGCTATCACACAAGGGTTGTTCTTTTCTAGACTAGAAAGTGAGTTAGGATTGTATCCATGGTAAATTAACTTACACAACTGCATCTGGGTTCCAATGAATGGTGTAGTTGTGGAAATCGGCTGTCGGGTCAAACCATAATATGAACTGTTGCTCCCTATTTCCTTTGCCTTGAAGAAAGATGTTTGTGTGCACGGTGTAAGGGTCTCCGGACGAGTTCCCTAAGAACTCAAAGTCGATCTCATCATGATAGTCACCAGTAGATGAAAGCTGCAACAAGTCCACATAAAACAGATACATATCCATCCATCCTTATAGAATAAAAATAATACTTGTATCTTTTTTCGGTATCGCGCTTACATAATACGCCATAACAGTTCCTGCAGAGTTCCCTGGAACCAACTTGATTAGCATTTCAATGCTTCCAAAGAGGTACGACTTACGTGATTGAACACCTGATCCTAGTATTATAGTTATAGCTAACATCAGTACACATTGTTAAAAGTAACTAAGGATTGCAGTAAACTTAACATAAAATGTGGAGATGTTATATTGTACCTGAAACATTATCCAACATTAGATTGAGAGCATCACCATTGCCAAAAATGTAAGAATGGGTGGCACCCCAGTTGAAATAAGTGTCACTGTAAAAGTTTCCATGCACAAGGCATGATGGGAAAACAGTTGCAAAGATAAATACAAGTGCTACCAAAGCCTTGAAGCTTGTCATCTTGATCAGCTGAGTTTGAGCAGATGATGTTCTTCTTGTCATTGCTTCTCATATAAATGATGTAACAGTTGTCTATGACTGCTGTCCCATTATTATTAAGTGAGATATTAAATTACGTGCATCGGACTAAAAAGGAAGGCTATATTAGCCAGCTGTGAATGAGAATTATATGCCTTTGTATAATCAAATGGAAAAATTGTAAAATGTTAATGGGAAATTTGACTTTCTTTTTGTCATAGTATGTCTTATAAAAATTATTTCAAGAACATCTTTTTTAGAGTATTCAAGTTTATCTTTCTGTTTTTCTTAAAATACGTTTGTTTATCTATATTTCCTCTCAAAACGATTCATTTATATACCTTCAATCATGTTAGAGGTTTCTTCTCACATATTTTCTAGTTAAAATGTGTATGCTTTAAACGGTTGTACTCATTGCTAATTAATATATATCATATTTTCAAATTTTTATTTTCTTCTCTTACACTTTGATAGCATCTCATTTAGTATTAATAACTATTACTTTTCTTTCCTTAAAGTATTAGTTAAAAATATAATATATTTTTATAGTTTAGTTTATTTAACTATCACCGCTATTACTAATTAGTAATGTTTTAGTTAAAGTTTTTTTATTTCCTTTTTATGTTTGACGAGGTATGACCTGGTTCACCTAATAACGAACCGGCTAACGCATATTTTGACCTGATAAAGATCCGAAAATAATTCCGGAAGATTTTATTCATACGGATATACTTTATTAATTATCAGAATCTCTATAAAGTATAGAAGATTTACTATATCTCCCACTTTTCGGGTAGCCCAATACAGTTACAACTCGTAAAGGGGAAAACCCTAACCATCGAACACTATAAATACATGAGACCGAATCAAAGGTAAGACATTCAATTTCACAACTCTCCCCAAAACACGTAAATTTTCCCAACAAGTACTTATTCTCACGCAGGAGGGTGGTCATAGAGATAACCTCATTCCTGTGATGAGTCCTAAAGGTGTTTTGTAGACCCTGGTTCCGGTTGCCGTTGTGCAAGAAAACCCAGATTCAGCCGGAAAATCCACAGTTGAGGTACACGTTTCTTCATGGGCACCATCCGTGGGACGGGACTAAAGCAAGAAACCATAACCATTGTTACCGACCATGACGAGCAATCAGATTACTGCACCAGCAACCGGAGATGTTGTCGCACCATCATGAAATCAATGAGCCCAACTCAGTGCAACTTTCATGATAGCACCCACACAACGTATCCCAGTTTGGTGTTAAATGCTTCTCCAAACTTTGATAGGCGCAACCCGTGTATGGTGAGATAGCTTACCAATAGGAGGGCTCGACACCTTTGAAGATCTAGCCTTGAAGTTTACTCAGCAATTTAGCCAGCAACGACGCCATACTAAGAATCGAAATGAGGTGCTGCACATTTCGAAGGCGCGATAACGAAACGCTAGAAAGCTTCATCACCGTATTCAACAAGGAAAGCTTAATGACCCCAGGGCTAACTAATCGAGAGCTCGCATGCGGCGCATCCTTGCAAGGTCTTAACAATGATGAGCTCATCAAAAGCTACATGACAAACACAACGCACCAACCACCATAGAATATATCTTGGCCATAGCTAAAGTCTATGTGTGCCAAGAAAAATCCGTCGCAACGAGTCACGCAGTGAATCGAAAGAAAGAACTGGCCAAAAACATCGTAGAACATGATTAGAGAAACTCGAGAGGAAGAAACAGGAGCGGTAGATTTTAGAGAAACGGTCGCCAAGAGTCTAGCGGCCATCTCTACAAATCCAAAAGCACGTACACCAAAGGCGATCAACAGGAACCAAGAAGGAGACCCAACTATCCCGCCCTTACCAAGTCGCCCGCCGATATTTTCGCTACGCTGATTACTCTGGGACCCATCAAGGACTCGCCCACACGCGATACGACCAAGTTTTGTGAGTACCATTAAGGGATGGGTCATGAAACGAATGATTGTTACCAATTGAAGAAGCAGATCTACTACTATGGCAAGCTAGGTAAGTTGGTACATCTAGTCAAGGTCATAAAGCAAGGTCCTACGTTGACGTTGACAAGTGACGGCAAAGAAAAAGTGACAAACGAAAGACAACGCGAGATGAACATGGTTTGCACGGATAAGGTTTGACAATCGGCAAAATTACAATTAATCCGTACGACCTAATCACTATTTAGTTGTTTAATTATGTACATATATACTTAATTATGTATTAAATGAGTGCACAAAGTCTAGCAAAGCCCCAGTAAATGCATGACTTTGCACTTGGTAATGGTGGTATCGTCTTATCGTGTATCGATAAAGGTTTATTATACGAGCGTTGGTGAGTGTCCGGTAAAACGTTTTTGTATCGAAATTGTTCCAAAATACCAGGAACATTAAATCGATGGCATTATTTCGTGTTTAGTGTGTATTCGTGTTTGGTGTGTTAGAGAGAAAAAGATATCATGTGGATATTATGTAGTAAATCCCAGTTCTTATTGCGTGAAGGTTCGTTATACGAATAATTGGCCTAAATTATATTCGTTTCACACCAAATCATCTCCAAAGAAATGTCTAGTAAAGTAGTTAATTGTAATTAGAGAACAAATGCCTAATTAGGGTCCTTATCACCCTAATTAACCTAAGTACCTAAATATCTAACATTTACATCACATCCAATTTCTAATTTGTAAACACAACACAACAACCCAATCCCCCACCCCATCCCCATAACTTACGGGAAAGGAGGGGGTCCCACACCCTCCCATGCCTTGGTGAGTTTCAAGTGATGTCCATGTATGGTAGGGATTGACTTTGTTGACACTAGTTGAAGTGTTGGAAGATAAAAACCATACTACTCTACACTACCACTTATTACACTTAGAAGAAAACACACAAACTCTCTTCCTTTCTCCCTAATTCACTACTCCCAAACCCCTTTGTTCATCTCACTAAAATCCTTTACAAGTTGAGGTGTTAGAAGTCTTAGGAGGAAATTTGGAGCTACACCTCAGCTTATATCTTTCATTCCATCTATTTTTAAGGAGATCTTGTGCTTGTGGTATAAATCTTAACCTTGCTTAGTTATATATCTTGATTAGTGTCTATTTTTATAAGTTAATCACCAAAGAGATGTTAACAAGGTGTTATGATTTAACAAGTAAACTCTTGCTTAAAAATGGGATTTTAAGAACATATATGTGTGTGTATGGCCATGGATGGTGTATGTGTTGCTCTTGGATTTAGTCTGATCTCAGTGGGGGCATGCTATGTTTTGATGCATGATGATTCTTAATGAGGAAGGTTATGTTCATATGGTAATGTGATACTAAAAATGGGGTTTAAATGGGTGTATGTGTTCATGGAGTTTATTGATGGTGCTTCATGATGTTGATTGTTGTTAGTAAGTTAAATATAAGTTAAGTATATTTTAATAGTTAACCTTGTGTGTTAGGGTTTTAGATGGTGATTATGATGGATTCATACATGTTTAAGTATGTTAAGGTTATTTTTGAAGCAATATATAGCTTAACATGGTAAAAATTGTAAAGTTGGTATAATAAAGTGTGTATTATTCTTAATGGTGAAATTTGGCATAATGTGTTATGGAAGTTGTAAATGTATTTCTATACATGATATAACATGATTAAGTGTATTTATGGACTTAAATAGCTTAATATGTGCAAGTGGTAATTTTGATTCATGAAAGTATGTGTAACGGTAAAATTGATATGTCGATGTCTTGAAGTTACTAGATGTATGTTTATACCCGGTTTTGTTATGTTAAGTGTATATTGATGATATAGGACTTAACATGGGGAAAATGTTAATCTTGTATGTTAAAGTGTATATTAACATAGGATCACAAAGTTTGACGATTTTGTGGTTTAATGATCATGTTATGATCACTATGAGTTTTGTGATAACTTTGCTATGTTAAACCAAGACTCTGGGGATTTTAGGAAAATGTCGTTTTATATAATTTCAGTTTTTCCAAAACGTATAAGTATTTTTGGGATTAAATATACCGTTTGTACGAATTTTAATAAAAACGACCAAGTCTTGACAAACTTATGAAAATTATATATTTTCACTTACAAGTATTTTAAATACAAAATATATATTTTCGGATCATAAAATATTTTGGAATATATATTCCGAAAACAGTAAACAAATCGTCTAAGTATGATATGTGAAATTTGACGATTTGTGAACGATTATGGTTTGGTAGTTACGTATTATCATGACAATGATGGATGAAACATGCTTTTTTGCTATGTGTAGTCTATGTGTGATCGGATGAAATCCATGAGTTATATGGGTTGCATGCTTAGAAAAGGATAGTTAAGTGTTGTGTAACGGAAATACATATATATAGGGTTAGTTTCATTTGTGAACAACACCATTGATTGTGAACACTAGTGAACTAATCCTAGCGCTTGATTATTAATACACAGGTGTAAATTAATGGCCAGGATGATGAAAATACTATACACTAGTGTAATTTACGATTTGATGATGTAAATCAATGGTCAGGATTTGTTCACTCGGTTCACAAATACACTAGCGTTCTCTCTAGAACCCCACCCTATGTATATATATATATGTGTGTGTGTCTAAATATTTTGGTATGTTAATGGGTTTTGATGAACGTAGATGTGATATACATGTTATGTATGTAGTTTGTGCTATGTGTTCATTATGAGTCGGATACATATACGGGATGTGTTATATGTTCGGTAGGAACATATACATGTGTTAAAGTTGTATGTTCATATTGTGTGTGTATATATATATGTATCTGAACGAACGTTGATTGTTAAGTGTTCGTTGTATATAAACGTATGTATATATGTATGTGTATGTGTATACAAATTATGGGCAAAGAATGGTGTTAGCGAACGGGTTTTCGGTAAATATATAAATAATATTAAAGATATTACTTTCGACTATTTATCATATTTGTGAAACGTATAGTTATTTTAAGAATAAACATATATATTCGGTCGAGTTCGAGTTACATGTTTTGTGGACGTCGTTCCACAGGAATAAATATAGTATTTTGTTCGTAAAATATGTATTTATTGGAAGGTTTCGTTAGTGTGTAAAAACGGGAATAAATATAGTTTTTTTTGTAAAGTATATATAAATATATGTATGTATTGGAAGGTTTTGTTCGTGTGTAAATACGGGAATAAATATAGTATTTTTTTCGAAATCTATATATTTATTGGACCGTACTCGTGGTTTTGTGACTAGAACCCGATACGTGCTAATGTGTGTTATTATATATATATGAGTGTATGTGTGTGTACGTATTTGGATAATCACCCACCAACATGTCGTAACGTTTAACGCTTTTTAATAAAAGGTTAACATCTCAGTTTTGTCTAAACAAGTTTCGTGAACGACTTATCGGGTAGACACATGTTTAGACCTAGTGTCTTATTAACTTTAGGACAAGTGTAGGTCGGGGATTTATTTTACGGACACTTTGATTTGCTAACATTTGCTTGGAACGCTTTAGGTGAGTCTGCACCTCCCCTTTTACTTTATTTAGAGCATTCACGTCCCTTCCACTATTTTTTACCTTATATTACACTAAAAAACACTATATTTTTTCTCTACTTTTCAATTAAATAATTTTTTATACATTTATCATTACCTTTTCTCTGTCCACCACTCACAACCACTTTCAAAATATATTAAAAAGTATAGAGGGTGAACAGTATCCCCTCAAATATACAGATGAATAGTAATATTTTCTCTCTGCTCCACTCACAACCACTTTTTATGATATAAAAACCTCACTCACACAATTTTGTGGAAGGGATGTGAATGCATTTAAATCAGGGGAAATTCATACTTGGTAACAGGGTATCATAGTTGGGGATGAAATTCATTTCGGTGTGCAAAAGTTAGTTGGTTTTTGTCACACCTTGCTCATAGGCGGAAGCACGAGGTGTGATTACGAAAGGTTTTCATAACAGTCGATGTGTAAACGTGTACATGATTGAAAATAAACAACTATTATATTACTTGGAAAGACAACACAAACCATCGTATTTTGTTAACAAACATGAACCAAGTACTTTGAGTTTCAAAAGATTACATTGTAACAAAAGATAATTATAAAGACTACGCTTTAGCCATATATTTTGCACGAAGGCAAAATATATGAGACAAACCCTCTTCTGGATATATATATATATATTACTCGGAAAGACAACACTAACCATAGTATTTTGTTTACGAACATGAACCAAGTACTTCAAGTTTCAAAAGATTACATTGTAACAAACTATAGTTATAAAGACTAGGCTTTAGCCCATATATTTTGCACGAAGACAAAATATATGAGGCAAACCCTTAAATAAACAATGATTCTGGATATATATATATATATATATATATATATATATATATATATATTACTTGGAAAGACAACACAAACTAGAGTATTTTGTTTACAAACATGAACCAAGTACTTCGAGTTTCAAAAGATTACATTGTAACAAATGATAGTTATAAAGACTAGGCTTTGGCCCATATGTTTTCGTGGCAAACCCTCAAAATGACACTGTCTCATGCATCCTTAGTCCTTGACTTCCAAAAACCATGCAACGTATTTTATTTCCCTGAAATACATGTTAAGTAAAACATCAACATAATGTCAGTGAGTTTACAGGTTTTACATCGACACAAATGAATCTTTAAAACATTTTATAACTTTGAATAATACCGGTATGCATCGTGTCAGTGAAATTCGTTGATCAATTAATGTTTAGCTAGGACATTAATATATATATATGTGTGTGTGTGTTTGTGTCCACATAAGCTAGTAACCCAACCTTGACAATGTTTGTTTTCGTCATACCGGATCACTAATTCCTAGTGACACGCGACTAGTAGGACACAAAAGCACTCCCACATGGTCTCATGGACCAGGATTGGAGCTTGCCCAACCTCGATAGATCTACCCAATTGTTTTGCGGTTCATGTTGTGATTAATGGCTACTAAATGCACTACCATTTATGCACACATAATGATCTAGTTGATTTCACTCCATAAATATCATACCATTTCATAAACATGTATCTCTCCAAAATTTTGGAAACAAAACATTTAAAAGAAGGGTCGTGAAACTCACAACTTGCGTTCTGTGCACAATGCTAGCAATCAACAATGTTCCCTGTATCGACTCTGACCTACAAGTGTCCTATTTCATCAGGGCACTTAGGTCTAATCATTTGTTTCATGTACAAGTCTTTCACCAAATCCTTGTTAAAACTTAACATTGTTTCATTTGCTTTGAAAACCCTTGTTTGTTTAGATACGTTGGTAGGTGATTATCCGAATTACCATATACATGAAATATATCTACGTATATATGTACCCTTGTATGTATTATGTTCCGGGGCCTAGCCCCCCGTGTTTATTTGTGTCCTCACCCGATCGATCAGATTTAGTAATAATATATTTTTATGTTCAAAAATATATATTCTCATCTCGTGAGATATCGCTACACTAAATCGATAATTTAAAATATATTTATCCTTTACTATAAATGTATTTCCCGAGTTCGATACTTTGTTAAAAAAATTATTTTTAACACTATCTTGTATACTTGTCGTAACTCGTTTGATGTCACAATTACTTTGTTTAATTTCCTCGTATATGTATACATGTATATGTATACATGTATATGTATACTTTTCCAATTCATGCATAGGTCGTGTATTTGTACATATACATATATACATGTGTACTACTTATAACCTCGTATTTTACCAAGTGTGTTAAGGTATACGTAGACACGTATACGTACGTATATACATACCTTTATTTCTTGATTAGTTCACACTTAACATTATTATCCCCTAATCATCAATATCATCCACTAATCATCATGATCCATATTATCTTCAAATCACCATTTACATTATCTAGACTTTTTAACAATTTTCTATACTTTTTTCAACAAAACTCATGAACGTGAAAATTATACCAAAAACTCTAAAATACGCAAGAACACTTTCATGATTATCCATCTTTCTAATCAAGTTCCACCATATTACTTATACTTTTTAAACATGTTAAACCATTTGTTATTACTAAATCATAAGTTCATCATATTTACTAGTATCATCAACTTCAAGATCATCACAAAATCCACCAACATTACTTACTTATATCTTGTTTCTTTCATACTTTTCAAACATTTCAACAAGATCTTTGGTGAATACTTGTACTTATCATTATATCAAACTTAAAGGTAAAGATTGAAGCTTACTACTAGCTCAAGGCTAAGGATGAAATAATCTTGAAGAAAAAGAAAGAATAAGCTCCAAGACTTGTAAGAATAAGCCCTTTGAATGATCTTCTATGCTTGTGTCACCTTTTACCACCTTATGTTATCCTTAGAACCCTAGAGATGGTTGTTTAGAAGTTGAAAATGGAAAGATGATGGAGGTGGTGTGAAGCCGTGGGTTTAGAGGAGAGAAAGAAGTGAAAGTTTCTTTTTCTTTCAAGTGTAGGATGGTGAAAGTGATGTTATTACCTCTTATGTATTCACCATACTAATTCTCCACACCAAGTCAATTGAAGCCTTACCACAAGGACTAACTCATCAAGTAAGTGAGAGAGCTAGATGGGGGGCCCACTTAGGCCGTAGACAAGGGGTATTGGGACGGGTTGCTTGTTTTGATTTTCTTGTTAACTAAAGAGATAAGGTTTTGTAGATACTTTGACCATTAGGGTTTAATTAGGTGATAAGGAGTTAATCTAGTATTAGAACACTATCTAGGAAAAACTAGTTTATTAGGTTAAGTCTTGATGATTTGATGCTAAAATGGACATTAGTTGTGCTTATGAATTGATTAACGTTTAATTAAGTGGTATTAATTAAGTGATATTAGCCGGTAGTTATTATTTAAACGCTCTTAGGATCTGTAATAATCCCTAATATTACTCGTTGCGGTTCCATCATATTCATTGATCATGTATTTGTAGTTGTTTTCGCAAGGTTGTAAGTTCGGATATTAGAATGGGCAATAATTTGTACTTGTACGTTTCCGAAAATTTAGAATACATATACTTATTCCCCCTTAGCTTTCTATCAATTGCTTTCATTGAATCAAGAAATAATGCCAATTGTATAACTTTTCTGGCAGAATCATCCTGACATAAAAATTGTTTAACCGGATAATCTACCAATGGTCACTAGAATTATTCTCATCATATCGCGGCACTGCAAATACGATCATGTTCTATGCAAATGTAAATGCATTTTAGGACATTGCAAGACTTTAGTGGGCTCAATTAACATACAATTAAGTCTAAATGCACGTAATATGTTTACTTATCAGTGACTTAGTTGTACGGCTATACCTGTTATTTTGTCGCTTGTCACAGCTTTTAGCTCGGGAAGTCCTCATGGTGGTATTTCATTTTAGTAACCATTAGTTGTGGTATGACCGCAGAACAGTATATCTGTTGGGTGTAACGAGCCCCACTCCTGGTAGGTCGTGACCCTGTGAGAGTGCTATTGTGTCCTACTTGTTCTGCATCGCCTTGACTGGCGATGTGGCAAGGCGACATCATTATGGTTTGGTAACGGGCTTATGTCGACACATACGTTGTAACATTCGCCAAAAACGGATCCTAGAAAACCTGACTCGTTTTGTAAACCGGATCCTAAGCGAAAAAAATAAAAAAATGAGAAATTTTAGTATTTGTTGTTTTTATATATTATGCGTTAATTAATTACATACGGGTTAAAAATATTATTTTTATTAAATATAATATTTATTCTATAATAAATCAGTTAGTTATGTTAGGAAAATATAAATGAAATCGATTAACGAAGTTAGATCCAATTAATTAGGACAGTTAGAACTTGTAGGGCCAAAATTGCAATTAGCCCAAACTCAAACCCCTTTTTCACGCGCCTCATGTTTCCCTCCCAGTTGCTATGTGACCAATCCCATGCGCCTAGCGTGCAACCTTTCGAACCCGACTGACCTAAACCACCTAATTTCGCGAAGATATATCTTCATACATCGTCCGAATCGATTCGGTTTTGGGAGAAAGTAATTTCCTGTCATTCAATCGTTCCATTTCACCTCCTAATTACTCTTATTAATTCGAATCCAAAGCACATTAATGAACACAAGAACATAAATCGGTTCTGACGATTTCGTTAACTTCAAGCCTTATAATCGGTCCCATTTGAACCCTCTAAGTTTTTACAACATTCCCCATTCTCAAATCCTATTTACAATCATCCAAATTAACGGATTCAAGGCAAGGTCAAAGCTAGGGCTAGTAACTTCTCTCGACAAATTCTCCATCAATTCTCAATGAAATCAGGTGATTCTTGAGTCCATTCTCTTTAGTTTATCATGCTCTACAAAACCCTTTTATCCATTTCTATGATAGAGGGCAAATGAATTCGAATTTAGATTATTGTGATTCTAGGGTTCTTGAACTTTGGAATTTGGAGCTTTTCAATCTAGAATTGTGTTTTTATGAAATTGACCACACCAAACTTATCATTTATATGTTAAATTAGGTTCTGGAAATTTTGAGAATTTTTAGATATTGTTAGGGTTTATTGGATAGTTGAACATGTTATATTGGGTTAGAAAAATCATATAAAAATACTAATTAGTTAAAATATTATATCACAAATTATAAATTCTGATTTTCTAGAAGTTAATTAGGTTATGAAATTTTGTATCCAATTTTACACTTATTAGTAATTTAGTTCCTAGTGAAAGGATTATATAATCCTTTTTATAAATATGACTAATTTTATTGTTAAAAAATATAACCATGTTGGATAAAATAATGTCTCACATATGATTATAATTATCTAGTTAGTAAAATTAATTAGATGGCCAATTATAATTATTTAAAATTTAGTATTTACCAAAAATATAGTAATTTATATAATTTTATGTTATTATTTCTTAAAAATTTCTATCAAAATGCATATCTATTTATACATGTATGGACTTATGTATTTATTTGTTAGGGAATTCGTATATTTATTATTAGCTTTGTTGGGAATTTAGTATAAAATTCAAGATTTATAAAAATATTACAAATATAATTAATTTTATGTTATTACATCTTGAAACAATCATTCCAATCAAAGTTATATTTAGATATTTAATTCATTTATATAATTTTGATTAGGAATTTAATATCAAATATTAATTCATACAAAATTCCCCAAATAAAAGAACTCGAAGCCTTAGCCTTGTTATATCGTTCTGTATATTTTGAAATAATGTTATTTGTATATTCTAGGGTTACTTTGTCGTTTGGATTATTCATTCTCTCGTGTGGTATCGCTTGTGGAATATCTTTGCAAACACTGAGTAGATCTTTCCACTTTTTTACTTTAAAACCTTTTGGGGTGTCAACGTGTCACGCAAATCTCATATTCATTTTATTCAATTATTAAGCATGCAAATTCATCATGTAGATTATGTGTTACTTGTTTATTTGGTTTGTAAGTGTTGTGTTATTCAAACAAGCAAGCAAGCATATAATGGATCCATTGGCTGACCATTTACCCATGGTTATGGGTGGATAGGTATTGCCTTCATTCATTCTCCATCCTCGAGGGTAGAGACTCACGCACGCATTGGTTATTTTATTATTTGTTGTTATTTGTTTGGGGATTTTTCAATTACACATGAATTGCATTTTTATTTTCAATATAAATTATTTTATTTAAACTTAGATTTACTCACCGGCTCTTTGTAGTTGAACCAATATTTCACACGTGGTACATGGAATGAAGTTTGATGATGCATGGATTAAAGTCACATACGATTGCCTTAGAAGTTGAGAATGGAATTTCCTATGTATTTCTTATATGTTAAATATTTGAACTTATATGTTTTGATGTCACAAATTTTAATTATGAAGCATTAAACAGTGCAATTAGCTTTGTACACTCATCACGCCCCAATCGATAATCCACCACTGGTTGAGGTGTGACATACGTCATGGTACATCATGTTTCGCAAGACTATGATTTGACTATCTTGATTTTCATTAGACTATGCATACTAAACTTTTATCAAATAGTTTGGTTTTATTTGTACCATTTAAACCTGTAAACTCACCAACATTATTTTGACATTTTAAGCATGTTTTTCAGGTAAGGGAACTCTGGTTGGCCGCCTTTTGAAGTTTGCATGCATCTTGGACGATACCTTTTTAGGTTTTGACTAGTATATCTTATTGCATATGGGATATATAATTGGCAATTCCTTGATCCTTATAAAATATTTATTTTGGTCAAGTGTCTCTAAACATGGTGTTTTAAACTTGGGACATGTAAACTAAATATCTTGTTAGGGTTTGTAACCTTTATACTATTGGTACCATTGATGCTTAATCATATTAGATGTTTGGTTATCGTATGCTTGAAAACATTTCGTAATCATTCCTTGTGTTTTCGCCTTCGGCGAGGGTGGGACATAAGGTAATGGGGACAAAACGCCACATTGAGATATTGGAACCATGGATGGAAGTTATAGTGTCCATCCAACCCCATCCTTCCGATCTTAACCTCACCACTGATCCTCTCATAATCACCGCCACAGTTGGATACTATCAAAGGCGGCGGATACTCGTCGATACTAGAAGCTTGAAGACATAATTTATGAGCAATTATTTAACCGCATGGCTCTCAATCATAAGAAACTACTGGAATTGGTACCTTTATGATGTGGTGTACCTTTTTGTTTTTACATGGTACAGGTTCTACCCTCCTTAGCTTGGTACGGGTCATACCGGGCTTCAAATCTGGCTTTTCCTGATTTCTTTAGCTAATCCCGTCTTTGACCTTAAAAATACTTATTTTAAGCCATAGGACCTACAAAACACAAAACATAAACAATTAACAAATTCCAGATGAATTTGCAGTAAACAACTTGTAATGCCCTGCTTTTCACACTTTCTATTTTTAGCAAGTCTTGTTGTACCTTCCATTTTGGGAAACTTTCCATCTTCGGAAACTTGTACTTGTATCGTTTATCATTTCAACTTGTAATCGGAGATACCGATCATAATGAAAGTCATGTTTTTTATCAATTATGTTCAAACTATACTTATTGTGTCAAAATTATACTTGTAATTACATATGCGGGACCCTAATTTGAAACTATGCGATAATACGTGAACTTAACCGATTTTAACGCATTTACATGCCATACTTGTTCTTAATAGACAAATTTCATATCCAACACTTATTATACAACATTTATACTTATAAACACTTTAAACAAAATGTTTGTACTTACATTACTTGTATGTACGAATCTATGCTTGAAAACATGCTCATTCACACCCTAAAATGGTCCAAAACACTTAACCCCTTAAAGATATGGGATAGATGGAAAAAAACACCTAAAACCAAGGATTAAAATATGAAAATTTGCTTTTCGATAAGCCTTACGGACCGCAAGGCTTCTTTCTTACGGTCCGTAAGTAGATCTGGCGGGCAGAAACTTCAAACAGCCGCGATTTTACACGAATCCACACACTTTCTTGTTGATGCATTTTATGTTCGTCACTTGTCGAATAGACTAGATTGAGCGTGTGTTGAATATTGTATAGGTTAGAATCGAACACACGACCAAAATACGGAGTTTTCGGTGTAAAAGGGAACAAGTTCGCCCGAACTTGACCTGTGGAGGTCAAGTTCGCTCGAACTTGACCAGTGGAGGTCAAGTTCGCTCATGATGGTGATGTTGATCTCAAGTTTGCCTGAACTTAGATGCTTACCAGCGAACTTCTCTCCCTATATATAGGTGTGTTGTTCATTTTGTCATTAAAGTTTTTTGGCATCCCTACGGGGAGGTGCTGCCGGATTCTCTCCAGGAACTCCGACAGCTGGACTTAAAGATGTATACTATTTCGGTATGAATGAAGACTTCCGTTGCATTCTGTTTCTACTCCATTCTTAATAACATTCTACCGAATTGGTTTACGTTTACCTATTAACTTCTGTCTAGAACCGCCTGATCACGGACCTTCAATTGGTATCAGAGCTACGGTTATCACCTACGCTCATGAATTTGGACATTTATGGATATTATGAGGGGTTTTAGACGTAAATCATCAAATAACCATACAATCCATGGATGAAAAGTAAAATTGAACGGATAGGATTGTTAGAAAACCATTTTCAACCAGATCTATGGTGGATTCATCTCGAAATTCGAAGAAATAAGGATTCTGGATCGAAAAATGTGAAAAATGGGCTGATTTGGGGGATCAAGTTCGCCCGAACTTGACTTATATTGGTCAAGTTCGACCGAACTTGTATCATTTTTTATCAAGTTCGCCCGAACTTGATCAAGTCCGCCCAAACTTAACTCAAGTTCGCCCGAAGTTGTGAGTTGGGGGACCAAGTTCGCCCGAACTTGGTCCAATGCCTAAAAAAAAGGCATGGAAAAATTTTGTTGATCGTATTGATGAGATGAGTGTCCAGAAAAATTTGGCGATAGAAATTTTTTCGGGTTTTCGAAGACCGAACCGGGATGTTCGGGGACACCGTCTAGAGCTTCAGAGTGCAAATTTGGTGATACGGTCACAAAATTTTGAAGATAACGGGAGAATCATTGATACCGATGCAGAATGTTGATCTTTTGGGTGTCGTGACTAGTAATGGGCCTAAACGTTAAATATGCATTTGTTAAAAACTGAAAGTTCCGGATTTCAGGGGGAATTTCAGTGAAAATTTCAGTATGGTCAAAATTTGCAAAAATGAGGGTGAATAAAAAATTTTCAATATTTGAAGATTTTGACATTTTTTAAATTTGTGACTACTGCAACAGTATCCGGGTGGTTACCGATTGCAGATTTTCGGGAAATGCATAGAATTGAGATTCATTGAGATTTTGTGATCATAGGAAATTCCAATTTATCAAATCATGATAAAGATTGATGCTTAAGGGATAGAGTCCTGATCTCCGGTTAAGGAACAGTTAGCTGGATTAGCAGTCGTTAGTACCGATGAAGGAACTGGGGACGTTCAAAACGTTCAGTGATGATCTCAGGATTAATGACTAGCTCCGAAGACGGATGGTTTCAAAATTACCAAGGAGATCTGAAGTTATCCCAGATACACTAACTGATGATAGCCTTTGGTGGCCATTATTTTTAGTCTTCAAGCAGATGAATCATTCTTTTCTTTGGACTAAGCGCCATTGGATGATGATGTTTGGTGATTAAGTGGCGCTGGTCTACCGGAGATAGCTATATATCTGGCATTATGACTGAAGAGGAAGAATGTGATTTTGGTCACGGACGTATGTTTCTCAGATTCGATGCATTACCAGATTATCTGTTTCCGATGAAGATTTGTTGATTGAGCAGATTACCGATTTGCTAATCAAATCTTTCTGAAGGGTGCTTAACTGTGATTACGGAAATCGGGATTTCAGATTTTCGAGGGTATTCGTTGATTTGAAGTTTTCCGATGTGGTGATTCGAAGTTTCTATCAATTGCCAGTTGAGTTTTGGATACTTTAGGAGTGTGCGGAATAAACTCTCGATGTTCAACGCTTATTCAAAAACTGAACTCGGATGCGGTTATCGTCGAAATGGAGAAGTTGCTGCATTGATTAGCTTCGAGTTGATGCTTATTCAAGAAATTTGTCGGTCAAGTAAATCAGAGGAGTCAGAAACCATGCAACCAAAGATCTGAACTGGAGATTTCAGCGGTTTTGAAAGTTGTTAATGCAAACATGGATCATCAATTAAGGGGGAATCTGTTGACGCGTCTCGATGACATCGGCAGACACCTTGATTGAAGTTGCAGAGAATATTCAAACACGGCTCAAAGTTTTGAAGTTCAAGATCAAGCTTCGACAGTAACGAACAAGGGGGAATCTGTTGATGCATTTTGTGTTCGTCACTTGTCGAATAGGCTAGATTGAGCGTGTGTTGAATATTGTATAGGTTAGAATCGAACACACGACCAAAATACGGAGTTTTCAGTATAAAAGGGAACAAGTTCGCCCGAACTTGACCAGTGGAGGTCAAGTTCGTTCATGATGGTGATGTTGATGTCAAGTTCGGCCGAACTTGACTAGGTCAAGTTCGCCCGAACTTAGATGCTTACCAGCGAACTTCTCTCCCTATATATAGGTGTGTTGTTCATTTTGTCATTAAAGTTTTTTGGCATCCCTACGGGGAGGTGCTGCCGGATTCTCTCCTGGAACTCGGCAGCTGGACTTAAAGATGTATACTCTTTTGGTATGAATGAAGAATTCCTATGCATTCTGTTTCCACACCATTCTTAATAACATTCTACCGAATTGGTTTACGTTTATCCATTAATTTCCATCTAGAACCGCCTGATCATGGACCTTCATTTCTTCTCCTCCTCCAATGGCCTCCAAACCCCATTAAAACTCACCTAACTCAACCCTAATCACTTCCCTATAAATCCCACACCTATTCCAAGCATTTCACACTTTTCTAATTATCCATATCACTCCCAAATCCTCCATATCAGCTGCTAATTGGAAGTTCGAGCAGAAAGTTCATCTTTCACAAAAGTGAGCATAACTCACTCAATTCTTAAACGAAATCCTTCCATTCTTTTTCCCACTTTATTGGAACAACCTTAGGAACATTTCCATTGGTTTTCCATGGAAAACCAGGCTCTGGAATGTCCAGAAAAAGGCTCCAAAGTGGACTGTTTGTTTCTGTTTTTATCTAAGCTTGTTTAAACTTGTTCAAACTTGAGTTATCTCATCTCAAACCTATGTCCTAATGCTTATAACCTCATCCATGGTTAGTTAGGCTTAAAAACAAGGTTGAGACATGTCAAATTCGAGGATAAAACCTCACAAACTTTCTGTTTTCGACTGGGGTTTACACCCACAAGTAGTGTTCAAGTTTAAACTTGATGAATGTGTGATGTGGGGACTAGCTTGGGCTATCCTAAATGAGAATCCACACACTACTTGATGATTTCTCATCACTATCCCAATGTGGTTTGCTAGATGAAAGTAACACAACCCCGTCTAGCCTTTGACTTGTGTCGATGTCGGCTCACCGGGTTGTAGCTTACCTGACCATTTGGAATGGTGATAACCGTGTATTTCATTTCTTATTATCATTAATCTTGTAAGTTCATGACCCTCCTTGTGTTTATAACACAAGTGTAGTGGTGAACATTTGAGGTGCCTAAATGGAAGCTTGTTCTTACTACCTCATGCATGAAATCTATGACTCAAAGAGGTGCCTAAATGGAGACTTTGATCTCCTACCTCATGCTTGATTTACAATTTAAGTAACTTAATAACAACATCGTCATAAAATGGGTATTTAATAGTTTACTTAATAATACCACAAGCATACGGGCGGGCGTTACTCCTATAGCGTATTAATGAACATATAACACAAGTCTAACATAGCATGCATTATTCAAGTATATAAACAAGTATCATGTTATAATGGATAGAGTAAATTGTAAGCAAGTTTCATGGTGTTTGTACATGTTGCACACAAAATGTTAAAATAGAAAATGGGATCGAGTATACTCACGGTTTTGCAAGCTTAATCCGACTTGAATCCCGAGAGTGTGATTGGTTGATTATCTTGGAGCACGTTGTCCTTCTAAAAGAAGTAACAAAGGCGTATGAGTGTTGGGAGTTAATGGAAGATTATAGATTCGGAGTTAAAATAATGTGAAAATAGTATTATAAAAATAACCATCTTATACTCATAACACTTGTTCTTGACACCGTAGAAACCTCAAAGGTTTGGTGTGTTTTCATGGATTCGAAGATCCATTAGAATTGTAACAGGTGTATGGTCTTTAGATGATGTAACGAGTTTCTTAACAAGTAACTATTAAGTTATTATTAAGTCTTTGAAATGAAGAAGACGAGTTCAGAGATGACATAAGATTAATTAAAATTGGAATTATAAACGGGTTAGACACACAGTCTAGCGGTGGACTGTGTGCAAACAAAAAACATACACGTCCCGAGTTCGATCCCTGATACACGCACTCCTTATGTAATAAAATGCCTTTTTGTTTAAAAACTAAACCGGGTTAACTCAGTTAGTTATTAAGTATAATAAAAACCGAGATAATAACCAGGTTAGACACACAGTCCAGCGGTGGACTGTGTGCAACACTAAGTCACACGTCGCGAGTTCGAAACTTGATACTGGCACCGGTTCGTTGAATTAAAATGTTTTTGAAATTAAAAGAATTTTAGTTAAACTGAATAAGTATATAAATATAATTAAAAACAAGATTATTTCGGGTTAGACACGTAGCTCAGTTGGTAGAGCTGCGTGCACGCGTACGGGAGGTCTCGGGTTCGAGCCTCACCCGGCGCAAACTATGTCACTGACCGAACCGGTCAACAGGTCAATGGTCAACGGTCAACGCAAAATAAACAAATTTTTTTATATTTTTATTTATTTAATTTAATTTAAAAATCAATTAAAAATACTTAAAAATAACATTTTTAAAGATAGAAAATAGCCTTGAACTCACAAAAATATATCTAAAAATTTCATTAAAATACTTAATAAAATACACTCATTTAATATATTTTTCCGTTATTATTTAGGTTAGTATTTCTCGTTGTTCCGCTCATCTAATTCGTGCGCATCTCACCATCTCCAATCCAACGCACCCAATGTGAGTGAATCTTTGCAAATTCCCCGTTTTAATCACGTTTTGGGGTGTATCATGTGTCTTGTTATATATATATTATAATTAAACCATTGTGCATACATCATATCATGAACATGTGTATTCAGTTTGTTTCAACTGTTGTGTAGTTATTGTTGGATGCAATTTATTATTTTCAGTACATGCAATTTCATAGGCCGCCGCTCCCCATTACATTATGAGCGTTGAGCATGTTCCCCATTTCATTATGAGGTTGAACCTGGCGTGCCCACATACGATCGGCTCCGTTTGATTGAGCCTTGATCGCACAGACATTTTACATTTTCAGTACATGCAATACGATCGGCTCCGTTTGATTGAGCCTTGATCGCACAGACAATTTACATTTTCAGTACATGCAATACGATCGGCTCCGTTTGATTGAGCCTTGATCGCACAGTTTCAGTTATGTTATTTATTGTATGACGTTGGTATGTTAATGTATGCTATCATATGTTATTGTATGTTATAGTTGTGATTGCTATTTGCCACTGCTTGATTATTTACATTTGCTCATTTATGATTATGCACAATTTTTCATTGATAAACTAACAAGTTATTCATTAATAAATGTTTATCTAATAAGGTTCACTCGCCAACTTATGTTGACCCAAAAACCCCCATTTTTACACATGATACAGGTGAACCAGCAGCAGCTAGGAACACATAGGATTGGACTAGAAGAAATAAATGATTTAGAGTTGGGATTGTTATGTTTGGTTTATTTTTTTTGTATTGTATGAACATGTTTGGATATTTGGAAATGTAACTTTGACTATATTAAATATGAAAACATATTAGTAAATGTCATGAGCTTTGGTGATAACCCAATTATGCCCCGACTCATATTCTGCTGCGGGTCGGGGTGTGACACCATTTTCTATTTTAACATTTTGGGTGCAATATGTACAAACACCATGAAACTTGCTTACAATTTACTCTATCCATTATAACATGATACTTGTTTATATATGTAACATCCGTCAAAAATGGATTTACCAAACCCGCTTCGTTTATCAACCGAACAGTCAGTTAAAATTTTCGTTGCGAATTAAATGCCCAAAATAATTTTAAACGATACATAATAAATTATTATACGGGAATATATATTTAGTTTTTGAAAAACTGTTGAAAATCGCAAAATAAAAATAAAAAGTCCCTGCCGGGTTTCGAACCTGGGTCAGTCGCCGAGTCAGTATAGTTCAGCGACTTAACACACAACACACAAACCACTGCGCCACTGATGTTACTTGTTAATTATTAAGATCATTTAATTGATATCATGACTTTCCGAATTCAAAACCGGCGCCCAAAGTTCAGTCGTCGGAAACCCCGGCAATCTCGCAAGTGTTTAACGAATCCTTCCGTTATAACGTAAACAATTACTAAGACATCGGTTATAACCGACGTCTGAGTCCGCGACCAAAGTCATAACCGCCGGAGCTTTTATAACTTACGAATCCAGTCGGAAATCAGACCAAGTTCTTCGAAGATTTGCCCTATAAAAACCACCTCGAACTTCTACAAACATTTTCGCTCAAAACCGCACCTTTTCTCGGCGAAAACTCACTCGCCGGAATTATTCTGTTCGTCGCCGGAAAACCGGTTTCCCCATTTCTGAGCCTTACTAAACCCTTTAAACTTATACCGAAGTCACCCATACCTTTTTCAAACTTTCTGAAGGCTCGCTTCTGCAAGACACATGTCGTCGGAGTTCTGCCGGAAAACAGAGGAAAGCTAGTCGGTATACCTCACGCCTATTTTTCCTTCTTTTTACTTATATCTCATCTATAATTAACCTAAAACGTTAAAGGAACCTGATTTAATCATTGAATCAGTCAGTCGTCTTTTCTGGTTATAACTTGATGAAGAAGACGATGTATTCGGTAACATATAAGTATAATTAAACTCAAGTTATAACTCGGGTCAGACACACAGTCCAGCGGTGGACTGTGTGCACAATAAACACTAACGTCTCGAGTTCGAATCCTGTTCCACACACGCGGCCTTAATAAAAATGTTTTTTTTTATTAACCGAACCGGAGTCATACTGATATATGTTAAGTATATTAATAACCGGAAAGATAACCAAGTTAGACACACAGTCCAGTGGTGGACTGTGTGTATGTTTATATCACAGGTCACTAGTTCGAGTCCGGGCTACTGCACCGACTCGGACAATTATCTATTTTTTTTAAAATAAGACAGAAAAGGAAATAACTAATTTGTGTTTAAGTATAATAAAAATCAGTAAAGTTAACAAGTTGGACACACAGTCCAGCGGTGGACTGTGTGTTAGTATAAGCCACAGGTCCCGGGTTCGAGACCTGTGGAGCGCACCGTCTGAATCAATTAAAATCGTTTTTAAAAATAAAGGATTTTCTGTTTAACATAATTAATATATATATATAATTAAAAACAGATATATAACGGGTTAGACACGTAGCTCAGTTGGTAGAGCTGCGTGCACGCGTACGGGAGGTCTCGGGTTCGAGCCTCACCCAGCGCACTTATATTCGATTCGAACCGGTCAACGGTCAAAGTCAAAGTCAACGGTCAGAAAAAGTCAAAATTTTTTATTATTTTTATTTAATTATTTTAATTAAAAATCAATTAAAAGTACTTAAAAATAACATTTTTAAGGTTAGAAAATAGCCTTAAACTCACAAAAATGCACCCAACAATCCTACTAAAATAGATTAATAAAATCCGTTTACTTATCAAACCATAATGCGATTTATCTAGGTTAATCTCACTCGTGGTTAAAACCACTTCGCGTGCATTCAACATCATCAACCGAACGCACCCACTGTGAGTGAATCTTACAACTCCCCCTTTTAATTATACGTTTTGGGGTGTGTCATGTGTCTCAAATAATTAACTCGTTTATTTAAATTTGTGCCATACCATATCATGACCTAAACTTAGATTGTTTATATTGTTGTGATTACTTAGTTCATTTTGTCAAATTATATGAAATTCATTCATTAAGCCCACCAGTTCCTCGTGGGAGACGAGTTGAACAACGTGTGCCTCAAAACCAATCCATTATTGTTCATGTGTGTATCATTGAATTTATATTGTTTGTAGTTGTGTCATTCAGATTATCATGTTTATGCAATTCATTCATTAGGCCCATCAGTTCCTCGTGAGAGACGAGTTGAGCAACGCGTGCCTCTAAATGTTCCATTATTGTTCGTGTGTGCTTTATTTAATATCTTATGATTGTTGAATAAGTTTACATCTATTTTTACTCATGAGTGGTTGTGCACATATTTCATAATCAATTTAATAAACTTGTTCAAATGTTTTTCCATAGGATTCACTCGCCAACTTTATGTTGATCCAAAACCTTTTTACACATGATACAGGTGAACAGGTTGAAGCAAAGAAAACATAGGAAATGCCTTAGAAGAGAACAAAGACGCTTAGATTGATAGTTAGAACATGTTGTAACGTTTATTGTAAATTTCCATTAAATTGTATTAAATGAATATGAAACGCATAATAAATGTCATGAGCTTTGATGATAACCCAATCATGCCCCGATCACCTTTTCCGCTGCGGGTCGGGGTGTGACAGATTGGTATCAGAGCCATGACTATAGGGATATAGGATAGGTTATTAGACCCTTAGAGCCTATACAATAGTCTGCCTAAATTTTAATTGATTAGGTGGTTACATACAAACTTGTGATATTTATTTGTTTCATATTTGTTTACATTTACAGTCAAACATACATGCTTATATACATATTCATTATACATATATCGATGTTCATGTATTCAATTTATTTTCATACTCTCATTATCCAAAGATTTGTTGCAATTTTCAAATCTCATCAAAGTAAGTTCTGCGACGGGCATGTAGTAACTGGAAGGGTACAAGTACCGGTAGTCGGAACGTCCTGTCTAGGTTGGCATTCGTATAAATCCAATATAACGGACCAGTTTGCCTACCTGGGGACCAACGATGAGAGTACGAAGGACCTATTAGGCCAAAGCATGCCACACCAAACGTCGTTCGAACTAACCTACTTTGAGGTGTCACCGTGTCTACACCTGGACACATTCCGAATATCACACGTTGTATACATATTTCTCGATTTTCTCCGGGTTTTTGTGTACGCAACCTGGCAAACCCGTGCGAACCATATGAAAAACCGGTATTCATGGGGGCCCACATGATTACTCAGGTAAAGTATGGCGGCATGTAGGGCCTAATGGCGAGCAAAACCCAAGACATCCTATGGATGTAGTAGATTTATTTTTCTATAATTATTTTATGAATGCTCATTTCTAATGCGACCCATGAACCCAAAAACATCCAACTCATACTCTTGTCATGTATCCCTTGTAGATGTCTTCTAACCTCGCCCGTAGGAAGACGAGAGCAAGAAAAGCTCGCGAACGCATGGCTGCCTTAATCGCTCAACAAATGGCTGCCGTAATACCCAACATTGTAATCCAAGTTCAACAAGCACTTACCGCTAATCCTGTCAATCAAGGAAACCAAAACATTGTCAACTCTCCCTCAAATATCACTAAATGCACCTACAAGCATTTCAAATCATGCGACCCTCCAAAGTACAAAGGGACTGAAGGCGTCACCGCCCTCCTCCATTGGTTTGAAGAAATGGAGAACACTTTTCTAAATTGCGATTGCCCTGACGATCGCAAAGTGCGTTATGCTACCGGTCGATTATATGGGATAGCACTTACTTGGTGGAATACAGAGAAGGCCAAACGAGGTGTTGAAGATGTATGTCCTTAACTTGGAACGAATTGAAGGAAATCATGACCAGACGATTTTGCCCAAGGAGCGAAATCAAGAAATTAGAAGATGAATTTTACTCATTGAAGCAAAAGGAAGGAGACCACACCACCTACAACAAAAGATTCCTCGAGTTACATCAAATGGTTCCCAACATGTTCACTCCCCTCTACCGTTTGATCGAGCACTACATTCGTGGTCTTCCGTCAAAGATTCAAGACCCTGTAATTAGTACCTCGCCTGCAACTTTGGAAGCAGCAATGGAGCTAGCAACAGAGCTCACCGAGAACCGAATCCGAAACAAAGACTTCAAGGAGGAGAAGAAGAAGGATAAAGAATCGACTGAAACTTCCGACTCCACCCAAACCGAATTCCCTTCTCAACCCAATTCTAAGAGAAGAAGAGACGGACAACTTTCGCTGCTACCCAACGAAACCAACCTATTTCACACGCCATACCCATCCAAGCTATCCCAATCACCCAAGTGGCACCCAACTCAACTTACCCAAATAAGAAGCCATATCTTGGACCTCACCCTCGATGCAACAACTGTTTTTATCACCATCCCCTTACCTTACCTTGTCGACTATGTACAACTTGTGGACGCTATGGTCATTTGAGCAAGGTTTGTCGCACCTTCCAAAACCAAACCTCCTCCCCTACTCAAAACATGGCCCAAACTTATCATCAACCCCAATACCCCGTGTTCCCATATGCTCGAGCTTGTTTCAATTGTGGCGACCCTACCCACTTTAGAAACACATGCCCTCAATTGGTTAACGTTATCAACACTCAAGCCCAATCAAACCCAGTTAACCAAGTAAACCAAGGAAACCCAACCACTAGGCCGCCAACAAGAGGAAGAGTCTTCAACATCAACGCCAATCTTGTCGAAGATAATGACGGCCCAAACGAAGATACCCAACTAGTCCTCTTCGCCGAAGATCCAGATTCAACTCCTATCGTTTAGTTTTATGTTTTTCTTTATCACATCAAACCAATCATAACTTAAGGATAAAGCCAATGAAACTTTGACAAGAGTACGGTGGATATGCCGCTGGTACTTCCTATATATAAGTATTCTTGTCAAAGGATCAGAAGCATTATCTGGCAGTTATGAGAGGTTCCATGTGTAGACTGTTAGAATAATTATTATTTATTTTCAGTATATGCATTTGCCGAGGCCGCAGCCCCCCCCATTTATGAGGTTGAGCTTGATCCCCATTTTATTATGCGGTTGATCTGTGGCGTGCCCGCACGATCGGCTCCGTTTGATTAAGCCTTGATCGGTCATTTCATTTTACATTTTCAATACATGCAATACGATCGGCTCCGTTTGATTGAGCCTTGATCGCACAGTTCAATTTACATTTCCAGTTCATGCAATACGTTCGGCTCCGTTTGATTGAGCCTTGAGCGCACATACATTTTCATTATCAGTATCTTGTGGTTGTGGTGTTTGTTGTAGAGTCGCATAGAACTAATCATAACTTGCGGATAAAGTCAATGAGAATTTGACAAGAATATGGTGGATACGCCGCTGGTACTTCCTATATATAAGTATTCTTGTCAAATGATCGGAGGCATTATCAGGCGGTTATGAGAGGTTCCATGCATAGGCTGTTTGTGTGATTGTTGTTTAGATTAAGTTGTTCATTTTCAGTACATGCAATACGTTCGGCTCCGATTGATTGAGCCTTGAGCGCACATACAATTTCATTTTCAGTACATGCAATACGTTCGGCTCCGTTTGATTGAGCCTTGAGCGCACAGACAATTTCATTATCAGTATCTTGTGTTTGTTGTAGAGTCGCATAGAACTAATCATAACTTGCGGATAAAGTCAATGAGAATTTGACAAGAATATGGTGGATACGCCGCTGGTACTTCCTATATATAAGTATTCTTGTCAAATGATCGGAGGCATTATCAGGCGGTTATGAGAGGTTCCATGCATAGGTTGTTTGTGTGATTAAGTTATTCATTTTCAGTACATGCAATACGCTCGGCTCCGTTTGATTGAGCCTTGAGCACACAGACAATTTCATTTTCAGTACATTCAATACGTTCGGCTCCGTTTGATTGAGCCTTGAGCGCACAGACATTTCATTTTCAGTACATGCAATACGATCGGCTCCGTTTGATTGAGCCTTGATCGCACAGATATATTTCATTTCAGTATTTTATGTTTGTTGTATTGGTTGTAGAGTTATAGGACTAATCATAATTCACTGATAAAACCAATGAAAATTTGACAAGAATATGGTGGATACGCCGCTGGTACTTCCTATATATAAGTATTTTTGTCAAAGGATCAGAGGCATTGTCGGACGGTTATGAGAAGTTCTATGTAGGATTTATTAGTTTCTTGGTAACTAATCATAACTTGTGGATAAAACTAATGAAAATTTGGCAAGAATATGGTGGATACGCCGCTGGTACTTCCTATATATAAGTATTCTTGCCAAAGGATCAGAGGCATTATCAGGCGGTTATGAGAAGTTCCATGTAGGATTTAGTATTGCCTTGGTTGGAATTTGTGTTACATTTATATCATCTTGCTATTTAAAGAGATTGGATTGTGTTCCATTTCTACATAAACTAACCTCTCCATCATAACAAACGAGAGAGGAACTTCCACCATTCAAACATATACGCAATCAGAATGTGGATTCAAATATTAGCTGTTGTGCTTATTTATGTTCAAATATTAGCTGTTGTGTTTAATTATGTTCAAATATCAGCTGTTGTGTTTTATTTATGTTTCCATGTAGGTTGTAGTGTTAGAAGTTTTGCCTTAGGATATAACCATACTTTTCCAAACGTATCTAAACTCTTATGCATGATATCATTTTTTAGCGAATCATTCCTGCTTATCAATACTTATACAGTAGGCAACAAAAAGCGATTCCTGTAATAGGGTACTTAACCCTTACAAGGAACGTTACCGCCTCGAACAAAAAACTTAAACCCTTACTTTTCCTAAGCATGTAACTGACAAACTAAACACCATCATTCTTTTAGTCGAATATATCACAAATTAAAATTTCGGGACGAAATTTCTAAAAAGCAGGGGATACTGTAACATCCGTCAAAAACGGATTTACCAAACCCGCTCCGTTTATCAACCGAACAGTCAGTTAAAATTTTCGTTGCGAATTAAATGCCCAAAATAATTTTAAACGATACATAATCAATTATTATACGGGAATATATATTTAGTTTTTGAAAAACTGTTGAAAATCGCAAAATAAAAATAAAAAGTCCCTGCCGGGTTTCGAACCTGGGTCAGTCGCTGAGTCAGTATAGTTCAGCGACTTAACACACAACACACAAACCACTGCGCCACTGATGTTACTTGTTAATTATTAAGATCATTTAATTGATATCATGACTTTCCGAATTCAAAACCGGCGCCCAAAGTTCAGTCGTCGGAAATCCCGGCAATCTCGCGAGTGTTTAACGAATCCTTCCGTTATAACGTAAACAATTACTAAGACATCGGTTATAACCGACGTCTGAGTCCGCGACCAAAGTCATAACCGCCGGAGCTTTTATAACTTACGAATCCAGTCGGAAATCAGACCAAGTTCTTCGAAGATTTGCCCTATAAAAACCACCTCGAACTTCTGCAAACATTTTCGCTCAAAACCACACCTTTTCTCGGCGAAAACTCACTCGCCGGAATTATTCTGTTCGTCGCCGGAAAACCGGTTTCCCCATTTCTGAGCCTTACTAAACCCTTTAAACTTATACCGAAGTCACCCATACCTTTTTCAAACTTTCTGAAGGCTCGCTGCTGCAAGACACATGTCGTCGGAGTTCTGCCGGAAAACAGAGGAAAGCTAGTCGGTATACCTCACGCCTATTTTTCCTTCTTTTTACTTATATCTCATCTATAATTAACCTAAAACGTTAAAGGAACCTGATTTAATCATTGAATCAGTCAGTCGTCTTTTCTGGTTATAACTTGATGAAGAAGACGATGTATTCGGTAACATATAAGTATAATTAAACTCAAGTTATAACTCGGGTTAGACACACAGTCCAGCGGTGGACTGTGTGCACAATAAACACTAACGTCTCGAGTTCGAATCCTGTTCCACACACGCGGCCTTAATAAAAATGTTTTTTTTTATTAACCGAACCGGAGTCATACTGATATATGTTAAGTATATTAATAACCGGAAAGATAACCAAGTTAGACACACAGTCCAGTGGTGGACTGTGTGTATGTTTATATCACAGGTCACGAGTTCGAGTCCGGGCTACTGCACCGACTCGGACAATTATCTATTTTTTTAAAATAAGACAGAAAAGGAAATAACTAATTTGTGTTTAAGTATAATAAAAATCAGTAAAGTTAACAAGTTGGACACACAGTCCAGCGGTGGACTGTGTGTTAGTATAAGCCACAGGTCCGGGGTTCGAGACCTGTGGAGCGCACCGTCTGAATCAATTAAAATTGTTTTTAAAAATAAAGGATTTTCTGTTTAACATAATTAATATATATATATAATTAAAAGCAGATATATAACTGGTTAGACACGTAGCTCAGTTGGTAGAGCTGCGTGCACGCGTACGGGAGGTCTCGGGTTCGAGCCTCACCCAGCGCACTTATATTCGATTCGAACCGGTCAATGGTCAGTCAACGGTCAAAGTCAAAGTCAACGGTCAGAAAAAGTCAAATTTTTTTATTATTTTTATTTAATTATTTTAATTAAAAATCAATTAAAAATACTTAAAAATAACATTTTTAAGGTTAGAAAATAGCCTTAAACTCACAAAAATGCACCCAACAATCCTACTAAAATAGATTAATAAAATCCGTTTACTTACCAAACCATAATGCGATTTATCTAGGTTAATCTCACTCGTGGTTAAAACCACTTCGCGTGCATTCAACATCATCAACCGAACGCACCCACTGTGAGTGAATCTTACAACTCCCCCTTTTAATTACACGTTTTGGGGTGTGTCATGTGTCTCAAATAATTAACTCGTTTATTTAAATTTGTGCCATACCATATCATGACCTAAACTTAGATTGTTTATATTGTTGTGATTACTTAGTTCATTTTGTCAAATTATATGAAATTCATTCATTAAGCCCACCAGTTCCTCGTGGGAGACGAGTTGAACAACGCGTGCCTCAAAACCAATCCATTATTGTTCATGTGTGTATCATTGAGTTTATATTGTTTGTAGTTGTGTCATTCAGATTATCATGTTTATGCAATTCATTCATTAGGCCCATCAGTTCCTCGTGAGAGACGAGTTGAGCAACGCGTGCCTCTAAATGTTCCATTATTGTTCGTGTGTGCTTTATTTAATATCTTATGATTGTTGAATAAGTTTACATCTATTTTTACTCATGAGTGGTTGTGCACATATTTCATAATCAATTTAATAAACTTGTTCAAATGTTTTTCCATAGGATTCACTCGCCAACTTTATGTTGATCCAAAACCTTTTTACACATGATACAGGTGAACAGGTTGAAGCAAAGAAAACATAGGAAATGCCTTAGAAGAGAACAAAGACGCTTAGATTGATAGTTAGAACATGTTGTAACGTTTATTGTAAATTTCCATTAAATTGTATTAAATGAATATGAAACGCATAATAAATGTCATGAGCTTTGATGATAACCCAATCATGCCCCGATCACCTTTTCCGCTGCGGGTCGGGGTGTGACAATATACTTGAATAATGCATGCTATGTTAGACTTGTGTTATATGTTCATTAACTTTGTTAGCCAACCTTACGCTATAGGAGTAACGCCCGCCCGTATGCTTGTGGTATTATTAAGTAAACTATTAAATACCCATTTTATGACGATGTTGGGTAATGACAATTGCGTTAGACTATGGATTGACATATAAGAGCACATGTTTAGTATGTTATGTCAGATATATACAATGTTGCCATGTTGGATATGAGGCAAAATTTTATTCTTTATTATGCTATGTATCAAACTTGTATGCACGCCAACTTTTTGTTGATATATATTATTTTAATACATGTTGCAGGAAACTAGATGCCAACGAAGAAACATATTAGGGTGGATTAGATACACACCTAGTTTTGATTTCATGTATTATGTTCTATGTTGTATTGTCTTTTAAAACTTGTCGTAGTTTCCATTTCGAACCATTGCATTACAAATTTAGCATCAATGAAATTTTGAATGATTAACTATTGTCGCAAAGTAGTATTATGACGTTTTGAGCAATTTGTTCGTCTCATCCTGATGTTTTCGACATCGGTTGGGGTGTGACAGATTGGTATCAGAGCCATAACTATAGGGAATTAGGAAAAATTGCCATGCTCTTGACCTAGTCTATAGTTTAAGCGTTTGACTTTTGACCATTCTTTATTCATGCTTAAAAATGTTAATTCTCCCTACTTTGCTTCTATCTCTTCCTTTTGTCTTGAATATACAATGTGTCTTTCCTAAGACATCTTACACAAATTACACACCAGAAGACACTCTTATTACATCAACGAGATGATTTGCACCAACATAGGCCCAATTGCCCACAATTTTTGGTGAAATCCCTCACTCCGCGATTATGATTTTTACATGAAGTAACGCCATCAAGCTAGGAGTGATATCCACATCTTGATGGAAACTTCCATTTCAAACTCTAGTGGACGCTTGCCAACGAGTCGGAATTTGCTCCTCGTTAGGTAAGTACCAACCACATGTAGGGTATGATGTTATCAAGTTAGGGGTGAAACGCGCACCTTGTTAACTAGTCCCATTTCTCGATTTTCAATCTCGCCAAAGTCTCGAATTTTCGATCGACTAGGGACATGTAGTAATTGGAAGGGTGAATACCGTTAGTCGCTTCTCGATGAGAGTATTCCACCTATTAGGCCAAAGCATGTTTCCCTAACTCGAAAGGATTTTTGATTCACTTTGGAATAGTCGACATTTCTCTACCCGAAATATTCCAATATTTTATTAGGCCTATCTTTTATGTTTAATCAATTTTAATGTATTTTATACTTAAACGTTTGTAACGTCGATTCACCTACACAATTTGCACTTTTCTCGCAATCTCAAACAACAATAATCCTTCGTGAACAACTAAATTTACACTCTTTTATGTCAATATTTGTGATTCTACCATGTAAATTCTTATTATATAAACTATTTGAAACTATGTGTTACATGTTACATGCTAAATTATGCAAATGACTTTTCTCAAAACATTATGATCAAGTCCCATCTCTTATCATCGATCTTGTTGATGTCTTGTCACACCCCGTATTTCCAACACAATCCCGGTGGGCCCGGGTGGGGAGTATTGTGACGTAAGATTGGTATCATCATGGTCAAACATATACAGCACAGCGGAAGTCTTGAATATTAAATATTATTACCAACCATAGAGTTTAAAAGTCTATAAAGTAAATACATGGTTTGCAATATTAAATCCACAGACGGATCAAAAGTATGAAAATGATATTCTCCGACAGACTTTAGGCTTGACTAAGAACTTGCAAAATTCTCTACATCGTTACTAAGCAGCTCCTAGCCTATTCCATGTCGAAACCTGTCACTTAGCCTTTTTGGAAAATACGTCAGTTATCACTGGAAAATACATTTAACCGACTCATTTTGAAAACATTTAACATTTGTTTAGGTGCATTGAGCACGAATATTATTTATAACCTGGGACAATTCAAAATGACCTTGTTTACAGTTCTACAGGTCTGTCAATACATATGGGGTCCGGTGCAGAAACCGAATAACCTGATTAACCGACACACCACTTAATAAAACCCACAAAGGAGTATAAAAAAATATTTATTTAGCATTAGCATCTGTCGGGTGTATGCCTACCCCCGCGCTTAGGTCGTGGCCATTAGTAACTTCAATGAGCCAAGGATATCCAGGACACGGTCGAGTTAACCCCCAATGTTTAAGTTATCAGACAATAGAGAATAAAACGGGTTATAAGATTTAGTAAATCACAATCTGATAAACATGATCCCATACCTGACCAAGCGGTAATATAATACCGTATCCCAAGCCCGTATAGGGAAAATAAGTTAAAGTATTTACCTGAGCTAGTTCTTCTAACGAATAGTAACTCAGCCGATAATCAAGAAGACAAATGCAAAGTATCGATCTATTGGGAGGCTTCTAGTCTGGATTGATGGTATGAATAACCAATTAGAATGCTAACAGGTTTAGGTTGAGCCATTGATTCGAACCGGATAGCTTAAAGAATACGTAACTGAACAATACGCTAGATTAAGCGATGACCGGAAAGAATGTTGTTTAAACCCGACAAGTACTAGGACTTGTATATTTTGGGTAAACATATAACATTCTAGATTTTGATATAAAAAATGATAAGGTTAGACCCGTTTTGGTGAATTTAAGTAAGCTAGTCTCATAGGCTTGACCGTACGAATATAAGCGATGTCGGGTAACCGGATGAGTCATATACAAGTTTCATGTGCTAATATGCTTAAAATATGTTTTAATATCAGTAAGATATTAACATGCATTCCCGTTATAGTTTTAAAATCGAATTCAACTTCAAAAGGGTAATTTGGTCATTTTACGATTTATAAAGAAAAATTGGTGATTAATCTGATGTCATGGTCATATATTATTATAAAAATATTTATTTTATGATGTTACATCAGTAAGATATCAAATATACGTGTGGTTTATATTTGAAGACCAAACTATGCCCCGAAAGGGTATTTTGGTCATTTCACACATAGATTTGAAGGCTTATTTGGACATCTGAGCTTATAACTTGTACCTGCTGTAAAAATATTTAAAATAAGTTTTATAATCAGTAGGTAACAAGTCTTGATGCTTAAATATGGTTTTAACCCATACTATGCGTCGAAAAGGCGATAGAGTCGCTAAATGACGATTTAATCGATGTTTAAGGAAAATTATAGTTTTGATCAGTTTTATATATTCAAAATATTTTATTTAACACATAAAATCAGTTTGTAAAAGGTTTGGTTATGAAAATGTCTTTAAAACTCATTTTATGCACCGTAGGGGTATTATCGTCATTTATCGATACCATGCAAGAGCCTTTACATAAACTCAGTTTATAAACTGATTTAACTTCCCAAATGATTCTAATTATATTGTAACATCAGTAGATAAGGTGTTTTATTATAAGAGTTATGTTAGAACATTTTATTTGCCGAAAAAGGCATTTTGGTCCTTTAAAAGCTTGATTTGCGATATTTAGGAAAAACTCATGTTATGACCAAAATAATGACATGCATGTATGCCAAACAAGTCAACATAACAGTAGATAACTTGTTTGTATGCTCGTTTATATTTTAAATCTCATTTTACGCAAAAAGGGCGTATTAGTCATATTTAGCACATTGATAAACTTGCGCATAACTCGGAATATGATTACGATCATGTAGTATGACCTCAGAGGGTTATACTACATTATAATAGGATCATAATGCAACTTAGAATCGGCCTTGAAAAACACAAAATCGGGTCAGAACTGAAAGTCAAAGTAGAAGTCAAACACCGTGATTTTCGGTTGCGAACCGACCTTAGACCAGGATTTGACGAGTCGGACATGTTCCCACATGTTCTTATAATTATTACCAAGTTATTAGAGTGACAAGGCAGATTTTATAACATGCACACCATCAGCTATGAATTTATTCCCAAATCTGACCCTTTGACTTTTTTATGAATTAGTTTGACTCGTCAATTGGTTATGCAAATGTGGTAATCAGGAGGTGCCCCTTTTGGGGATGATTACCTACCTTATTACAATCACGTAGCCATGTTTGATTCAAACCATGGCTGGACGATTAGGATTTAAGCTCAAAGTCAAAGATGTTTTACGACGAACTTGACTTTTAGCTTGAATGAGAAATAAACTGAATGAGGAAGGTCAAGAACACTTACACAAGGTCCTTGCACGAAAATGAGATGGACTTGAAGACCCTTGAAGCTCCAGAACTTGCATAGATTAGAGGGAGTGAGTTTTAAGAACATGCAAGTTCTTTGGTGGATGATCAAGGCCTCAATTTATGGAATTGGAAGGTTGTGAGGATCAAGACAAGTGTTTGACATGCACCCCTGATGATCACATGTGTCTAGGGTCGTGTCTTGAGCAGAGATATGGTGGGAATTCGCGAAAGGTAAGCATACATGCAAGCTGCCACGTCCCTGCCCCAATTCTGCCATCTGCAGGTCCCTTGCGGATCGTATGGGATTACGGTTACGGTCCGCAAGGACCTTCAGCGCCCAAAAATAATAACACGGTTACGGACCGTAACCGCAATGTCTTGCGGTCCGTAACTAACCCCCAGAAATGAGAATTTAAGAAATTTTGAGATTTGGCCCCTTGGCTTTATAACCTTCATCGTTCAGAGGTTTATAATTAACATAACGATGTTGTCAGTCACTCTCGGTTGTCACACGGCACGAGGGTCAGCAAGACACGTGTCGGGATTTGATTGGGTAGGATTTTACGAGGTGTTACATCCTCACCCCTTAAAAGAAATCTCGACCTCGAGATTTTATTCAAACAAATGAGGGTACTTCTGTCGCATATTGGATTCGACTTCCCACGTATACTCGGGGCCTCGATGGGCATCCCATTTCACTTTTACAATAGGTATTTTTTTTCTTCGGAGCTTCTTGACCTGTCGATCTTCGATTGCAATTGGTGTCTCAATGAACCTCAGGTTTTCATCGATCTGAACATCCTCATGAGACATTGCTAGCGACTCATCGGCTAGACATTTCTTTAAATTTCAAATGTGGAACACATCATGAATTCCACTTAACTTCTCAGGTAATTTTAGCTTGTAAGCTACCGACCCAACACGTTCGATGATCTCGAACGGTCCTATGTACCTAGGGCTTAGCTTGCCCTTCTTCCCGAAGCGCATCACACCTTTCCAAGGTGATACCTTCAACAACACCTTGTCCCCTACTTGGAACTGTAGAGGTTTGCGTCTCTTATCTGCGTAGCTTTTCTGCCTATCTCGGGCAGCTTTGAGACGATCAAGAATCTGAGCAATCTTTTCTGTCGTCTCCAGGACTATCTCAGGTCCTGATAGTTGAGCCTCCCCAACTTTCGCCCAACAAATAGACGATACAAGGCTTCAAAAGGAGCAGTCTTGATGCTTGTATGATAACTGTTGTTTTAGGAGAATTCGATTAGGGGTAAGTGGTCATCCCAACTTCCACCTAAATCGATCACACAAGCACGAAGCATGTCTTCTAGTGTCTGGATGGTACGCTTACTCTAACCATCAGTCTGAGGATGGTAAGCCGTACTGAAGTTCAATCGGGTGCCTAATGACTGCTGGAAACTCTTCCAAAAATGAGAAGAGTATCTTGTATCTCTATCGGATACAATAGATATCAGCACACCATGCAGTAACACGATTTTATCCACGTAAAGCTTGGCTAACTTGTCAGAGCTATGCGTCTCCTTTATGGGCAAGAAATGTGCTAACTTGGTCAGTCTATCGACAATGACCCATATTGTGTCATTTCCACTCTTTGTTTTAGGCAACTTGGTAATGAAATCCATGGTTACCATCTCCCACTTCCATGTGGGGATTTCCAGTTGTTGTAGAAGTCCCGACGGCTTCTGATGCTTTGCCTTGACTTGCGAACATGTCAAGCACTTCGCTACATGATGGGCGATGGATTTCTTCATACCCATCCACCAATAACTCGGTTTTAGATCTTGATACATCTTGTCACTTCCAGGATGAATTGAATATTTGGAGTTATGTGCATCCTGGAGGATTATATCTCTGAGTCCTCCATAGATCGGAACCCATATCCGATCATTTAACCTGTACAATTCATCCTTTCCAGGTACCAATTGATCAATCGTCACACCTAACTTCTCCTTACCAATGTTGTCTTCCGACAATGCTTGTTTTTGAACATTTAGCAGTCTCTCGTTCAAACAACTTCTTATTTCAATGCTCTTGGCATTGATTCTCAAGGGTTTCATCCTTTCCTTGCGACTAAGTGCATCTGCAACTACATTTGCCTTGCCAGGATGATATCGTATTTCACAATTATATCGTTTAATGTCTCCATCCAATGGCGTTGTCTCATGTTCAAATCCTTTTGATTGAAAAAGTGTTGGAGGTTTTTGTGGTCTGTGTATATAATACACTTTGTACCATACAAATAGTGTCTCCATAGCTTTAGTGCAAACACCACAGCACCCAGTTCCAAGTCATGGGTAGTGTAATTCCTTTCATGCACTTTTAATTGTCGCGATGCGTAGGCAATCACCTTGCCCCTTTGCATAAGCACACAGCCCATGCCAGTGTACGAAGCATCGCAGTAGACTACAAATTCTTCAGTACCTTCAGGCAGAGTAAGTACAGGAGCATTGCTCAACTTGTGCTTAAGAATCTCAAAGGATTCTTGTGGCTTCGGACCCCAATTAAACTTGACAGCCTTGCGGGTTAAGGTAGTTAGAGGAGTGGCTATTCTTGAGAAGTTCTCAATGAACCTCCTATAATAACCGGCCAATCCCAGAAAACTACGAATTTCAGAAGGAGTCTTAGGTGCTTCCCAATTCATGATAGCTTCAATCTTAGTTGGGTTAACTTGGATGCCACGTTCGCTCACCACATGTCCTAAAAACTAGACCTCTCTAAGCCAAAACTCGCCCTTAGAGAACTTTGCATAAAGCTTTTCTTGTCTTAGGAGTTCTAGAATACACCTTAAATGTTTCTCGTGATCTGCTTGACTACGAGAATAGATAAGGATGTCGTCTATGAAGACAATGACAAACTTATCTAAGTATGGTTTGCAGACTCTACTCATAAGATCCATGAATGCTGCTGGTGCATTAGTGAGTCCAAAAGGCATCACTAAGAACTCATAATGACCATATCTGGTTCTAAAAGCGGTTTTCGGGACGTCTTCACTTCTGACTTTCAGCTGATGATATCCAGACCTTAAATCGATCTTTGAAAAGTAGCTAGCTCCTTGCAACTTGTCGAATAAGTCGTCGATCCTGGGTAAAGGGTAACGGTTCTTGATTGTTACTTTATTCAACTCATGATAATCTATGCACAGACGCATTGAACCATCTTTCTTCTTCACGAACAATATAGGAGCTCCCCAAGGCGATGAGCTAGGTTGTATAAAGCCTTTCTCCAAAAGCTCATCCAGTTGGGTTCTTAGTTTCTTCATTTCTGTAGGTGCTAATCGGTAAGGAGCCTTTGCAATTGGTGCAGCTCCAGGCAGGATATCAATCCTAAACTCTACCTGCCTATCAGGGGGTAAACCAAGCAATTCTTCAGGAAATACATCCACATATTATGAGATAACTTTCAAGTCTTCTATCCTTGGTTTGGGTTCGTCAATGGTTACTTGTGCCATGTAGATGATACAGGCTTTCTTCAAACATCTTGAGGCTTTCAGAAGAGACACCTTCTCAGGTAATCCGTGGTGTTCATCTCCTAATATGGTAAGGGTTTCACCAGATGGGGATACGATTTCGATGAGTTTCTCATTGCACGCGATGCGGGCTTGGTTATGGGATAACCAATCCAAGCCTAAGACTACATCGAACCCTGCCAACCTCATTGGCAGAAGAGAGACTGGAATAGTTTGATTCTTTATGGATATGGAACATCCATCAAGAATGGTAGAAGCGGATTCTAAGGTTCCATCGGCGAGTTCTACTTCATAGGTTACGTCTAAGGTTCTTATTGGCAAATTCAGCAATTCACAAAACTTATGACTTATGAAAGACTTATCAGCTCCGGAATCAAACAAGACTCTAGCAAAAATGTCATTAATGAGAAAAGTACCTGTTATGACATTGTTGTCATTGACGGCCTCCCTAGCAGTCATCTGGAAGGCTCGGGCGTTTCTTTGTTTGCCCCTCCATTCTTGGCACCATCCTTGGTGGCCTTAGGGCAGTTGGTCTTTATGTGGCCCTTCTCGCCACATCCATAGCATGATGCGTCCTTCAGATCTTTGCACTCCAAGGTCTTGTGCCCCATTCTCTTACAAATTCCACAAGGCTTAGCCGGTGGATCAAATCGACACTGACCCCCGTGTCTCTTCTTGCAAATCTTGCACACGGGTCTATCGTCGGACCGACCTTGGTTCCCTTTGAACCCAGACCTCTGCTTCTTCCTGTCAAACTTGTGGGAGTTGTCAACCTCCCTCTTCCTTTTCCCTTCAGCATCATTCTTAACTAATCTTTGCCTCACTAGGTCTTGAGTAAGGGACAATGCAAGGTCCACAGCAGACCGGTAAGTGCTTGGCTTAGAAGCCTTAACCATCCCCTTTATTTCTGGAGCAAGCCCATTAATGAAACGCGCAATACGCTTTGGCTCTAGGGTGATCAGGTAGGAACTAACCTTGACAGGGAGTTGTAATCAGTGACAAACTTGCGGGGCAATCTAGATTCTTCATAAAGAGAGTCAAGAAATCGGACTCTATCTTCTCCACCTCGTGAGGAGGGCAACTTGATCAAATCAACAAAGCTTTTCCATCCCAAATTATACAGAGCTACCTTCCCTGTAGACTGTACCATTGCCTTCCACCATATCAGGGCGTCGCCCTTGAAAGATTGAGAAACAAACTTCACCACATCGTTTCTAGCACAACCGTTAATATCCACAATGGTTTCCATCTCATCTAACCACCTAAGACATTCCACCGCGCCTTTTTCACCGTTAAAGTCTCGTGGCTTGCAGGAGACAAAGTATTTGTAGGTACAACCATCTCTGACGGGACGGTCCCTATCTCTATGCTCGTGTGACCCTTGGTCATGTGTCCTTTTAGATTCACTCCTCTTATTTGAAGAATGAACAGAGCTACTCCTCCTAGCTGAGGATCATGGAGTAGATGCAGTTCTGGAGTTAATAGCGCTGGTGTCTTTTAGCTTCTCCAGGGCCTTGTTCATGGCCTTGCTTACAGTCTCATCAATGCGAGCTTGGAAAGCATAATCATTGATGTTAACATTAGCATGATCATCATTCTCGGGGTGACTATTGGCTCCTCCAGAGTCAGCCATCTTGTAGATCTTGTACTACACAGTTTAAAAGTCCATTAGTTGATCATTGCAATTGATGACTCGTAGTGTATCATGGTATTCTTAACCATTTAGGTACATCAAAGTACACACTTCTTAATAAACTTGGCACAAAAGGCTTAGATTTTAAAATCATGAATGGTGTTTGGACATGAGATTTATGCCTTAACGACATTTCATCACTAATGGATGTTTGAATTTTCTTATTGTCATTACATTTCTGACAAGATGATATATGATTGATCACTTATGATCGATGAGGTTTGGGTGTAGCCCAACTACCTCGATGACTAGTGTGGTTCCTCAAGTAACACTGCCAGGAGAGTCAACATCACTTAGATGTTAACTAGGATTAATTGTCTTAAAATGGTCTTTTTTATAATAAAGTCTAGGTTGTATTTATGATCATTTTAATAAGGTTTAGAGAGTGGCCCACTACCTTGGACAGGGAACCTTAAAGGTTACAACATCCATAACTCTATTGGATGATTAGGTATGGCTTGTAAGCCATTCATCTCTGAGTGATAATAGGAAGTGTTCACCATTCTTGATGTACACTATGATCTTGTTAACCATTAGGCTTTGAGGTGGAACATAGTTCACCGCCTTTGGATAGAAGGGTACTCTTCCTTAGCTATCATGATAGAAGGTTATCAATCCTTAACTTATCATAGTTTGCCAATTTATTATGGTCTATTGCCATGTGGCTGTGTAAACCATTAAGAAGATCTTTCGAAATTTTAGCGGATTAATTAAAATATCGAAGAAAGTCGAGACGATCGCTTGAATAAAGGATATTTCTAATACTTATATATATACACACATATAAAATTTTGAATCCTTTCTCACTAAATAAATAAGGGATTACATTATGGCCTTAAACAGGTCTTTTAATCAAAACTAAGATTTATTGGTCCTTGTAGGGGCCTAACAGAAATAACTAGTCCACGCAGGGACTGGAACGAAATACTTGCCCACTCAGGGACTAAAATGAAAATACTTGTCCACGCAGGGACTAAAATGAAAATACTTGTCCACGCGGGGACTAAAAATAAAAATACTTATCCACGCAGGGACTAAAAATAAAAATACTTGTCCACGCAGGGACTAAAATAAAAATACTAATAGCCCAATCCTTACTCGTCCTTCTTTCCTTTCCATATTTTTGTCAGCTTCTTGAAGGCCTTAAAGGTTTTCTTCTCCTTTTTCTCGGTTTGGCGCTGCATCTGCTCTACTCTTTCTAAGGCATGATTACTGGCCTCTAGTTGTGGCGTTGATTGAGGTGTTTGCTGCACCGGGGTTGCGGTTGAGACTGGGATGCAGAAGGGTATTGGTATCCATAGCCAGGATATGATGTAGCTGAGTATGGAAGAAAAGGTGTTGGGTTATATGCGACTGCTTCCAAATATGGATCAACAGACGGTGTTGAATAGTCATAGTGTAAAGGTGTAGGTGTATGGTGGTATCCGGACGTATCTGGATAGGAAGGAATCGGGTTTCCTGGGCCCGGCGGTGATAGGTGAACAGTAGGTTCAATGGCTGGTGGTAGAGGTGGCAACTCCGTCACTGGTGACGTGTTCGAGGGTCCATCCATTTGCGGGTCCTCAGGGATAACAGGGAAACTTTGGGACATAGGTGGTTGCGAACCCGTCCATTGTCCTGCATGTACTGACATACGTGTTCCACGCTTTCTTCTTGGAGGTTGTTGTTGTTGTTGTTCTTCCACTTCCATTTGCACAGCTTCTTGAGGAGGTGATGGTGGCTTGGAAGAATGAGGAGAAGGGGTATAGTAAAACTTGTATTGGCTCCATCTTATATCCCATTCATCGGGGCCTTCAAATGCTGATCCTGTGCGAGAAGGGGGACCACTTGACAGTTTAATGGGATAGTCATACGATCCTAAGGGTGGCATTTCTGGATCTTCCTCCATGTGGGTGGGTGAGTCAGTCGGCGACGTTATAGATGGTGAACGCGCATAGCTCTTTGGGTTGGAGGCTTCTTGGTGAGGGTTGGAGTGATGGGAGTGATGCGAATGGTACGAATGGAAAGAGTAGTGTGAGTCTTTTGAGTTTGAATGTGGGGGAGAGTACTCGCGTGGAAGCGGGTACCCAAACGGTCGCCATGATGACGAAGAATCTCCTGATCCTTCGTATGGGTTTGGGCTCGGTACACGGGATGGTCCTTGCCCGGATGCTCCTCCTTTTGTCGAGCCTCCGCCTCTCCTAATGCTACCACGGCATCTTGGCGGCATTTTCCTGCTTCAATACAAATTAGGAAACAAAGCAAAACAAAATAATAAAAATAAAAATTTTAATATGGGTTGGAGAAATCCTAAGTCGATGTCAAGACTCGAAGCCTAAGGAATGTACTATTGTATATACTTGAGATTAAACACAAAAGGCTAGTGTTTAATTCTCTCGGACGTTGGCTCTGATACCAACTTGTCACACCCCGTATTTCCAACACAATCCCGGTGGGCCCGAGTGGGGAGTATTGTGACGTAAGATTGGTATCATCATGGTCAAACATATACAACACCTCGGAAGTCTTGAATATTAAATATTATTACAAACCATAGAGTTTAAAAGTCTATAAAGTAAATACATGGTTTGCAAAATTAAATCCATAGACGGATCAAAAGTACGAAAATGATATTCTCCGACATACTTTAGGCTTGACTAAGAACTTGCGAAATTCTCTACATCGTTACCAAGCAGCTCCTAGCCTATTCCGTGTCGAAACCCGTCACTTAGCCTTTTTGGAAAATACGTCAGTTTTCACTGGTACATACATTTAACCGACTCATTTTGAAAACATTTAAAATTTGTTTAGGTGCATTGAGCACGAAAATCTTTTATAACCTGGGACAATTCAAAATGATCTTGTTTACAGTTTTACAGGTCTGTCAATACATATAGGGTCCAGTGCAGAAACCGAATAACCTGATTAACCGACACACCACTTAATAAAACCCACAGAGGAGTATAAAAAGATATTTATTTAGCATTAGCATCTGTCGGGTGTATGCCTACACCCCGCGCTTAGGTTGTGGCCATTAGTAACTTCAATGAGCCAAGGATATCCAGGACACGGTCGAGTTAACCCCAATGTTTAAGTTATCAGACAATACAGAATAAAACGGGTTATAAGATTTAGTAAATCACAATCCGATAAACATGATCCCATACTCGACCAAGCGGTAATATAATACCGTATCCCAAGCCCGTATAGAGAAAATAAGTTAAAGTATTTACCTGAGCTAGTTCTTCTAACGAATAGTAACTCAGCCGATAATCAAGAAGACAAATGCAAAGTATCGATCTATTGGGAGGCTTCTAGTCTGGATTGATGGTATTAATAACCAATTAGAATGCTAACGGGTTTAGGTTGAGTCATTGATTCGAACCGGTTAGCTTAAAGGATACGTAACTGAACAATAGGCTAGATTAAGTGATGACCGGAAAGAATGTTGTTTAAACCCGAAAAGTACGAGGACTTGTATATTTTGGGTAAACATATAACTTTCTGGATTTTGATATAAAAAAATGATAAGGTTAGACCCGTTTCGGTGAATTTACGTAAGCTAGTCTCGTAGGCTTGACCGTACGCATATAAGCGATGTCGGGTAACCGGATGAGTCATATACAAGTTTCATGTGCTAGTATGCTTAAAATATGTTTTAATATCAGAAAGATATTAACATGCATGCCCGTTATAGTTTTAAAATCGAATTCAGCTTCAAAAGGGTAATTTGGTCATTTTACGATTCATAAAGAAAAATTGGTGATTAATCTGATGTCATGGTCATATATTATTTATAAAAATATTTATTTTAGGTTGTTACATCAGTAAGATATCAAATATACGTGTGGTTTATATTTGAAGACCAAACTATTCCCCGAAAGGGTATTTTGGTTATTTCACACATAGATTTGAAGGCTTATTTGGACATCTGAGCTTATAACTTATACCTGCTGTAAAAATATTTAAAATAAGTTTTATAATCAGTAGGTAACAAGTCTTGATGCTTAAATGTGGTTTTAACCCATACTATGCGTCGAAAAGGCGATAGAGTCGCTAAATGACGATTTAATCGATGTTTAAGGAAAATTATAGTTTTGATCAGGTTTATATATTCAAAATATTTTATTTAACACATAAAATCAGTTTGTAAAAGGTTTGGTTATGAAAATGTCTTTAAAACTCATTTTATGCACCGTAAGGGTATTATCGTCATTTATCGATACCATGCAAGAGCCTTTACATAAACTCAGTTTATAAACTGATTTAACTTCCCAAATGATTCTAATTATATTGTAACATGAGTAGATAAGGTGTTTTATTATAAGAGTTATGTTTAGAACATTTTAATTGCCGAAAAGGGCATTTTGGTCCTTTAAAAGTTTGATTTGCGATATTTAGGAAAAACTCATGTTATGACCAAAATAATGACATGCATGTATGCCAAACAAGTCAACAAATCAGTAGATAACTTGCTTGCATGCTCGTTTATATTTTAAATCTCATTTTATGCAAAAAGGGCGTATTAGTCATATTTAGCACATTGATGAAACTTGCGCATAACTCGGAATATGATTACGATCATGTAGTATGACCTCAGAGGGTTATACTACATTATAATAGGATCATAATGCAACTTAGAATCGGCCTTGAAAAACACAAAATCGGGTCAGAACTGAAAGTCAAAGTAGAAGTCAAACACCATAACTTTCGGTTGCGAACCGACCTTAGACCAGGATTTGACGAGCCGGACATGTTCCCACATGTTCTTATAATTATTACCAAGTTATTAGAGTGACAAGGCAGATTTTATAACATGCACACCATCAGCTATGAATTTATTCCCAAATCTAACCCAGTTTGACTTTTTTATGAATTAGTTCGACTCGTCAATTGGTTATGCAAACGTGGTAATGAGGAGGTGCCCCTTATGGGGATGATTACCTACCTTATTACAATCACGTAGCCATGTTTGATTCAAACCATGGCTGGACGATTAGGATTTAAGCTCAAAGTCAAAGATGTTTTACGACGAACTTGACTTTTAACTTGAATGAGAAATAAACTGAATGAGGAAGGTCAAGAACACTTACACAAGGTCCTTGCACGAAAATGAGATGGACTTGAAGACCCTTGAAGCTCCAGAACTTGAAGAGATTAGAGGGAGTGATTTTTAAGAACATGCAAGTTCTTTGGTGGATGATCAAGGCCTCAATTTATGGAATTGGAAGGTTGTGAGGACATGACAAGTGTTTGACATGCACCCCTGATGATCACATGTGTCTAGGGTCGTGTCTTGAGCAGAGATATGGTGGGAATTCGCAAAAAGTAAGCATACATGCAAGCTGCCACATCCCTGCCCCAATTATGCCATCTACAGGTCCTTTGCGGACCGTATGGGATTAGGGTTACGGTCCGCAAGGACCTTCAGCGCCCAAAAATAATAACACGGTTACGGACTGTAACCGCAATGGCTTGCGGTCCGTAACCAACCCCCAGAGATGAGAATTTTAGAAATTTTGAGATTTGGCCCCTAGGCTTTATAACCTTCATCGTTCAGAGGTTTATTAATTAACATAACGATGTTCTCGGTCCCTCTCGGTAGTCACACAGCACGAGGGTAAGCGGGACACGTGTCGGGATTTGATTGGGTAGGATTTTACGAGGTGTTACATGTCTTCCAACCGTTTCTCCATCTCCAAGAAGAACTCCAAGTCGAGCTCTTGCAAGAAGAAATTACTTGCGTTCATGGCTAAACAAATGGCTCAAGTCATTCCCGACATTGTGAGCAAGGTTACCGCTAATGCCGCCAACTCGTCTGTCAACTCCAAAGCTGACCAGCCTAAGCCTACCTCTTTCAACTAGAAGCACTTCATCGCTTGCAACCCTAGGCCATTCACTGGCAACGAGGGTGTCACCGCTATGCTCGAATGGTTTGAGAGCATTGAAGTGACATTCATCAACAGTGATTGTCCTAAGCACCTTAAAACCCGAAGCGCAACGGGAGTCTTCCAGGCTCGAGCTCTCGAGTGGTGGACGAACGAGCGTAACATCCGCTCCAATGTAGAAGCCTATGCCCTCCTTTGGATCGAGGTTAGGGAAATGATGATGTTGGAGTTTTGTCCTCCACATGAACAAGAAAAGCTTGAGGATGAATTTTGGCACCTCAGGTAAGTGGGTGACGATAACCTTGGTTAGACCACCCGCTTCAAACAATTAAGCATCATCGTTCCCCACCTCGTGAACACGCCTACACGTGCCATTAGGAAATACGTCAACGACCTTCCTCCTACCATACGTGACGCCATTCAAGCCTCGAGACCTGACAACAACGAGTTATGTTATCGCCTAGCTACTGAAATCAACGATAACCGTGTGCGCGATAAGAAACCCAACTCCACCAAAACCAAAGTTGCAACACGATCACACCAGCTGCAAACCCAAATCCCCCACAAGAACCCGCTAGAAAGCCGTACGTTGGGAATCATCCCAAGTGTACCATATGCCACCACCATCACCCGGCCAACATCGCATGTCGCCATTGCACTAATTGTAATCGGTTTGGGCATGTAACCGCCGCTTGCCGAAGTGGTCCTGCACCACAAGGCAACCAAAACCAACAGCCTCCCCAAAACCAAAACCGTCATGCTCCTGCCAACAATGTCCGATCCTGCTTCAAATGCGGTGATCCAAATCACCTTCGTCCCCTATGTCCTCAGATCAACCAAGAGCAACAACAACAAGCTCCTCGTGGTCGCACTTTCAACATCAACGCAAACCAGGCGCAACACGACAATGAAGTCGTGAACGGTACGTTCCTTGTCAATGGCTTATATGCTTTTTTACTATTTAATACTGGTGCGGATAAAAGTTTTGTATCCGTAGAATTTGAACCAATGTTAAACTGTGCATGTTCTAAGCTTCCAAAATCTTTCACCGTCGAAGTTGACAATGGCAAGTCCATCACCGTTAACTCTGTTCTTCGCGATTGTTTTCTCACCCTCAATAATCATGTGTTCTCCATCGATCTCATACCTATGCAATTGGGTAGTTTCGATATCATAGTAGGTATGGATTGGCTTCGTAAGAACCGTGCTGAAATCGCTTGTCACGAAAACTTTGTTCGATTGCCTCCTCTGTCCGGTGACACTTTGCACGTCTATGGAGAAAAACCCTCAAAGGGTCTCAAACTCATGCCATGCACCCAAGCGAACAAGTACTTAAGTAAGGAGTACTTTGCCTTTTTAGCCCACATTGTGGAAGAAAAGGGCAAGGGAAAAGACGTAAGTGATGTCCCAGTGGTGTGTGATTTTCCCGACGGTTTCCCCGAAGATCTTCCTGGTCCTCCTCCTCCTCGTTCAATTGATTTCCGAATTGACCGATTATCGTGAAGAAGGATGGTTTGTTTCGGATGTGTATCGATTATCGTGAGCTCAACAAACTCACCGTAAAAAAACGTTATCCTCTTCCCCGCATCGATGACCTTTTCGATCAACTTCAAGGCGCAACTTGTTTCTCCAAAATCGATCTTCGTTCTGGTTACCATCAACTTCGAGTCCTTGAAGAAGATATCCCTAAAACTGTCTTTCGTACTAGATACGGTCACTATGAATTTGTAGTTATTCCATTCGGTTTAACGGATGCACCCGCGGTCTTCATGGACTTACGAATCGGGTGTGTAAGTTATACTTGGATCTTTTTGATCGTGTTCATAGATGATATTCTCATCTATTCCAAGACTCATGACGAACACGAGCGACACCTCCGTCTTATCCTTGAACTTCTTCAACGTGAAAAACTACACGCTAAATTCTCCAAGTGTGAATTTTGGCTAAGCGAAGTACAATTTCTCGGTCATGTTGTGAACGAGAAAGGCATTCACGTTGATCCCGCAAAGATCGAAGCCGTAAAGAATTGGATCGCTCCTAAATCTCCGTCCAAAATTCGCTCCTTCCTTGGTCTAGTTGGTTACTATCGTCGCTTTATTTCGAACTTCTCAAAGGTCGTCGTTCCCCTCACGTCTTTGACTCAAAAAGATAAACCTTTTGTTTGGGGTCCTGAATAAGAGGAGTCTTTCCAAACGCTCAAGGACATGCTTTGTAATGCTCCTATCGTCGCTCTTCCAGATGGAAATGATGATGTTTTTGTGTATTGCGATGCTTCAAATCGAGGCCTTGGTTGCGTTCTTATGCAACGGGACAAGGTTATCGCTTACGCTTCAAGGCAACTCAAGATTCATGAGAAAAACTACACTACGCACGACCTTGAACTTGGTGCGGTTGTTTTTGCATTGAAGATATGGCGACACTACCTTTATGGTACCAAGTGTGTGGTCTTCACCGACCATAAGATCCTTCAGCACATCTTCAATCAAAAGGAACTCAACATGCGTCAACGTCGATGGTAGAGTTGCTCAACGACTACGATTGCGAGATTCTTATCACCCTGGTAAAGCGATTGTTGTAGCCGACGCTCTAAGTCGTCAACCTCATGCGAAAAGTATCCAATGTTTCCAGATCCTAAGCAATCTTCAGGACCAAATTCGTTAGGCACAACACTCATCCATCAACGAGAACAACTTATATAATGAGATGAGGTCTGGTGCTGAAGAAAAACTCACGTCCAAAGCCGATGGTATGTTATACTATCCCAATCGAGTCTGGATCCCGAATTGTGACAACCTTCATGACTTCTTGATGAAGGAAGCTCACAAATCCCGATATTCCATTCATCCCGGTGCCGACAAGATGTATCAAGACTTATGTACGTCTTATTGGTGGCCTGGCATGAAGAAGGATATCGCCCTTTACGTCTCGAAATGCCTCACGTGTTCCAAAGTGAAGGCGGAACATCAACTCCCCCTGGCTTACTCGAACAACCAGAGATTCCCGTCTGGAAATGGGAGAGTATCACTATAGACTTCATTACTAAACTCCCTCGTACGTCCTCTGGGCACGACAGTATCTATGTCATCATAGACCGTTTGACCAAATCCGCGCATTTTCTCCCCATTCGTGAAGATTATAAAGTCGAGAAATTGGCTCGTATCTACACGGATGAAGTCATTTGTCATCATGGTATCCCCATTGACATCATCTCGGATCGTGATGGTCGTTTCACCTCGCGTCTTTGGCAAACCTTCCAAAAAGCTCTCGGTACTCACCTCAATCTTAGTATTGCTTTTCATCCTCAGTCTGATGGTCAAACTGAGCGTACTATTCAAACTCTGGAAGATATGCTTCGTTCTTGCGTAATCGATTTTGGTGGCAATTGGGATTCACATTTGCCGTTGGTAGAATTCTCATACCACAACATTTATCATGCCAGTATTCAAATGGCTCCGTTTGAAGCATTATATGGTCGGAAGTGTCGATCGCCTATCTGTTGGCACGAGATTGGTGAAGCTCAACTCACCGGTCCCGAACTCATACAAGAAACAATAGACAAGATCTTGCAAATACGTGATAACCTACTTAAAGCTCGAAGTCGCCAAAAGAGTTACGTTGACAAAAGACGCAAACCCTTGGAATTCAACGTTGGTGATCTGGTACTCCTCAAGGTGTCCCCTTGGAAGGGCGTAGTTCGTTTTGGCAAGAAAAGTAAACTCGCACCTCGCTACGTAGGTCCTTTCAAAATTCTCAAAAGGATTGGTAAGGTTGCGTATCGACTGAACCTGCCTGAAGAACTCAACAACATTCATCCTGTCTTTCACGTTTCGAATCTCAAAAGGTGTCTAGCTGAAGAAGGACTTCAAGTTCCACTCGAAGATCTTCAAATCAACAAGACCTTGCACTTCGTGCAAACCCGTCGAAATCGTGGACCGAGGAGTCAAGCAATTGAGGCGCAGTCGAATTCCTATCGTCAAGGTTCGATGGGAAGGTAAACGTGGCGCCGAGTTTACTTGGGAACTCGAAAGTCATATGAAGACTAAGTATCCGCATCTGTTCGTTACATCTTCCTAAATTTCGAGATGAAATTTCCTAAAGGAGGGGAGACTGTAATGCCTTGCTTTTCACACTTTCTATTTTTAGCAAGTCTTGTTGTACTTTCCATTTTGGGAAACTTTCCATCTTCGGAAACCTTGTACTTGTATCGTTTATCATTTCAACTTGTAATCCGAGATGCCGATCATAATGAAAGTCATGTTTTGTACCAATTATGTTCAAATTATACTTATTGTGTCCAAATTATACTTGTAATTACATATGTGGGACCCTAATTTGAAACTATGCGATAATACGTGAACTTAATCGATTTTAACACATTTACATGCCATACTTGTTCTTAATCGACAAATTTCATATCCAACACTTATTATACAACATTTTATACTTATAAACACCTTAAACACAATGTTTATACTTACATTACTTGTATGTACGAATCTATGCTTGAAAACATGCTCATTCACACCCAAAATGGTCCAAAACACTTAACCCCTTAGAGATATGGGATAAATGGACAAAACACCTAAAACCAAGGATTAAAATATGAAAATTTGCTTCTGATAAGCCTTACGGACTGCAAGGCTTCTTGCTTACGGTCCGTAAGCAGGTCTGGCGGGCAGAAACTTCAAACAGCCGCGATTTTGCACGAATCCACACACTTTCTTCACCTCCAATGGCCTCTAAACCCCATTAAAACTCACCTAACTCAACCCTAATCACTTCCCTATAAATCCCACACCTCTTCCAAGCATTTCACACTTTTCTAATTATCCATATCACTCCCAAATCCTCCATAATCAGCTGCTAATTGCAAGTTCGAGCAGAAAGTTCATCTTTCACAAAAGTGAGCATAACTCACTCAATTCTTAACGAAATCCTTCCATTATTTTTCCCACTTGCTTGGAACAACCTTAGGAACATTTCCATTGGTTTTCCATGGAAAACCAGGCTCCGTAATGTCCAGAAAAAGGCTCCAAAGTGGACTGTTTGTTTCTGTTTTTATCTAAGCTTGTTTAAACTTGTTCAAACTTGAGTTATCTCATCTCAAACCTATGTCCTAATGCTTATAACCTCATCCATGGTTAGTTAGGCTTAAAAACAAGGTTTAGACATGTCAAATTAGAGGATAAAACCTCACAAACCTTCTGTTTTCAACTAGGGTTTACACCCACAAGTAGTTTTCAAGTTTAAACTTGATGAATGTGTGATGTAGGGACTAGCTTGGGCTATCCTAAATGAGAATCCACACACTACTTGATGATTTCTCATCAGTATCACAATGTGGTTTGCTAGATGAAAGTAACACAACCCCGTCTAGCCTTCGACTTGTGTCGATGATGGCTCACCGGGTTGTAGCTTACTTGACCATTTGGAATGGTGATAACCACGTATTTCATTTCTTAATATCATTAATCTTGTAAGTTCATGATCCTCCTTGTGTTTATAACACAAGTGTAGTGGTGAACATTTGAGGTGTCTAAATGGAAGCTTGTTCTTCCTACCTCATGCATGAAATCTATGACTCAAAGAGGTGCCTAAATGGAGACTTTGATCTCCTACCTCATGCTTGATTTATAATTTAAGTATCTTATATATATATATATATATAGGGGATAGATCATGAGAAAACTAGTTTAAATGAGAAAACGAAAAACTAACTAAAAAGCCAAAAAAAACATATCAAATTTTTTTTGTCTTTTTTATTAAAATTCGCTATATATATTATATAAAAAACTTTTTAAAAAAAAATAAAAAAGCATATAATGCACATGTGCAACATAAAAATATAATGCACATGTGCAGTACAAGTTTTTTTTTTTGAAAAAAAAGTTTTTTTATACATAAAATGCAGTGATTTTTTATAAAAAGTTGTAAAAAAATTTGTATGTTTTTTATGCTTTTTTTTTTGCTTTTTTAGTTAGTTTTCTAGTTTTCTCATTTATATCTAGTTTTCTCATGATCCTCTCCCTATATATAATATATATATGACTATGTAACAAAGACTTAATAATAACTTAATAGTTACTTGTTAAGAAACTCGTTGCATCATCTAAAGACCATACACTTGTTACGATTCTAATGGATCTTCGAATCCATAAAAACACACCAAACCTTTGAGGTTTCTATAATGTCAAGAACAAGTGTTATGAGTATAAGATGGTTATTTTTATAATACTATTTTTCACGTTATTTTAACTCTGAATCTATAATCTTCCGTTAACTCCCAACACTCATACGCCTTTGTTACTTCTTTTAGAAGGACAAGGTGCTCCAAGATAATCAACCAATCACACTCTCGGGATTCAAGTCGGATTAAGCTTGCAAAACCGTGAGTATACTCGATCCCGTTTTCTATTTTAACATTTTGGGTGCAACATGTACAAACACCATGAAACTTGCTTACAATTTACTCTATCTATTATAACATGATACTTGTTTATATACTTGAATAATGCATGCTATGTTAGACTTGTGTTATATGTTTATTAACTTTGCTAGCCAACCTTAACAAATATAGCGCTATAGGAGTAACGGCCGCCCGTATGCTTGTGGTATTGTTAAGTAAACTATTAAACACCCATTTTATGACGATGTTGGGTAATGACAATTGCGGTAGACTATGGATTGACATATAAGAGCACATGTTTAGAATGTTATGACAGATATACACAATGTTGCCATGTTGGATATGATGCAAAATTTTATTCTTTATTATGCTATGTATTAAACTTGTATGCTCGCCAACTTTTTGTTGATATATATTATTTTAATACATGTCGCAGGAAACTAAGTCGATGCCGACGAAGAAACATATTAGAGTGGATTAGATACACACCTAGTTTTGATTTCATGTATTATGTTCTATGTTGTATTGTCTTTTGAAAGTTGTCGTACTTTCCATTTCGAACCATTGTATTACAAATTTAGCATCAATGAAATTTTGAATTATTAAGTATTGTCGCAAAGTAGTATTATGACGTTCTGAGAAATTTCTTCGTCTCATGCCGATGTTTCCGCCATCGGTTAGGGTGTGACACAACTACCGAAATGGGGGTTTTAACATTGAAATTCGTGTGTTCTTTTAGAAAAATCCATAATTCGTACAAGTTAAATGTACCTGACTAGATTCGCTTGAACCATATCAACTCAAGTTCTTAATGATAAAGGGTGATGAATGTCGTCTCTAATAAGTAATATTTCTGACACGCTTTCTTCCACATCAGTTTTCCCTAAACCCTGGAAATAACATCCATTTTATCCTTAAGTTCAAAATATTGTACAATGAGCTGAAATATTTGTACACTCTCTTCGTTCATACACACTCAACATACATGTGGTTTCCTCAACAAAAGCTTGCCACACATCACCCTTGTGAGTATAAGTAATGTGTTTAATGGTGAGTAAAAGTGAAACAAGTAAATTTTATGATGTCACAAAACTAACATTATATTATATTGTATTATATTGTATTGTATTACATTACATTACATATTAAATGCAACATGAGTGCACCAATCTACTTTAACGATTTCTAAATTTGACCACACATCACCCTCGTGAGTATAAGTAATGTGTTTAATAGTGAGTATAAATGAAACGAGTAAATTTTATGATGTCACAAAACTAACATTATATTATATTACATTTACATTTACATTTACATTTACATTTATATTATATTATATTATATTATATTATATTATATTATATTAAAATGCAACATGAATGCACTAATCTATTTTAACAATTTCTAAATTTGATCACAAGCAAATAAGTATTCTCTTCTTTTTTAAATAGCCATGTAACTTTCCTTGATTTTTTAATCTTGGTCCATAAGAAGACAAAATCATATTTATCTTTTAATTTGTTTTGATTTTGCACTTTTCAAGTTTCTTTTAACTTGTCACAACATATGTAATAGATGATGAATGTGGCTCTCTTTAAATTCATTTTTCCAATTTAACTTATACGTGGCAAAGAGTAACCATCTCAATTTTCAAAAAAAATTGTATTACTATATACATAAGTGGTTTGTATTTTATTTAATTACACTTTACTTATTATTTGATTTGGTTTTCCTACTGTAATTTTGTATTCATTAAGTTTTAAAAAGTGTTCCAATATGCATTTATGATTAGTTTTTTTTGTCAACATGGCGATATAATTAACTCTATATATTTAAAATGTAACCAAGGGAATAATATAGTTTCTTGCGTTCTTAATTTGGCGTCGGAAAAAGTTATTTGCACCCACTTTTATCATTTTATTTTTTTCTTTAATCAATTTACATTTGTAATTATAAGCTTTCATAATCGTATACCTCTATTTTGTCTTTTAGTTTAAAGAATTTAGATTTCTACTTCCAAGCTAAAATAAAGTTATCTCTTTTTTACCGATTTACACCAAAACGAGTACAATGCTCGAATCGTCCATGCGGTTTGTCAATATTTCATCTTTAGTCCCAAACTTTTTAAAATTACATATATGTTCCTATGATTTGCTAAGTTTTCCAGTTAAGTGTGTGTAAATTAACAAAAATATCCTTACGAAAAACAACAATTAAAACTTAAAAGAAATCAAGTGGGACCCGCTTTACCAACATCATCTTCAACCTCACTCTTTTTCTCCATTTAATCCCAGCTACCTTCCGGCCACGCTGCCTAAGTAGCCAGGAAAACAAGTTCACCGGCCATAATCAAACCATCATCACTACTCGTGCATCACCTCCCTAACACCATCTCAAAAGGTTTTGAAGTTTTACCACATGTGTAAATGAAAGGCAAAAAAACAAAATATTAATGAGCTACATTATAATTATAATTATTATTGTAATCGTAATTGTAATTATAATTACATAACAATAATAATATAATATAATATAATATAAATGTTGGTACAGTTTTGTGTCTGTAGCTTGTTCTTAGCTTTTGGTAGTCTGTACGGTCTTTGTTTGTGTGTATGTAATGTTTTGGTCGAGTCGGCCAAGTCAAGATATCCTCCTCTCTTGACTTAGCACGACATGTACGTTTGTTAGCATTGTAAACAGTTTGCATGTGTGCAGCTGTTAGTTTGTTTAGGATCTTGGTAAATTGTTTGTTGTCTGTGGTGTATATCTGTATTGCAGGTTCCTACGAAGAACCCATGTTCTTCGTAGGGTTCTTTATCTACGAACAACTGTTGTTCGTTGTTTCAGCATGCCACGAAGAACCATTCTTCGTGGGTGTAGATTGTTTGTGGATATGTCCAATGAAGAACCATTCTTCGTTGGACTGCATGTTGTTCGTGGGTGTCTGATGGTTTTTCGTAGCCATGCAGATATGTTGGCCTATAAATACAGACTCACCACTTCATTGTTTACCAAGAGAGTCCTTAGAGAATATAGCACTGTGTGTATGTGTAAACTGATTCTCTTCAAGTTAATCTAAAGATAGTGAATCTTTTGGTTACATTGTGTTTGCTTTTTACATTGCATTGCTTCGGTTTGCATGCTAACAAGGATTCCGCACTTGGTAGTGTGTTAACAAACAAGGAAGTAGGTAACTTGATCCTCCAAGTGGACCTACAAGTGGTATCAGAGCTTTGGCTCTCTACCTTGTTTAAAACTAAGCAAAATCTTGTGTTTGAGCAAGTTGTGAAGTTTCTTGAAGTTGTTCTTGAACTTGAAAACAAGAAAGTTAAGTTTATCCGGAAAAAGTATCTAAAACTTAGTCTAAACTTGTTATTTGAAGACAATTTTTACAAAAACCTAATTAAAACACATGGAGCCTTGTTAAGATTTGGTTTTTCTTGAAATTTCTTGCAAAGTTTGAGTTCGACAAACTTTCCAGCAAGTTGTTTTACCGGAAAAGTCACCGGAATTGTGGTTGGTAAGATAAGTTTGAAAAAGATCTACTGAAAAAGGCAATCTTTGTAGGTTTTGTTTTTAACTAATTTGGGTTGTTCATCTACCACCTTTTTAAATTTCAGAAAAGTAAGTTACTGTAAAAGTGGGAATCTCACCAACCACCCCCTGCGAACAACCTCCTGCGAACAACTCCCTACGAACAACTCGACAACGAACAACCTTTCTTCGTAGGTTTGTTTCTCACGAAGAATCAAGGTTCTTCGTTGGCAAGCCGTTCCACGAAGAACTGGTTCTTCGTGGATTCTAGTTCTTCGTTGACTGTCATTGTTCGTGGAGTGTGGTTCTTCGTGGACTGATTGTTCGTTGGTATTTGTGTTAGTAATTTTTCACAGAAAGTTCATAACTTTCTCAAATTTCACAAATTTGAATTTCTAATTGAATAATCATTTATTAAACATCAAAATGAGTTCAAATCCATGGGATTGGAGTAGTGGAGCCACTTCAAGTCAAAGCACATCACAATCTGGTTCAGACATGTCATGGGTCAAAGGACTTGTGCCTCAACAAGCATCAGTGATTACCGCTAGTCAGTGGGCTTGTGTCGCAAACCAAAACCAAAGTATTCAAACTCTTCTAATGAGTGAAAGTGAAGCTGGTAGTAAAAACTGTCCACCTAAATTGAATCATATGAATGATTATCCCGCATGGAAGGGACATTTTCATACATATGTCCTTTGTCAAAACATGGAGTTATGGACATGTTTCACCACGCCTTACAATGTTACACTTGAAGAAGCCGGTTCCAATCCAACAACCTTAGCAAGTATGACCGAACCTGACAAGAAAGCTTATGATCTTGAAAAGAAAGCTTTTACAATTCTCACACAAGCTCTTCATAAAGACATTTACCATCAATTCATCTATTGTACGTCCACTAAAAACTTGTGGGATACATTAGAAGCAAGAGGTGAGGGAAACGCAGCTACAAGAAAAGTTCAGCATGATTTGTTGAAGAAGGAGTTTGAAGGTTTCCTGTTTATGGAAAATGAGACGCTGAATGACATGACAACTCGATTTTATCACTTGTTAAGTGAAATGTATTCATATCATGTCAATGCATCTCAACAGGAAATAGTTACACGTTTTGCAGATGCATTGCCACCCAAGTGGGGTCAATTCATTGATTTGTTGAAACATACAGGAGTGTTGGATTCCATTACAATCTATGAGTTTATTCAGAAGTTGGAAAACAAGAATGAGGAGGAAATACGCAAGGCCAAAAGGATTCCATTCCTCAAAACCCGGAAATGTACTTTGGCGGCATCAACACAGGTGTTAGTGCTTCTTCGCAACCAAAACTACAAACGGCATTTGTATCAAATGCAAATCCGTTCATGCCACCACCACCGAAACCAGATCAATCAACCCAAACCTACAGTCAAGGCTTTAATCCTAGTGCCTTCTTACCAAAACCCCAAGATTATACCTCTCAACAAGCACCACAACAAGCTTGTTATGGCAACAATTTTCAACCCTCAAATCCCAATACTGTTAGATTCGATACCTTGCACCTCTCAAAGGTCAGTATAGAAGTTGCAAAAGAACACATGGAACTTCTAAATACTATCTTGAGCGCTTATTGTGGATTGGTAGCTGGTCAAATTGGAAATATCAATTTGATAAATGAAGACTACCAACAAATTGACAAGGACAAAATGGATCTAATGGACATCAAGTGGGCATTTGCAAGTGCAGTTCGAATAGCAAAGGACTACATGGCTAGGACAGGTAGAAAGAGTTTGGAAAGCATAAGGGATACCAAGTACGGCTTTGATAAAGATGTTGTTACTTGTTTCAATTATGGTGAGAAAGGACATTTTAAGCAGGAGTGCACTCGACCTGCAAAACAAGGAAATCAAAATCCTTTCAAAAACCAAAACACATCCAACACCACCCATGTTAACAATGAAAGAGGAATAGTTGCAGTTAACAATCCTAATCAAGCAGGTACTTCAAATACAAACCGAGCGTTGGTAGTGCAAGCTGATGAAGGATGCGACTGGTCTATTGAAAGCCTGCTGAAAGATGCTGAGTAGCTGAACAAGCAGAAGTCTGTATTAGTCAAAAAGGCTGAAGTTGCAGCAAAAGAAATTGAAAAGTTGTTCATCAAAGATGGATCTTTTTCTTGCAACACCGCCTTGATGGCAAATGTCGCAGCTTCAACCAGTCAGGTAAAATCTGATACTTCCAGGGTTTACAATGATTGCATTGTTTTAAAACAAAAGTTTGAAACAACAAATCTTCATAATCATAATTTGGTAATTGAACTGTCGAAATGCAAAGAAGCTAACTTAGCTTTAACTAGAAACGAAAAAGATTTCAAAGATGTAATTGACACATTAAAGAAAAGCGTTTCTGAGTTGACCAAAACTGTCTTAAATAAGCAAAAAGGTATTAATAATTACATTAATATCATTGAAGAAACAAAGAAAGAGTTAGCCTTTGCAAAATGCGAGTATGAAGCGATCAAGCTCAAACTGGAAAGTTACTCAAATTCCCAGTATGTGCTTGATCACATCATTGATGTTCAAAAGCTAAAGGGAAATGTAACGTTCATTGGATATAAGTCGTGTCCACCCCCTTTGAGACATAACTATTCCAAGATGCCTGATGAAGAGGAAATGCCTCGATTTGAACCTTCTGTACCACTCAATCCTGATGAGTTTGCAGCAGGCTTAGGGTTCAAATTGGATGAGGTTTCTGATGAAATCAAGCAATCTGATAAGATGTCATCTGAACAAAGTCCTCCAATAGTTGAGGATGCTGAAACATCAGATGATGAATCAGATATGGCTGATCAAGATCAATCCCTTGACAGTAAGAAAGGAGTGGAAATTCCAGTCGAGAGTCACATTTTATGTGACCCTCCCACTCAAGTCGTTAAACCTGTTGTTAAACAAGAGATTGATCCTGCAAAGTCTGTTGAAGCACTTGTTGCTACTTTTGAAAGCAATAACGTGCTACACACGTTGGTTGATAATGAGAGAATTTACTCAAACAAGGACTTTCCTATCAGAAATGTTAATCCAGCTTTGATTGACCAAGTTTTCGAAAACGCCACAAACAAATTTTTAGGAAAGAAAAGTCCAAATGTCATAGTAACTCAATGTGAAAAATTACCTCTCAAACCGCAACAACCAAATGCTTCAAAAGGTAAACAACAAGAGAAACGAGCAGAGCAACCTAAGGTTTCACAACCAAAGGTTGATCAAAGGGTGGCTCGAAACAAGAAGAAATAGAAGGATGTTAAATTTGTGAGCTCAAAGGGTACCGATAAAATTGAGACTTTTGAAAACTTATCTAACACGGAATTTGTTAACAAAGTCAAAATTTTGAAAAGAAATGAACAAAACAATTACACCCAAATACCAATGGGTGTGATAGTGAAACAAGTACCTCACGACTTACAAGTTCAACATCTAGTCAGAAAAATTCATCTCCTAAGTTTGTTGAAAGGAGGTCATGTTTTCGATGTGGGGAGTTTGGACACATCATTAAAAACTGTACAAACTCGCCCAAGCCAAAATTTGTTAATAATGCCCCACCTGAGAAAGTTGAACAACGCCAATCAATATCTCCTAAACGAGATAAACGGATTGTTAAGGAACAAGAAGCTAAACAAAAACGCAAAAATGTTAAGGCTATTGAAAGGGCATTAAAATTTGAAGTCGTTAAAAAGGAACCAAGTTCGTCAAACGTGTTACAACCAGAATGTTCAAAAACTGTAAATAATAACAATAAATATGGTAAATCACAAAAGCATTCTTGGAAACCAAATCAACAAGTCTGGTCTACCACTTCTGTAACACCTCGTAAAAACCTGTCCCGTAAAATTTCGACACGTGTCCCGCTGATCCTCGTATGCCGTGTGCTAGACGAGAGGGACTAAAATCGCCAACATGTTATTTTATAACCTCTGAGTGGTGAATAATTAAAGTTGAGGGGTTAAACGTGTCAACATGCTTAAACTATGCCTCTGAGTGACTTTTTAACGAACCATGAGCCTAATAATGTTCAGTTATACGTTCATGAATACCCGAAACCTAACTTTAGGGGCCAAAGGTGCTGAATATGGAAGTTATTCGAAGTTGTAAGGTTGAGGGACTGAACTTGACAAGAAAGAATCATGTTTGGCTGTCTCGGAGCCGGGTCGCGGGCCGCGACCGGCCTGGCCTACCTCTCTTGCGCCCCGCGAGAGGGTGCCAGTGACAGCCAGCATGTGGAGTCGTGGCAGCCTGCATGTTTTGCACATATACGCGAGTTTGCCACCCTCTAGCAGCTCAAGACACGTCCCTTAACACTTGTACTCATCCTAAACTGATCACCAACACCTGGAATGATCTGGTTCAAGCTCTTCAAGTATATATAGAGGCCTTGTGTGCCTTGAATCCTTCCTCATTTCAAAAACTCATCTCTTATCTCTTTCTTTGGCTTTCTTGGAGATTCCTGACCCTAGGGAGACTCCACTTAGTTCTATTTTCATGCTAGGACGTTGAGTAAGTGTCCTTAACTCCTCTTGTTAAGTTTTATTAGGCTTTAAGCCAAAGTCAAAGCGTTGACGTAAAAACGTTTTGACTTTCGGCTAAGACCATTACGGTCCAGCCATAGTTCGGTACGAACATGGCTACGTGATCGTAATTAGGTAGGTGTTAATACCTAAAAAGGGCACCTCCTAATTACAACGTTTGCTTGGTCAATTGACGGGTCAAAGTTATTAATAAAAAGTCAAACTGGGTCAGATTTGAAAATAAATTCATAAATGATAATGTAGGTGTTATAAAATATGTTTTAACACTTAAACAACTCGGTAATAATTATTAGAACATGTGTAAACATGTTTGGCTTGTCAATTCCAGGTTTAAGGTCAGTTCGTAACCGAAAGTCGTGAAGTTTGACTTCTACTTTGACTTTCAGTTCTGACCCGATTTAGCAACTCTAGCTACTGAAATTAAGTTGCATTGTGACCATGTTTAGTTGTAGTATAACCCTCTGGAGTTATATCACATGGTTACATAGTAATCCGAGCTTTTATGCAAGTTTCCGTTAATTATGTCAAACTTTGCTAAAATGCCCTTTTACTTAAAAACAAGGTTTTAATTACAAATGAGCATACAACTGAATTATGTACTGATGTATAAACATGACTAACTTATTTTGATGCCAATAATCTGGTCATAATCCAAGTTTTGTTTAATTATCGCAAATCATGCTTTTAAAGGACCAAAATGCCCTTTCGGCATCTAAAATGGTTTTTAACATAATTCTTCAACAAAACTCATTACCTATTGATGTAATATCATAATTAAGATTACTTGGGATGTTAAAATCAGATTGTAAGCTGAGTTATGCACGAGCCTTTGTATAATGTCGATAAATGACAATATTACCCTTATGATGCATAAAATGATTTTAAAGACACTTTTTTATAACAAAACCATTTACCTACTGTTATAATATATTAAATAGCTTATTTTGGTTATATAAACCGGATCATAACATCAGTTTTCCTTAATCATCTTGAATATCGTCATTTAGCGACTTTATCACCATTTAGGCGCATAGTATGGTTTAAAACCATATTAAGGCATCAAGACTTTATACCTATTGATTTCAAAACTCATTTTACATATAATTACAGTAAGTACATCAACTAAACTCAGATTCCCAAGTAAATTATCAAGCTATGTGTGAAATGACCAAAATGCCCTTACGGGGCATAGTTTGGTCTTAAACTCTAAAACACACACATACTCGATATCCTATTGATATAACATCATAAATAAATATTTTTACAGTAAGATTATGACCATTACATCAGTTTGCTCATATTTTCTTTTGCAAGTCATAAAATAACCAAAACGCCCTTTTGAGGCGTAACTTGATTTTAAAACCATAACGGGCATACATGTTGATATCTTAGTGATGTTACAACATGTTTAAAGTATAATGGCATATGGAACTTGTATAGGACTCACCCGGTTACCCGGTTTCACTTATATGCGTACAGTTCGGCCTACGTAACTAGTTTACGTAATTTAACCGAAACGGGTTTAACCTTATCATTTTATTATCAAAATCCAGAATGTAATATGTTTACCCATATTAAACAAGCCTCCATGCTTGTCGGGTTTAAACTACATTCTATTCCGGTCACCTCTTAATCTAGCGTCTAGTACCGTTATTATCCTTAAGCTACCCGGTTCGAGTCTACAAAGTAGATAGGACCCGTTAGCATTCTAATTGGTTATAAATACCATCTTTTCCAGACTAATAGCCTCCCGGTAGATTGCCATCTTAGCTTACTTTTGAATATTCGGCTATGTTAATTATCTTATTTAAAGAACTGCTCAGGTAAATACTTTTAACTTATTTTCCTTATACGGGCTTGGGACACGGTATAATAATACCGCTTGGTCGGGTATGGGATCATGTTATCGGATTGTGATTTACTAAATCCTTATAACCCGTTTTATTCAGTATTGTTTGATAACTTAAACATTTGGGGTTAATTCGACCATGTCTGGGATATCCTTGGCTCATTTAAGTTACTAATTGCCACGACCTTAAGCGCGGGGTGTAGGCATACACCTGACAGACGCTAATGCTAACGAAATAATTAAATCCCACTGGTGGATAATTTAAAGTGGTGTGTCGGTTAATTAGGCTATTCGGTTTCTGCACCGGACCCCATATGTATTGATAAACATGTAAAACTGTAAACAAGGTCATTTTGAACTATCCCAAGTTATTTATAAAATGTGCCAAGTGCACCGAAAATCATTTTAATAAATGTTTACAAAATGAGTCGGTTACTAGTATTTACCAGTGAAAACTGACGTATTTTCTAAAGACCAAGTTACAGGTGGCAACGCGGAATAGCTTGGGAGCTACGTAGTTGCTAAATAAGGATCTTGCAAGTCCATAAGCTGCCAAAGTCTGTAGAACAATTTCCTTTGTAAATATTTATTTGATCCGCCTGTGGATTCGTTATTACAAGCCTGTAATTTTTATTTTTGAACTTTGAACATTTGGTTTGTAATAGTAATTTAAATCCAAGACTTCCGCTGTGCATGTGTTTGTTTGGTTATGATGTTATCAACTACTGTCACACCCCGACCCGCAGCGGAATAAAAGTCGGGGCATAATTGGGTTATCACCAAAGCTCATGATATTTACTAAGATGTTTCATATTTATTAAATTCAAATTACCAACTTAAATATCCAAAACAAAATTCATACAATTACAAAGAAAATGAAACTATATATTTATTCCAAAGCAATAAACTTGTTTATTCTTCTAGGCCTTCCTAAGTGTTTCCTGTCTCAGCTGGATCACCTGTATCATGTGTAAAACGGGGGAGATTTTGGGTCAACAAAAGTTGGCGAGTGAACCTTGATAAAACATTTTAACTAATTTCTTGTTTTATTTAATAAAGAAAATTCGTGCATTAATCACATGTGAGCAAACATATATGTAAACAATCACAAACCACTTTGGATGTGTATATGACATGAGATGATGATGTATTTGAGATCAAGGCTCAATCAAACAGAGCCGATCTAATGAGGCTCCTGATGCTCAACCCGTATCCCACGGGGAACTGATGGGCCTAATGAAATGCGTGCACTGAAATGATGAAATTCAATCTACATATAATTCACACAATAATTGATACACATTTGATCACGGATATGATGTATGCACAAGTGTTTAAATAAAATAAAAGAATGGTACGACACATGATACACCCCAAAATATGATTAAAACGGGGAATTTGTAGAGATTCACTCACAGTGGATGCGTTTCTTGATGACGATGAATGCGCACGAATGTTATGATTCAACCGACGAGGGAAAAACTAACCTAAATAATAACGAAATGATTCGATAAATAAATAAATTTTATTTGAGATTAATATTTTTAATTACTGCTCTTAGTGAGATTTTTTAGATTTATTTTTGTGAGTTTAATGAAATTTTCTAACTTTAAAAATCTTATTTTTAAGTATTTTTAAATAATTTTTCAATTACATAAATAAATAAAAATGAAACAAAAAATATAAAAAATTGGGTTGACTTGTCAGGTCTGACCGGGTCTGACCGGTCGGACAGTTTATTATTCAGGTAGCGTGTGGGATCGAACCCGCGACCTATCGTTTGTGTGCACGCAGCCCGGCCAACTGGGCTGCGTGTCTAACCTGAAGAATACCTGATTTTAATTATACTTATACACTTATTACATGAGTCTGATTACCTCATTTAAAAAGAACAATGATATTACAGCGGTCCGGTGTAACATGCGCGGTTCGAACCTGAGACCATTGGCTTCGTGTGCACCCAACCCAACCAACTGGGCTGTGTGACTAACCCATTCAATATCCGATTTCTATTTCTTTTATACACTTATTGCTGAGTTTCATAATTTGGTTTTATAAAAAGGGTGTGATATTTCAGAGAATTTGAGTGGTATAAGACTCGAACTCGGGATCTGTGGTTCGGGTGCACACAGCCCAACCAGTTGGGCTGTGTGTCTAATCTGTATAAACACTGGATTATATAAATTTTATACACATGCTGTGAATTGATCTGAATAAGTTTAAAAATGTTGGTTTTATTTCTGAAAGTCGGAAACAGGCGCGATTCGAACTCGGGACTTGTGTTTTGTAATTGCACACAGTCCACCGCTGGACTGTGTGTCTAACCCGGTTAAATATCCGATTTTAATTATATTTGTACACATATTAAACTTCATCTTCTTCGCTTTAAAAACACAGAACATATAATCTGACCGAAAATGGTTTGAAACAGAATCTGGTTGACTGATTTAGACTTATACATGCTGAATAATGGATTATCAAAAAGAGTTGAGAATCATACCGATTAGGAGTAAAGCTTCGGTTTTCCAGTGATATTCCGGCGAGTGCGAGAATCTCCGGCGACGTGCTCTGAAAGGACTAAAGCTTCAGGAAGTGAGTGTGGTTCTGAGCGAAAGGTTTACAAGAAGTTTGAGTGGGTATTTGTAGGGGAAACAGGCCAATTGGTTCGAATTAGAGGCCATGATTTCGCGGTCAAGATTTCAATCTTCAAGGGTAACGGTTTTGACCAAATTGAGTGTTATGCAACAGTTATAACTGATGTCGAAATCAGTTTACGCATTTCAGTCAAGGGGAAATGGCAACATTTGCGGAGTTTCGGTTTTTTTCCGGGGATTTCGCGTTCTGGGTGCGAGGTCTTACAGATTTTGACTTTCGGCTTTTACTATAAGTGTTATTTGTTTCATTAATTGAACACAAACATGTGTGTGGCGGAGTGGTGTGGTATGTGTGTGTCTTCGTGGGAGACCCGGGTTCGAAACCCGGCTACCCTATTTTATTTATTATTATTCTTTTACTTATTATTATTTATTAATTATGGTTTTTAAATTCTAAAATATTTATTAATTATGTATCATTTAAAATAATCTGAACAATAAATACGCAACGAACTTATAACTGAATATTTGATTATTAAACGAAGCGGGTTTTTGAAACCCGTTTTTCGACGAATGTTACAACTACGTCACGATATTCCCCAACCGGGCCCACCGTTCGAGTGAATTAAACACTAGCCTTTTGTGTTTAATCTCGAATATACACGAATAGCACATTCCTTAGACTTCTGAGTCTAGGCTTTGACCTAAGAGTATTCATTTCATTATTAAGTTATTATTATTGTTTTGCTTTGTTTTAACTTGTTATTGAAGCAGGAATTATGCCGCCTAAATTCAAACGAGGAGGAAAAGGCAAAGGACCCATGGGGGAGGACCCTCAATGACTGGACCATCTTTCACTGGACCATCCTTCAGGCCACCTTATAGACCTTCTCTAGCTGGAGCAGCTAATCTACCAGAGTACAACCCTTATGAAGGATCCGGAGATTCTTCATCACCCTTTGAACCTTACCGACATTCAATTTCACATGAATACTCCCCACCTCATTCACATTCTCAGCATTCCTACCATTCACACCATTCCCATCAATCTCACCATTCACACTCCCATTCCCAACAAGAATACTTCAACTCCTATTTCGATAACCCAGTCAACCAACCCTCACCCGAAACCCCTCCAGTTGACTCACCGACACATATGGAGGAAGATTCCGACCCAGAGGAATTCCCACAAACCGGATCGTACGGTCACCCTATCGAGCTGTCTAGTGGCTCAAACTCCTTGGCAAAATCTCCGTTCCGATGTCCTGATGATTATGAGCAACGATGGGCGCAATATGTGTTTGTAAACACGCCCTCCTACCATAGCACTCCCCATCACCATCCCCCATCACCACATCCTCAAGCCGAGGATGTAGAAATGCAACAGGTGGACCAACCTCAGCCACCACGTGAATCATCATCACAACCACGCCGAAAGCGTGGGGCACGTATGTCAGTGCGTGCTGGTCAAAGGTCGGGTTCGCTGCCACCTTTACCACCATCTTACCCCATCATCCCTGAGGACCCACAAATGGGTGGACCCTTAAACACATCGCCAGCGGCGGAACCACCGCCGCAACCAGCTGTTGAGCCTCTGCAGCAACCACCTCTACCACCGCCGGATTTTGCCAACCCAATACCTGCATATACAGGACCATCAGGGTTTCACACTGTTGACCCTCCTAGCTTGTATAATTACATCCATCATGGAATGAAGCAGGATCCTTATTATTGTAACATCCGCCAAAAACCGGATTTACCAAACCCGCTTCGTTTATTAACCGAACAACCAGTTAAAAATTTCGTTGCGTATTTAATACCCAAATTAATTTTAAACGATACATAATTAATAAGTATTAGAATATAAAATTTATTTTTGAAAATGTACTAAAAATAGTGAATTAAAAATAATATGCTGAAGCCGGGACTCGAACCCGGGTCAGCCGAGAGTCAACACAGCCTTAACTCACACGCGCTCAACCGCTCCGCCACTTGTGTTGTTTGTTAACATATTGAAACAATTAATACATAAATCAATCTGGAAATCAAAACCCAGTTACTCAGCGCGCCTAAATCCGCTCTCGCCGGAAATCCCGACGAATTCGTCAATTATTGACGTATTTCTTTTGTCATAACGGACGCATTTACAGCCATATCGGTTATAACCGAAATAAAACCATCAATTTCATTCATTGCCTTAAATTTCTATTGAAACCGAAAATACAATTCAAATCCAGGGTTATACCTTGTTCATCAGTTAATTTCACGAATCTATTCAACTTACACTCATCATTTCACTCAGAAAACTTCGCCGGAAGTCGCCGGAATTCTCTGTAAATTAACCGGAAAGTTTCGCCGGAAAACCGAATTCAATCCATCCTTTCTTTTTACCCAAAAATAAGATCATAGGACTCATACTGACATCACTCCCACTCACCTTAAACCTCTGAAGAATCTCTGTCGCAAGAAATTTCACTCGCCGGAATTCTCTGCAAGTCGCCGGAAAACCGGGACTTTCATCTACACGGTAATTACCTCGATGTTTCCGTTTCATTCCATTATAAGACGAATTCTAACACCATTTCATCTCTCAGAATCAACCTCAGACGACATTGCCGGACTTTCTGTTTTCACCGGAAAACTTCTGGATTTTTCGGAAACCCGCTGTTAACCGGTATGATCATTCAAACATACTGATAATCATTACTCATTAGTTCAATTTCACATCTAATCCCTCCAAACTGCTAATTGACTCTAACAGCCGAAGGTCACCAGAACAGAGCCGACGAGCTTCGCCGGATTTTCTGAAGAAGACGATCTGTTCGGTATTTTCTTTCCCCAAACTCTTCGGTTCAATACTTTTCAATTGTTCATCTTGTTCATTAACTGAATTAATCAAGTAACAGTTGCTTTGACCGATGTCTGTGTTTTGAACGAAGAAGACGAGTTCAGTTATGTTATAAGATTAATTAAAATCAGTTTTATTAACGGGTTAGACACACAGTCCAGCGGTGGACTGTGTGCAAATAAATACATACACGTCGCAAGTTCGATTCCTGTCCCAACCTCATTCGCAGTAATAAAATGTCCTTTTTTTTTAAAAACTGAACCGGGTTAACTCCGTTAGATGTTAAGTATAATAAAAATCTGTATTTTAACCAAGTTAGACACACAGTCCAGCGGTGGACTGTGTGTAACATTAAGTCACAGGTCCCGGGTTCGAGACCTGTTGACGACACCGGTCCGATGATTTAAAACATTTTTAAAAATAAAAGAATTTTGAATAAACTGAGTTAGTATATAAATATAATTAAAAACAGAATTATTTCGGGTTAGACACGTAGCTCAGTTGGTAGAGCTGCGTGCACGCGAACGGGAGGTCTCAAGTTCGAGCCTCACCCGACGCATACACTTACACAATAAAACCGGTCAACAAGTCAACGGTCCACGGTCAACAAGTCAACGGTCAAAAAGTCAACATTTTTTTATTATTTTTATTTATTTATTTTATTTAAAATCAATTAAAAATACTTAAAAATAACATTTTTAAAGTTAGAAAATAGCCTAAAACTCACAAAAATATATCCAAAAATCCTATTAAAGTTGTTAATAAAATCCATTTATTTACCTTACTTTTCTTTATTAATTAGGTTAGTTATTCCTCGACGATCAATCCTCTAAACTCGTGCGCATTTATCATCATTCACCGAACGCACCCACTGTGAGTGAATCTCTACAAATTCCCCGTTTAAATCACGTTTTTTGGGTGTATCATGTGTCTTACTTTTATATTTAAATCATTGTGCATACATCATATCATGAATAAATGTGTTTTCAGCTTGTATAAACTGTTTGTGTGGTTATTGTTTAGATTTAATTTATTGTTTTCAGTACATGCAATTTCATAGGCCGCTGCTCCCCATTACATTATGAGCGTTGAGCATGTTCCCCATTACATTATGAGCGTGAACCTGGCGTGCCAACATACGATCGGCTCCGTTTGATTGAGCCTTGATCGCACAGACATTTATCATTTTCAGTACATGCAATACGATCGGCTCCGTTTGATTGAGCCTTGATCGCACAGTTTCATTCATGTTTATATTTATGCAAGTTGATATGTTATTGTATGCTGTTGGTTTGTTAATGTATGTTATTGTTTGTTGTTGTGTGATATCATATGCTAATGGTTTGTTATTGTATGCTAATTGTTGTTATTGTATGTTTATTTACGTTTGTTCATATATGAATAGTGCACAATTTTTCCATATAAAATACAACAAGAAATAAATAATAAATGTTTTCTAACAAGGTTCACTCGCCAACTTTTTGTTGATCCAAAAACCATTTTCACACATGATACAGGTGAACAGGATGAAGCAAGGAAAACATAGGAATTGCCTTAGAAGAAAAATAATGAAGTTTAGAAGGATGAATAGAACATGTTGTATTTGTTTGATATGATTGTATGATCTCTTTTAAAATTTGAAATAATAAATATGAAACATTATAATAAATGTCATGAGCTTTGATGAAAACCCAATCATGCCCCGGTCACCTTTTTCGCTGCGGGTCGGGGTGTGACAATTATGATACAATTATTCATAATAACCTCTACCATTCTTCTTACCCTAGTTATCCACCTCCTTATGCTCTACCGGATATCCGCCTTACAGGTATCCGTATCCAGTTGCGCCTCAGCCGCAACCACCTCCACCTCAGCCTCAACCACAAGCACCACTCAAGGCCATTAATGAGGCCTTAGATCAGGTCAGGGAAATGCGGCAACAAGTTAAGAAATCGCAGAAGAAAACGACCAGATTTATCAAGAAGCTTTATAAAGCCGTAAAGGGGAGGAAGGATGAGTAGAATTTGTATTTCCATTTATGTAATTTAAATTCAAAAAGTCCCTGCGTGGACATTGTTATTTCTTTTAAACCCCTGCGTGGGTATGTTTTTCTTATGCGCAGACTAAATTTTGTACTAAGACCTCTTTAGAGGCAATTATGTAATCCCTACCGTTTTAATGAAATTTTCAAAATTTTGATTTGCTTATGCAATCTTGTTACCTCTTTTTGGCGAGCCTCGATTTTAATTCGAATTTTATCGCTCCGCCATAAATTCCAAAAGATCTTTCATGGTCCCTATGGACCTAAGTTATATGTAAAGCATTCGTTGTAATGCGAAAGCCTAAATGGTTTAATCATACCATGGCTAACCCATAAGAATCTTAATTCACCATATAGTACCAAAGCGTTATGGCTCATTCAGACGGTGCTAGCAGCCATCATAATGATGATGATCCGAATAGGACAAATATAGTCATGAATGAGGATGAGTTCCAGGCTCGCATAGATGCAGCCGTAAGAAAGGCTATGGAAAAAGCCTTAGAAAAGTTTAACATGTCGAGTGTTACTCGCTCTAAGACGGTATCAAAGGCTATCTCAAAACCTCCCACCTCTGAGAAGAAAGATGATTCGGTACATTCCTCAAGCATGAGGAGTGAGGCTAAGAAAAAGGAAATCCATGATAAAACCAACACTCCCTCTGGTGGTTGTTCATATAAGTACTTCGTCTCGTGTAAGCCACGAGACTTCAATGGAGAGAAAGGGGCCATTGAGACCCTAAGATGGCTCAATGAGATCGAGACAGTGGTTGATATCAGTGGCTGCGCTGATAAGGACATTGTGAAGTTCGTATCTCAATCTTTTAAGGGTAGCGCCCTGATTTGGTGGAAGGCATTAATGCAATTATCAGGTAAGGTCCACCTGTATAACTTGGGATGGTCCCAATTTGTGGACTTAGTCAAGGACACTTACTGTCCACCGTATGACGTAGAAAAGATTGAGATGGATTTCCTTGCTCTCACAATGAAGAACCTCGATTGTCGGAAGTTTGTTACCGACTTCGACTCATACTCCCGGCTAGTACCTTATTTAGTCACGCCAGAACCTAAGCGCATTGCGCGCTTCATTAATGCTTTAACTCCAGAGATTAGGAGCTTAGTTAAGGCTGTTCAGCCTAGCACTTATAAATCGGCTGTTGAGCTAGCCCTCTCCCTCACTCAAGATTATGTGAGGCGGTTGTCGACCGGAAAGGAAGCTGAGGGAAAGAGAAAAAGGGAGGATGATAACTCCCAACGGTTTAAGAAAAAAGGAAAGTTTGAATCCCACAGGAACCAAAACAGGTCCGAGGATAGGCCTGTGTGTAAAATCTGCAACAAAAGGCATGGGGGCCAGTGTAGGTATGACCCAAAGGCTAAGCCTTGTGGGATTTGTAAGAAAACAAGACACAAGACCCTGGAGTGCAGGGATATTAAGGATGCCACTTGCTTCAATTGTGGTGAGAAAGGCCACATAAAGACTAACGGCTCTAAGAATGCAAATGATGAAAATGCAAAATCTGGTGGAACTAAGAAAACCAATGCTCGAGCCTTTCAGATGAGTGCTCGAGAAGCTGTCAATGACAACAACGTTATAACAGGTACTTTCCTCATCAACGATACCTTTGCTAGAGTTCTGTTTGATTCGGGGGCTGATAAGTAGTTTGTTGACCATAAGTTTAGCAAACTATTAAACTTACTCGTAAGAACTCTAGACATAACGTATGAGGTAGAACTTGCCGACGAAACCATAGAAACCGCTTCATCTATTCTGGATGGATGCTTTATATCCATCAAGAACCATTTAATTCCTATCTCTCTTCTGCCAATGAAATTGGCGGGGTTCGATATAGTCTTAGGCATGGATTGGTTATCCCATAACCAAGCCCGCATTGCCTGTGATAAGAAACTAATCGAGATCATACCCCATCCGGTGAAATACTCACCATCTTTGGAGATATGCACTACGGGTTGCCAGAAAAAGTTGCCATGCTTAAGGCCTCTCGATGCAAGAAGAGAGGTTGTGTCATCTATATGGCACAAGTAACCGTCGCTGAACCTAAGCCAAGGATTGAAGATATACCCGTTATCTCGGACTACCCAGATGTCTTTCCTGAAGAATTACCCGGTCTACCCCTGGATAGACAAGTCGATTTTAGGATCGACATTCTACCTAGATCTGCACCTATTGCGAGAGCACCTTACCGTTTAGCACCAACAGAAATAAGGAACTAAGAACCCAGCTCGATGAACTTTTGGAAAAAGGCTTTATACAGCCTAGTTCATCACCGTGGGGAGCTCTGATCTTGTTTCTCAAAAAGAAGGACGGTTCAATGCATATGTGCATTGACTACCATGAGCTTAACAAGATAACGATCAAGAATCGTTATCCATTGCCCAGGATCGATGATCTATTCGATCAACTGCAAGGAGCAAGTTATTTCTCCAAGATAGATTTAAGATCGGGATATCATCAGTTGAAGGTTAAGAGTGAAGATGTCCCAAAGACCACTTTCAGGACAAGATACGGACATTATGAGTTTCTAGTGATGCCTTTTGGGCTCACTAATGCACCAGCAGCATTCATGGACCTCATGAATAGAGTCTGCAAGCCTTACTTAGATAAGTTTGTCATAGTCTTTATTGACGACATACTTATCTATTCTCGTAATCAATCCGATCACGAGAAACATCTTAGGTGCATTCTGGAATTACTACAAAAAGAGAAGTTGTATGCTAAATTCTCTAAATGCGAATTCTGGCTTCACGAGGTCCAATTTCTTGGGCATGTAGTTAGTGAGCATGGTATTCAGGTGGATCCCGCTAAAATAGAAGCTATTATGAACTGGGAAGCGCCAAAGACCCCTTCTGAGGTCCGCAGTTTCTTAGGATTGGCTGGCTATTATAGGAGGTTTATCGAAAACTTCTCAAGGATAGCCACTCCCTTGACTGCTTTGACCCGCAAGAATATCAAGTTCGATTGGGGTCTAAAACAGCAGGAATCTTTCGAGATCTTGAAGCAAAAGCTGAGCAATGCTCCAGTTTTAACCTTGCCAGAAGGCATTGAGGAGTTCGTCGTCTATTGTGATGCATCACACACTGGTATGGGATGTGTGCTTATGCAAAGAGGCAAAGTGATCGCCTATGCATCACGACAACTCAAAGTGCATGAAAAGAATTACACAACCCACGATTTGGAGTTGGGTGCCATTGTATTTGCACTTAAACTAGGCATTATGTAACATTTGTCAAAAACGGGTTTCCAAACCCGCTCCGTTTTGTAATCGAATATCAAGTTATAAATGTCACGTTGCGTATTTATGCCTATTTTGATTTTTAATGATACATAATTAATAAACAAACTAAACTATAAAAATTATAATTGATAAAAAGTAAAAATAAAATAAATAAAAATAAAATGAGGCTGCCGGGACTCGAACCCGGGTCAGCCGGGTTGTGAACTCCAAAGACTTAACACTCACACGCATAACCACTCCGCCACTTGTTGTTTTCTGTCAACTCTAGGAAACAAATAAATCTTATCTACAAACATAAATCAACCGGTTACGCCAACTGTAACTGAAATCGGTTATCAAACGCTCAAAGACGATCTGAATACTCGCGGTTCACTGAGTATAACCGATATACCGACGTTTTCAATCAAGTTGCTTTGAATGAACTTGAATTCTAGAAGTGGATCGGTTTTTATAACCGAAAATCTTCAATTCCAGTTTTACTTCCATCTTTGTACTCCTTCGCGACTCAAACATAATCTACAGACTCTCAATTACATTTTCGCTCAAGTTTCAGTCCGCCAGAGAATCAAATTTTACTCGCCGGAAAGTTCTGCAAGTCGCCGGAAAACCGTATTTTCCATCAAAACGGTAAGTCTATCAATACCGTCGTGGTCTATCAATTGTTAAGCTATTTCTAACTCAGACCTTTCAATTGAAATCAAATTCAGACGCTGTTATCGGATAATTCCAGTTCGTCGGAAAACTTCTGGAAATCCTTATTTTCATCTGTGAAACGGTAAGGACATTCAAACACTCTGTTAACGTTTGTTTAGCACTTCAATTCCACGATTAGCTAATCAAAACGGTTAATTTGCTTGCTCAGTTGAAGTTCATAAAAACAGAGCCGACGCCTTGCCGGAATTCCGAAATAAATCGTTCACCGGTATGTTTACTTCTAAATATCGTCTCTGCCATTTCATATTAGTCTGTACAATGTTTATCAATCGAATTAAACAAGATATAATGGTGTAATCGCAGTCTGTAATTTTGAAATGAAGAAGACGATGATAGTTTGATTATAAGTTTAATAAAATCTGGATATTATCTCGGGTTAGACACACAGTCCAGCGGTGGACTGTGTGCAAATAATACGCACACGCCGCGAGTTCGATCCCTGATACACGCACCCTCTCCGTAATAAAAAACGTTTTATTTTTCTAACTGAACCGGGTTAACTTATGTTAGTTGTTAAATATAATAAAAATCTGTATATTAACCAAGTTAGACACACAGTCCAGCGGTGGACTGTGTGTAGCATTAAAGCACAGGTCCCGGGTTCGAGACCTGTACATGGCACCGGTTCGATGATTTAAAATGTTTTTGAAAATAAAAGAATTTTGAATAAGCTGAGTTAATATATAAGTATAATTAAAAACAGAATTATTTCGGGTTAGACACGTAGCTCAGTTGGTAGAGCTGCGTGTACGCGTACGGGAGGTCTCGGGTTCGAGCCTCACCCGGCGCATACAATTACACAATAAAACCGGTCCACAAGTCAAACGGTCAACGGTCAATGAAAAAAGTCAACATATTTTTATATTTTTAATTATTTAATTTAATTTAAAAATCAATTAAAAATACTTAAAAATAATGTTTTTAAAGATAGGAAATAGCCTTAAACTCACAAAAATATATCTAAAAATTCCATTAAAATCCTTAATAAAATCCACTCATTTACTATATTTTCCGTTATTTATTTAGGTTAGTAATTCTCGTTGTTCAACTCTTCCAACTCGTGCGCATCTCACCATCTCCAATCAAACACACCCAATGTGAGTGAATCTTTACAAATTCCCCGTTTTAATCACGTTTTTGGGGTGTATCATGTGTCTTACTATTTATTATATTTAAATCATTGTGCATGCATCATATCATGAACAAATGTGTATTCAGCTTGTTTCAACTGTTGTGTGGTTATTGTTCAGATTTAATTTATTTATTTCAGTACATGCAATTTCATAGGCCGCCGCTCCCCATTACATTATGAGCGTTGAGCATGTTCCCCATTACATTATGAGCGTGAACCTGGCGTGCCAACATACGATCGGCTCCGTTTGATTGAGCCTTGATCGCACAGACATTTATCATTTTCAGTACATGCAATACGATCGGCTCCGTTTGATTGAGCCTTGATCGCACAGTTTCATTCATGTTATTTATTGTATAATGTTGGTATGTTATTGTATGTTATTATATGTTATTGTATGTTATAGTTTGTGATTGTCATTGTTACTGATTGATTATTTACATTTGCTCACTTATGATTATGCACAATTTTTCCTTGATAAAATAACAATAAAATCAATAATAAATGTTTATCTAACAAGGTTCACTCGCCAACTTATGTTGACCCAAAAACCCCCATTTTTACATATGATACAGGTGAACCAGCTGCAGCAAGAAACATATAGGATTGGCCTAGAAGAATAAACTGATTTAGAGCTTGGATTGTTTAGTTGGTTATTTTTCTTTGTATTTGTATGGACATGTTTGGATTATTGAGAATGTAATTTTGACTTTAATATATATGAAACATATTAGTAAATATCATGAGCTTTGGTGATAACCCAATTATGCCCCGACTCTTATTCCGCTACAGGTCGGGGTGTGACACATTATTTATACGGAACCAAGTGTATTATATACACCGATCACAAAAGCCTCCAACATTTGTTCAATCAAAAGGAATTGAATATGCGACAACGCCGTTGGATGGAAACCCTTAGTGATTATGATTGGGAAATCCGATACCATCCCGGCAAGGCAAATGTGGTCGCCGATGCGCTTAGTCGCAAAGAAAGGATTAAACATTTAAGAATTAACGCCAAAAGCATTGAAGTCAGAAACAGTTTGAACGAAAAGCTACTTGATGCGCAGAAGCAAACCCTGATGGAGGCTAATATTGCAAATGAGGAATTAGGTGGAACTATCGAACAGTTAATGCCTGGAAATGATGGAATCCTCAGATTCAATGGACGAATTTGGGTTCCAGTATTTGGAGGACTTAGAGATTTGATCCTCCTGGAAGCGCATAACACTAACTACTCTATTCACCCGGGAGGTGATAAGATGTACCAAAACTTAAAATCTAATTATTGGTGGATGGGTTTGAAGAAATCCATAGCCACCTATGTAGATAAGTGCTTGACGTGTTCGCAAGTTAAGGCTGAACATCAGAAACCGTTAGGTGTTCTACAACAGCTTGAGATTCCCACTTGGAAATGGGAAATGGTAACTATGGATTTGATCACCAAGTTGCCAAAGACCAAGCGTGGTAATGACACGATTTGGGTCATCGTGGATAGGCTGACTAAGTCAGCACATTTCCTGCCAATCAAGGAAACGTTTAGTTCGGACAAGTTGCCTAAGAAGTATGTGGACGAGATTGTGTCCCTACATGGGGTGCCGGTGTCTATTTTATCCGATAGAGATACAAGGTACACCTCTCATTTTTGGAAAAGCTTCCAACAATCTCTTGGCACTCGATTGAACTTCAGTACCGCTTATCATCCGCAGACTGACGGACAGAGTGAGCGTACCATTCAAACTCTTGAGGACATGCTTCGTGCATGTGTGATCGACTTAGGTGGTAGTTGGGAAGACCACCTACCCTTGATTGAATTCTCCTATAACAACAGTTATCTTACAAGCATCAAGGCTGCACCTTTTGAGGCCTTGTATGGGAGAAAATGTCGAATGCCCGTTTGTTGGGCAGAAGTTGGGGAAGCCCAACTAACAGGACCTGAGATAGTCCTAGAAACGACGGATAAAATCTTGCAAATCCGCAACCGTCTCAAAGCTGCCCGAGATAGGCAGAAGAGCTACGAGGATAAGAGGCGCAAACCTCTTCAGTTCCAAATTGGGGACAAAGTGTTACTAAAGGTGTCACCTTGGAAGGCGTCATGCGATTTGGTAAAAATGGCAAGTTGAGCCCAAGATATATAGGACCGTTCGAGATTATCGAACGAGTCGGGTCCGTAGCTTACAAGCTCAAGTTTCCTGAAAAGCTAAGTGGAATTCATGATGTGTTCCACATTTCAAACTTAAAGAAATGTCTAGCGGATGAGTCGCTAGCAATGCCGCACGAGGATTTGAAAATTGACGAAAACCTGCGTTTCATTGAGAAACCGATAGCGATAGAAGATCGTCAGGTTAAGAAGCTTCGTAGAAAGCATGTGCCTATTGTAAAGATTAAATGGGATGCTCGACGAGGTCCCGAGTATACATGGGAAGTCGAGTCCACTATGCGACAAAAGTATCCATATCTATTTGAATAAATCTCGAGGTTGAGATTTCTTTTAAGGGGGTGAGGATGTAACACTCGTAAAAACCTGTCCCGTAAAATTTCGACACGTGTCCCGCTGATCCTCATATGCCGTGTGCTAGACGAGAGGGACTAAAATCTCCAACATGTTATTTTATAACCTCTGAGTGGTGAATAATTAAAGTTGAGGGGTTAAACGTGTCAACATGCTTAAACTATGCCTCTGAGTGACTTTTTAACGAACCATGAGCCTAATAATGTTCAGTTATACGTTCATGAATACCCGAAACCTAACTTTAGGGGCCAAAGGTGCTGAATATGGAAGTTATTCGAAGTTGTAAGGTTGAGGGACTGAACTTGACAAGAAAGAAACATGTTTGGCTGTCTCGGAGCCGGGTCGCGGGCCGCGACCGGCTTGGCCTACCTCTCTCGCGCCCCGCGAGAGGGTGCCAGTGACAGCCAGCATGTGGAGTCGTGGCAGCCTGCATGTTTTGCACATATACGCGAGTTTGCCACCCTCTAGCAGCTCAAGACACGTCCCTTAACACTTGTACTCATCCTAAACTGATCACCAACACATGGAATGATCTGGTTCAAGCTCTTCAAGTATATATAGAGGCCTTGTGTGCCTTGAATCCTTGCTCATTTCAAAAACTCATCTCTTATCTCTTGCTCTGGCTTTCTTGGAGATTCCTGACCATAAGGAGACTCCACTTAGTTCTATTTTCGTGCTAGGACGTTGAGTAAGTGTCCTTAACTCCTCTTGTTAAGTTTTATTAGGCTTTAAGCCAAAGTCAAAGCGTTGACGTAAAAACGCTTTGACTTTCGGCTAAGACCATTACGGTCCAGCCGTAGTTCGGTATGAACATGGCTACATGATCGTAATTAGGTAGGTGTTAATACCTAAAAACGGCACCTCCTAATTACAACGTTTGCTTGGTCAATTGACGGGTCAAAGTTATTAATAAAAAGTCAAACTGGGTCAGATTTGAAAATAAATTCATAAATGATAATGTAGGTGTTATAAAGTATGTTTTAACACTTAAACAACTCGGTAATAATTATTAGAACATGTGTAAACATGTTCGGCTTGTCAATTCCAGGTTTAAGGTCGGTTCGCAACCGAAAGTCGTGAAGTTTGACTTCTACTTTGACTTTCAGTTCTGACCCGATTTAGCAACTCTAGCTACTGAAATTAAGTTGCATTGTGACCATGTTTAGTTGTAGTATAACCCTCTGGAGTTATATCACATGGTTACATAGTAATCCGAGCTTTTATGCAAGTTTCCGTTAATTATGTCAAACTTTGCTAAAATGCCCTTTTACTTAAAAACAAGGTTTTAATTACAAATGAGCATACAAATGAATTACGTACTGATGTATAAACATGACTAACTTATTTTGATGCCAATAATCTGGTCATAATCCATGTTTTGTTTAATTATCGCAAATCATGCTTTTAAAGGACCAAAATGCCCTTTCGGCATCTAAAATGGTTTTTAACATAATTCTTCAACAAAACTCATTACCTATTGATGTAATATCATAATTAAGATTACTTGGGATGTTAAAATCAGATTGTAAGCTGAGTTATGCACGAGCCTTTGTATAATGCCGATAAATAACAATATTACCCTTATGATGCATAAAATGATCTTAAAGACACTTTTTTATAACAAAACCATTTACCTACTGTTATAATATATTAAATAGCTTATTTTGGTTATATAAACCGGATCATAACATCAGTTTTCCTTAATCATCTTGAATATCGTCATTTAGCGACTTTATCGCCATTTAGGCACATAGTATGGTTTAAAACCATATTAAGGCACCAAGACTTTATACCTATTGATTTCAAAACTCATTTTACATATAATTACAGTAAGTACATCAACTAAACTCATATTCCCAAGTAAATTATCAAGCTATGTGTGAAATGACCAAAATGCCCTTACGGGGCATAGTTTGGTCTTAAACTCTAAAACACACACATACTCGATATCCTATTGATATAACATCATAAATAAATATTTTTACAGTAAGATTATAACCCTTACATCAGTTTGCTCATAATTTCTTTTGCAAGTCATAAAATAACCAAAACGCCCTTTTGAGGTGTAACTTGATTTTAAAACCATAACGGGCATACATGTTGATATCTTAGTGATGTTACAACATGTTTAAAGTATAATGGCATATGGAACTTGTATAGGACTCACCCGGTTACCCGGTTTCACTTATATGCGTACGGTTCGGCCTACGTAAATAGTTTACGTAATTTAACCTAAACGGGTTTAACCTTATCATTTTATTATCAAAATCCAGAATGTAATATGTTTACCCATATTAAACAAGCCTCCATGCTTGTCGGGTTTAAACTACATTCTATTCCGGTCACCGCTTAATCTAGCGTCTAGTATCGTTATTATCCTTAAGCTACCCGGTTCGAGTCTACAAAGTAGATAGGACTCGTTAGCATTCTAATTGGTTATAAATACCATCTTTTCCAGACTAATAGCCTCCCGGTAGATTGCCATCTAAGCTTACTTTTGAATATTCGGCTAAGTTAATTATCTTATTTAAAGAACTGCTCAGGTTAATACTTTTAACTTATTTTCCCTATATGGGCTTGGGACACGGTATAATAATACCGCTTGGTCGGGTATGGATCATGTTATCAGATTGTGATTTACTAAATCCTTATAACCCGTTTTATTCTGTATTGTTTGATAACTTAAACATTGGGGGTTAATTCGACCATGTCTGGGATATCCTTGGCTCATTTAAGTTACTAATGGCCACGACCTTAAGCGCAGGGTGTATGCATATACCGAACAGACGCTAGTGCTAACGAAATGATTAAATCCCACTGATGGATAATTTAAAGTGGCGTGTCGGTTAATCAGGCTATTCGGTTTCTGCACCGGACCCCATATGTATTGACAACCATGTAAAACTGTAAACAAGGTCATTTTGAACTATCCCAAGTTATTTATAAAATGTGCCAAGTGCATCGAAAATCATTTTAATAAATGCTTACAAAATGAGTCGGTTACTAGTATTTACCAGTGAAAACTGGCGTATTTTCAAAAGACCAAGTTACAGGTGGCAACGCGGAATAGATTGGGAGCTGCGTAGTAGCTAAATAAGGATCTTGCAAGTCCATAAGCTGCCAAAGTCTGTAGAACAATTTCCTTTGTAAATATTTATTCGATCCGCCTGTGGATTCGTTATTACAAGCCTGTAATTTTTATTTTTGAACTTTGAACATTCGGTTTGTAATAGTAATTTAAATCCAAGACTTCCGTTGTGCATGTGTTTATTTGGTTATGATGTTATCAACTACGTCACGATATTCCCCAACCTGGCCCACCGGGTACACGTGGAAATCGGGGTGTGACAACTTCGGTATAAGTTTCTCTTACATGTATTGATTCAGTGGTTAAGCGATCGTAGAAGTGGATACGATATGGCTAATCCTGATTTAGTTGGCATGATGGTTTCTTTGGTGCTAAACAAACTGTTTAGTATTTCAAAGTATATTTTGGCGAACATGAGGGAGAATTTGACTAGGACTGGTGGTACGACTGTGGGAAGCAAGTTTTGGATGTATCCACGCTTTTTACAGATGGTAATGAATGTTCAGCATCCAGATCTTCCAAAAGTTGCTAATGATACTCTGAAGATTGATGATATGCAACTACATTCGTTAAAGGTTTTCAAAGGATATGCCGCTAAGTCATATACAGAAAGTACGTCTCCTAGAAAGTTGTTTGGATTTATAGGAAGCGACACATCCGTAGCACCGGGAAATGATAAATGGCGTCATGGCAACAGTGACTCTGACAACGAGGAACCTACTTTGAGAAAAATGATGGAAGATAGGTTTGGGAGGAAACGGAAAGATATGGATGATGATGATGATAGCGATGATGATGGTGATGATGATGGAGATGGCGGAGAAGGTGGTGATAGTAGTGCTGTTCCAACTGATGGTGATGTTGGTAAACAACCGGAAGGCACAGCGGGTGAGGAAGAAGAAGATAGCCCTCCAGAAGCAGGATATGAGTACTATCTTGACAAACGTGGTGTTCAACGATTGAGAAAGATTCGCACGGAGGCTGATCCAGATTATGTTCCTTCAGATACTGAGTCTGAAAAAGCTCGAAAGAAACAAGCTGCGATTCGACGAAAGAAAAAGAGTCGGAAAACAGTTGGTTCATCATCAGCTCAGCCTGAGGTTACTTCTCAACCTGATCCTACTACTGGACCAACGACAGAAGAAGTCTTCACTGCCGAGGAGACTGAAGCCTTGGTAGCTTCTCCTGGTCGGTCAACAGGAATTGCAACTGCTACAGTTTCAGTTAGCCCACGTCAAACTCCTCCACAGTTTACAGCACCTGCTGCTACTCAAGCTGCTCGTGAAAGAACTCGTAAACAAAGTTCAGAATCACTTGAGGAAAGATTGGAGCACATGAACGATAGTGCGAAAGTAAACTTTTTGTTCTCACAACTTCAGGCAGCAATGGCTTAAGTAAACCGTCATATGCATTTCATGTCTGCAACGAGAAACACTACTGTTAAACAACAAATGGAGATCAACACCTTGAATGCATATATTCAGAAACAACAGGCAGAAATACTACAGTTGAGAGCTGAGAATGCTCAGCTACGAGCTATAGACGATGAGTGAGCTGCTCAGCTGCTACAGATGTGTGCAGCTGATAATGCTCGTGGAATTGAGATGAACAGAATGAAGGAACGGAGCACTGAGTTACTACGTTCTAGTGAGAAGCTAGCTCAGAAGTACACCGAGATAACCAACTGGTACGACTCGAGAAACAAAACCATAGCTGAGAATGTAAAACAGATGACTAGCAGCTATGAGGTTACCAGAAAACGGGTTAACATTCTATGGGCTGATAGATGCAAAGCACAGGAAATTCTTCAAAAACGAGATCACGATAGTGAAGATCCAGGAAATCCTGATGTTTCTGCTTCGTCTGCTCAACCAGAAGGTTCTGCTTCTACACCAGCTGGTGCTTCAAGTTCTGTTCAAGTTGTTGCTGGTTCTGGGAGTGTTCAAGAGGAGTTGGAAAATATAGATCTGCAAATGGTTCTAGTGCAGAGTCTAGATGATGTGGTTGTTGGTGAAGGTTCAGGATCTGGTCAGGTTGCTATTACTTCTGATGCCATTAATTTGCAACCGCTGCAGTCTTTACATCCTGTCACCGGTGAAGAATTAGAAGAAGGGGAGTTTGTTCTCAAGAACAGATTTTGAGGTTGAAGGAAGTGAAGGAGGTAGATGAATCTACCATTGATGAAATACCGAGTGAACCTGATAACACAAACGTTGAAGATATCGAAGAGATCGTGTTCGAAGGGGATACCGAAAAGGCAAAGTATGTAAGTGAGGATGGAGTGGAGTTCAATCCTTTTGATGATGATTGGCTCAAGGAGAATGTAGACGAGATTGATGAAAAGTTGAAATGTCGAGATACGTCTGATACTTCTACGGATACTTTTGAAGAATGGCGAAGAAATTTTTTAGCAAAGCATCTGAAGCCTACTCCTCCTCCGGTTCAAGTAGATTACATGAAGTTTATGAAAGATCGATCACATGATTGCATTCTTAGTTGGATGTTCGTTCAGGAGATACATTGCATGGCGGTCAAACGAGAACGCGGCATCCAATACTTTAGATCGCTCTTGAGCATGCTAACTTTACCTTTCTATGATGTTGCTACTTTGTCCAGGTTGAACGTGATTAATCGGTCGAAGTATGAAGGTGTTACCCTTTTTGCTCGAAAGCTTCGAGTTGAGCGTCGGAAGGGTTGGAAGGATGAACTCTACAAGCCATAGTTTCCAAGATACGAGAAAATCAAATACACTTTGGATCCAGAAACAAACACCGGAAAATACAGGCTCGTTTACCAAAAAGTCAACGTGTTGGAGCAAATTCTGTTAATGCCGATGAAACAAGACTTTCTAGGAGACATGCATTTGTGGTGTTATGATTCTAATACTCATGAAGCTGTTATCGTGTTCAAGGACGATAAGGATAATTTCTGGATGCTAGACCCAATGTGGGTGGTGAACATGTCTAAGAACGATATCAAGAAGCTGCTTGAGCACGGCATCTTTTATGAAGATAAAGATGCGTATCAAGCGTTGCTGTTTCAACGGGTTGTTTGTTTTTGCTACTATCGGGGTATTCACTCTGGTAGCTCATGGACCGAGGCGAACAAGGAAGGAAGACCGAAGACCAAGCTATAGACAAGGGGGAGTTTGTTTGTACATTTTTGTGTCTATAGCTTGTTCTTAGCTTTTGGTAGTCTGTACTGTCTTTGTTTATGTGTATGTAATGTTTTGGTCGAGTCGGCCAAGTCAAGATATCCTCCTATCTTGACTTAGCACGACATTTACGTTTGTTAGCATTGTAAACAGTTTGCATGTGTGCTGCTGTTAGTTTGTTTAAGATCTTGGTAAACTGTATGTTGTCTGTGGTGTATATCTGTATTGCAGGTTCCAACGAAGAACCCATGTTCTTCGTAGGGTTCTTTATCTACGAACAACTGTTGTTCGTTGTTTCAGCATGCCACGAAGAACCATTCTTCATGGGTGTAGATTGTTCGTGGATATGTCCAACGAAGAACCATTATTCGTTGGATTGCATGTTTTCGTGGGTGTAGATTGTTCATGGATATGTCCAACGAAGAAGCATTCTTCCTTGGATTGCATGTTGTTCGTGGGTGTCTGATGGTTCTTCTTAGCCATGCAGATATGTTGGCCTATAAATACAGACTCACCACTTCATTGTTTACCAAGAGAGTCCTTAGAGAATACAGCACTGTGTGTATGTGTAAACTGATTCTCTTCAAGTTAATCTAAAGATAGTGAATCTTTTGGTTACATTGTGTTTGCTTTTTTACATTGCTTTGCTTCGGTTTGCATGCTAACAAGGATTCCGCACTTGGTAGTGTGTTAACAAACAAGGAAGTAGGTAACTTGATCCTCCAAGTGGACCTACAATAATAAATCTATTAATAAGTGATGCTTGAGAATAGTGTTTTTGCCATGTGGCAATGCATTATTGGCTGCTTTTTTATTCATCATCCAGTCATCCGCTACTAGTATTACATAAGAGCACTCACATTAAGGCCATTCTTTTGATGTTTTTGCATGCCATGTATGAGTGAAGTGATAAATTGGAGAAGAGAGAAGATAGTTATGGTGAAAAAACTAGAAAATATTGATGTTGTGAGTGGAGATGTTTTTATTGAAAATGGAAATCTTTGAAAATAAAGTTTATTGATGACGTACCGGTAACATAAAAAAACTAATCAACTTAGACAAAAAATAGGTACCGGTCTTATCAGAACCAGTACCGAAATTTGGAATTATGGTTTGTGATCGATGTAAAAACACGCCTTGATACCCTTTTCGGACATATCACAACTTTATTTTTTGGGTTTTATTTTTCAGTTGCTATAATGAGTGCTGGTCCTGTAACTTAACCGATATCGACCGAGTTCCCGTCACGTAGCGCGTGGATTCCTACTAGTTATTATTACCAATGTAAAATGGAAAACATAAAAAACAAAATATTAAATAACTAATCATGTAAAATGGAAAATAGAAAAAAACAAAAAAATTATTAAAGTTGTTGTTCCTAAATATTTAAACTGGTTAACGAGTCATCCAAACCCTACCCGTTTTAAAGGATTATTGGTTTTAAATTACCCTAACTTTCACTTGTTAACCGACAACACTAGATTTAAATTACCCAATCTTTCACCTGTTGACCGACAACACTCTTAACTAACGAATCGCCCTATTCACGTGACATTTACAAACTAAGTGAATCCTAATCCCATTAGGCCAGCCGTAGTCGAGCGGTATCCGGCGCCGTAAATCACCATCCGGCCCCATATCACTAGGGTACACTCCCTCCGAGCTTTATGGGCTTGAAAAATCGAAGGCCGTGATTCACATGCCGCCTGGTTCATTGGTTTCTCTCTCTCTCTCACAAATATACATATATATAGGATAAGTTTAGATAGAAACCCTAAAATTTTAAGAAAACCTTAGAAAACCCAACCTCCCGACATTTCTTTTTTGAAAAAAATAACACATATATATACATGTTTTTAAGAGTTTTTTGGGCCAAAAAAAACAAAAAAGCGTCGAATGATTATTTAAAAAAAATAAACAAATTTCAGCAACTTTTGTGACTAACATGTGTTAGACAAAAAATGCTGAAACTTGTTTATTTTTTTAAATATCCCTTCGGCGTTTTTTTTTTTTTTTTTGCCCAAAACTCTTAAAAACATGTATATTACATGTGTTATTTTTTCAAAAAAAAATATGGGAGGTTGGGTTTTTTAGGGTTTTCTTAAACTTTTAGTGTTTTCTATATAATATATATATATATATATATAATTGAAGAAGTATAACCTACTACACAATCAAGTTCTATAACCATAACATTCTGATGCTTAACCACTAGGTTTGAACTTAAAGATTCTTATTATGAGGCTTGACCACACTTTAAAACAACTACTAAAGGCCTCAACGATCTCATAGCCTAGAAACGACCCTAAAATCTAAAACCGAAGGCTACATGTGTTAATTTGGACGGCCACGATTGTGACGGTGTATGTATTACCACGGACCTCACCACACGCAAAAGCAACCCAAACACATCGAATAACCTTCAGAAGCTTGATCAATTTCTCTCGTTGTGACGCCGCTGTTGTTCACCAGTTCGCAACAAATCCAAATCGAACATTCGGTTTACAATCCAATTAATCTCGTAAATCTCCAACCAATTCATCACTAATCATCCAATTCGACTTCATTTCATGTTGCGTTGATCGGTTGCAATGGCTCACTGGCTCAAAGCCGCTGAAGGTATGCATCATTCAGTTTATCAAGCAATTGGTAGCTTAATTTCACACAAATCTGAATTAGTATTGCACTCGAAACGTAGATTTATGTCTGTTTTACTGAATGATGAATATAGGATGTAAGGTAGGGAATGCTGATTTGTAACTAATTATAGCATGTGTAGTGTGTGATAGATCATTGTAATTTGATAGATTAGATTAGGTTAATAGGCTTTAGGTAGTTAATGAGATCTGGATTGTTGAAGTTAGTTAGTGAAGAACAGATGAAGCTGGAGGTGTGATTTAGGGAGGATTATTAGGTTTTGACATCAAGCAAGTTTTTATTCATACCAGCTTATGTTAGAGATTCGGGTTTGTAATACACAAGATCACTGCAGAAAAGTAAAATGAACACGAGACACGAGGATTTCCTAGGTTAAGTTCCAATGAGAAACCTACCTCCACGGCTGCCACCAGAAATATATTATTGTTATGGTTCTCGACTCTCGAGATGAGGAATTACAAGTACACGGTGACGTATATGGATAGATACAGATTAGGGTTTAACCTTTGTTGAACAAGAAACATAATCCGGCTATAATAGATATAGGGCCGGTCCAAAACCTCCGATGTCTTCAATCTTGATTAAAACTAAAAACATGGCTTCATGATTTTCAACAAATAACCAGGCCCAAGCCTCCACAAATCCAACAACTTACTCATGCTTAAACATTTAGTCAACCGAAAAGCGAGAATAGACGAGAAGTCAATGTTTAGGTTGCAGGTGGTTATGAAATTTGTCTGAAGGCAAATATCATATGTAGCTTTCGCAGTTGTATGTGTTGTTGAAGAGTGGATCAACATCTAAGATCCTGAAAATCAAAGTAAGAACCTTAGGATAGAAAATTTATTTTAAACATCGATGAATTCATTGCTTGTAGCCTAGTGGTTCTCTCCCCACCTTGGTTTTAAAAAGCGCGCCTTAAGCGCGCCTAGGCGCGAGGCGACCCAAGGCGCAACTCATATCGCTTTGCGCTTCAAAGCGGGGTGGGTGTACAAGAAGCGCAGATGAGGCACACTTTTTAGGGGAAAATCGACCTAAGGCGCAAGCTGAGGCGAGCGCTTTTTGTACATGGGGTGTTTCAATGCAGCTGAGTGTTGTACAACAGGCTTTTTATGTTGTACATTTATGTTTTTTTCATTTTAAAACATATATAAAGCTTAATTATAGCTAAATCATAGGTATTGGATGCTAAACACTTATGGGATATATAAAATAAATTATATAATCACTTTGCCCTTTGCGTACGAAAAGCTCACCGCTTTTGCGCTTCGCTTTAAAAAAATCGGTCTTAGACCTCATCGCTTTTGTGCGCTTCCCGCTTTTTTAAACCAAGCTCCCCACGAGGTTGAGGATTCGACTCCTGTGGTGATCAAAAAGGTGTAGAATTAGGAGTAGGATTAGCAGGTGTGTAGCTGTTCTAAAAGAAGTATTTTTAGAAGATACATGAGTCACACTGTAACGGTCTTAGAGTAGAATGCGACTCTGGTCAACAAAATAGAAGCAGGCGAGCTTTCTCTCATGAGGGAAGATTGAAAAGTCATCTGCTAATTTATTGTTATTATCACAATTTTTACCGTTGTGCTACTCATAAGTTTAGTTTCTGTATCGATTGATGAAATATTTGAGATGATATGCTCTAAGAAACCTAAACAAACTTTTTATGTCAACATTAGTTCATTATAGTAGGGCATAGGGAAGCTTTCATCTCCTTCTGTGGTATGAGTCGAATGACTTTGTTTTCCGGTCAAAAACAGCATGTCCTTCTCATCATGATTAAGGGCCAGAACACCACCTAATATAGTAAAGTCAACTTTTGACCCTTGTTAAAATTGTATCATTGCAGTTGTATAATGTCAGCCGAGTTTTAAATGAAAGCTTGTGCTTCTTGGCATCTCTTTACTCTTTGGTACCAGGGTTTATTTTTCTGTTGTTTCTGTCTTTATCCTCTAAAACCTTTTAGTTAGTTTGATCTTATTTGATAAAGACGGCTTTTATGCTTGGTATATGCTGCTGTCATCAAATTATCGCATCTTGCTTTTGATATTAGCCTTTTGGTCATCAATACATAACTATATTAGTTATACGTACTCTAGTGAGGTTGTATGTTAGGAAAATACATGACTACTTGTCACATTATATGTGATTCAATGATGTTGATTTTTTTTAAGACTCGCTAAACTTCTGGTATGTGTTGTACAGATCTGTTTGAAGTTGTAGATCGGAGGGCAAAGCTTGTAGTTGGAGATGAACAACCAGATTCACAGCCACCAGGTTAGTAACCGTATCTCTGTGTAATGCTTGACATGTAAAATTGAATATTTTACATGTGCTTGTATGATGTATACATGACAGTCTCTCCAGGCTGTGTGCAGTGTTTTTGTTTAAAAATGTATTTATGTTCTATGTTAGCAAAAATCCGGAATTAACTATGAAATGAGTTATTGATCTCTACAAAGGATGTTACACAACTATGGTATCAGTATTATGTAAAATATTTTTTTCTATTTTATCAAAGGGATTATACAACAGTATTTGCACGCTTTGTAGCCTCTACTTCTGATATATACACGGTTATGACTTATTTATTTCTTTTTTCATGATTTTCCCGTTGTGCACTGTTAAGCTTCCAATGAACAAGGATCTAAAGCAAAGAGTAAAAAGTTAAAGGCAAAGGTATTCTAGATGTTTCTTGTGGGATTTATACACACGCACACGTGCGGGTATTCTGATTTGCAAGTAGTCTAAAATCACACTATTTGCAGGCTACAAAGGAGAAATCTTTAAATGAAACGCCTGCAAAGGTTGATACTTCATTAAATAGAACTACCTCCAGTGCATCATTGTCAAAAGTCTCATCTGATATAGATTTACCTACTGCTTCGACTGATAATCACGGGATTACAACTAACGAGGAGCAACACAAAGTTAATAACGATATATCCAAATCAGATGTTCCTGTGCATGATGAAGAATCAACAACCGGAAATATCAATCAAGAGGCTGCTCCACTCAACTTCAATGGTAATCATGTTAATCCGGATTCTTCAAATCTCGGTGAGGAGGTCTTGTCAGCACAGGTAACATTTGAAGAGACTGAAGCCGGCAAAAATCATACCACTGATACCGGTCAAGTTGTCGTATTGAAAGATAAAGGAAGTACGATAGTGATCAACAGAGAGGGATCTCAATCGTTAGATTCAGATACACCTTCAAAAGTTAATTCACCAAAAGTTAGTGACATCAAAATTGAACATGAGCTAGATGAAAACAAACTGGTAACTTCCCCAAAGAAAGTACAAGATCAACTTGAATCCCCGAAGAAAATACAAGATGATCCTGGTTCCCTAAACAAAGTGAAAGATCAGTCTGATTCCACGAAGAAAGTACAAGATCAGCCGAGGAAAGTACGAGATCAGCCTGGTTCCATTAAGAAAGTGGAAGATCAGCTTGATGAGGTAAACTGGCACCGTATTTTTTAAATTCTTTGTTAAAATGGTAAAAAAGTGTTAGCTTAATTGGAGACTGATAAAATGGGTCAAACTGGTCGAAGCCCACGTCAAGTGTGGTCAACACATAAAACTTTCTAAATCATTTTCTTTAAAGATTAGATTTTAATCAATGTTTTGAAAACCGGACCGGGAACCAGGGGTCTGATTGGTCCGGTTCACCTTAATCAATGTTTTGAAAACCGGACCGGGAACCAGGGGTCTGATCGGTCCGGTTCACCCTATCAGATCGGTTTTGAGTCGAACCGGATTTTTTTAAGTGTTGAACCGGATTTTCATTTAATTTTTCAGTTTTACCCTATATATTTTTATAATTTTTACGGCATAACCCGGTTCTTACATCCGATCTGACCGGTTCAACAGGCCCGACCAGTGGACCGGTAAAGAGACCGGTTCGGCATCTGGTCCGGTCCTGAAAACATTGATTCTAATTGAAGTAATATGACTTTTGTAATCATAAGTATCTTATAAATAAGAGTAAAGTACACGGATGGTCCTTGTGGTTTACCAAAATTTTGGATTTCGTCCCTAGCTTTCCAAAAGTACACGGATGTTCCTGTGGTTTGCAGTTGCACTTTGTAACGCGTTTAGTCCCCAACCAACATATCTAAAGGTTTAGCATGTCCAAGTTAGGGACTAAATGCGTTACAAAGTGCAAACCACAGGGACCATTCTCGTACTTTTTGGAAAAGCTGGGGACTAAATGTGTTACAAAGCGCAAACCATAGGGACCATATGTGTAGTTTTGAAAAGTTAGGGACCGAATTCAAATTTTTTGTAAGTCACAGGGACCATTCGTGTACTTTATAAATAAATTTTTTGACAAAAAAGTGTCAGGTCAACCCAACCCATATGGCCATACCAAAGATTACCTTTTCTTAACTCGGACCTAGTTTGATCAGTTTACATCCCCTAAATTATGTCACGTCTATCATGTTGGGTGCATGGCATATGAGGTTTTTATTGACTTTTTTTTGTTCAATAGGCGAAGGGGCTGCTTGAAAGTTCAAAAACTACTGGCCAGTCAAAAGAGGCTAGGTTGGCACGGGTAAGACTATAACTCTATGTATATAGGGTATCGTTTTTCTACCAATATAATGGTAATAGTGTTGTTTCTATATCAATACATGTGTAATGAGGTTAGTTTCTCTTAGGAAAAAACAATAGCTAGAATTACGAAACCAAAGAGTCTGTAGATAATGCTTGTGGTGCATTCTATAGGTTTGTGCTGGGCTTTCATCACGCCTTCAAGAATACAAATCAGAAAATGCACAATTGGAGGAGCTTCTTGTAGCAGAGGTACAGTGTGAAGGCATTTATGGTCCCACATTATAATATTATATTATTATTATTATTATTATTATTATTATTATTATTATTATTATTATTATTATTAATTAATTAATTAATTGATATAACAAAAGAGGGTGTCTTAGGAATAGTAGCTAAGACAACCTCAATTTTTATTATTTTTTGTTGCTAATTTTACAACAATGCCATCAACTCATGGTTTTTTTCTTCTTTTTGTGGATTTAACCCTTCAACTTTTAGCATTGCCACTTAAACCCCCTCAACTATTTAAAAACTTTGTAAAATGTCATTTGACCCCCTCGATACGTGCTTAAATTTATTTACATAGGTCAAATATAATACGTTCTCGTGCTTATTTTTATGTACGTTTTTGTTCGGAAACGAGTCGGGTCAATATAATATGTTTTCACTAGGTGGTATAAATTTGAGTTACTTTACGTTTCGATTCCGCCGCAATGCGTGGTACCATTCTTTAACGTAAAAAAACACTATTTTCTTACGTGCTTTTTTTAACTACGTTTCGTTATAAATCCAAGTTGGTTTACATTTCAACATAATTTTTCTCGGTAATGAGTCAAGTCAAATATAATACGTTTCCAAGTTGGTTTACGTTTTGACATAAATTTTGTAATGAGTCGGGTCAAATTTTAACGGTACAAGTTTGAGTTACTTTAAGTTTCGACGCCGCGGCAATGTGCGGCGGGTCAAAATACTAGTTATATATAAATCGAAGAAATGTGATCTATTCTACTTTTTAACAGAGAGAGCTAAGTAAATCATACGAGGCGCGCATACAACAATTGCAAAAAGAACTGTCTTTATCAAAGGAGGAAGTGAACAGAGTGGAGTCGAGTATGTTGGAGGCCTTGGGTGCAAAGAATGCGGAAATCGAGGCACTTTCCGGTTCCATGGACACACTTAAAAAGCAGGCTGCTTTATCTGAAGGAAATTTGTCATCATTGCAGGTTTTTGCACTCCCAATAAGAATGGAAGTTTACATCTTACTCTTGCAGCTACCTTTTATGTTTTTGTTTCTGGACTTAGTTTAATAATTTTGTACTTTTTTTAATTGATTATGAGCCCTTTTCTGACTTCTAGGAGTCCCCCTTGATTGATCTCATAGAGGCAACTAGGGCTGCTAAACAGGTCGTGTTCATGGGTTGCCGGGTCCAACCCGAACCCGAACCAAAAATCTTACACGACTTGAAGCTGGAAATCGTGTCAGACACATGAACCTGAACCTGACACGAATATTCACGGGTTAACCTGAACGAGACCCGTTTGACCCGATTTTTTTTTATTTTTTATTTTATTTTGCATATAAATATTTTCAAAATAAAATTTTACAACAAAAGAATACAAATGTATATAATATAATTACATTTTAGTTATAAAATCTTATATCAGTTTCTCTTTTAATATAATTTTTGTACAAAATACCCAACCAATATAACTTACATTAAAACACATTTTGAAAAAAAATAAAGTATGGTATAAATGGGTTAAATGGATCAACCCGCCAACCCGTAGAGTTGACACGAACCCGACCCGTTTAGCTAAATGGGTTCGCTCGTTCAGCTTGAAACAGACTTCGATTCCGTTTAGACTAAACCTAAACCAGCGAATTCCATGTTGGAGTTTCTCCTCATCGGACTCTCTAGTGGCCTCTTGAATTCCCAGCAGCATTTTGTATCATGATTTTGTGCTCTCTTCATCGTACTTGCTTCTTGTTACGCTTGATTATTTTGACATACCTTATTTTTCAATCACCGTGAAATTAAACTATTGATAACTCATAACTGTCTCCTTTGTATAACTTTTGTCTTTAAGCTTATAATATGACAATGTATTACAATTTACCAGGCAAACATGGAGTCGATAATGAGGAATAGAGAGCTGACCGAAACAAGGATGATGCAAGTAAGAAACCGGTTGAAGTCGTAAAGTGATGCACTAAATGCATCATTTTAGCCTTGTGATATACTAATTGTTTTGTGTGGTGTACTATGTGTCTATGTGATTGTGTAGGCTTTAAAAGAGGAGCTTGCATCTGCAGAACGAAGAGCAGAAGAAGAACATGCTGCACACAATGCTACCAAGATGGTTTGGATCAACTTCACTTATTTTTTCTTTTTATGATCTTAATATCTTTTCATCGAAAATTTCAGTTTTTTGTAGTTATAATTTCTCACAATGATAGGCTGCAATGGAAAGGGAAGTCAAACTAGAACACCGAGCCCTTGATGCATCCACAGCCTTAGCCAAGTTCCAGGTATCCTGACCGTATAACTTCCGTTCGAAATTTTAATTTGTTAATCAGTAATTATTGTGTAAAATATAATTACAAAAAAAAGTTTCTTTCAGTAATTATAATTGATTTTAATAAAGATGATTTAGGAGGTTTAGTGCATAAAAAGTAGAGAACTACAAGAATCGCATTAATGGATTATCACACTTATATATTTGATTAAACTCTGATATGTAAGATGGTTATGTATGGCTGCAAACAAACCGAACAAGACCCTGTTCGTGTTCATTTGTTAAGGAAATATATGTGTTCATGAACACTTACCGAACGGGATTTTTTGTTCGTGTTCGTTCGTTAAGGAAATGAACGTGTTTGTGTTCGTTAGGTAACGAACGTTCATGAACACAAACGAACACAAGCAACCGTTCATCAACAAAATATATAATGCACTAATACTTATTAAATATTTAATTTTTCGGAAATTTGAAGTATTTAAAATAAAATATAAAAATTAGAAACGCTAACGAACTATCGAAAACAAATGAACATAAACGCACACGTTACCGAACGTTCACGAACATAAATGAACAAACGCAACTTGTGTTCATGTTCGTTCATTTAACTAAACAAACAAAATTTCTTGTTTGTGTTTGTTCATTTATTAAACGAACGAACACAAACGAACTTCCCGCCAAACAGTTCACGAACTGTTTGCTGAACGTTCGGTTCATTTGCAACCCTACGCATAACCACCTCTCTTTCTCTCTCCCACTATATCTGTCTAGCACTACGTACAAGTGAGTAAACGGTTTTCATGGTTCTCTAGTTAAATTGCATTTTTATTAAGAGCACCCCTGTTATATATTAATATATACATGCATCATTTTTACGCTTGTGACCCATAAAAGGTAAACACATGCCCCAACTCAACCCACTGAGTGGTACATGGGTTGAAATTTCCGCCCCTATGATCTAAATAATGTATTTTGTAACTGGTTTATGTATTAGCGAACTGCTGACGAGAGGACTGCAAAAGCAGTAGAACTTGAGCAGAAGGTGGCACTACTTGAGGTAATCAAAAAGCTTTTTTTAAGGTTTTTCACATGAACCTTTTTCTACTGTATTTAGCAAGATCATCTACTATCAGGTTGAATGTTCTAGTTTAACTCAAGAACTGCAAGATATGGAAGCTCGTGCTCGCCGAGGCCAGAAGAAATCTCCAGAAGATGCCAATCAAGTAATTCAGGTAGTAGGATAAGTTAAAGAATATATTTTGTGAAGGCTTGATGCAAAATTACTATCGAGCCGGGGGTCTCACTAGAAGCAGCCTCTCTATTCCTACGGGGTAGAGGTAAGGCTGTTTACATCTTACCTTCCTCAGACCTTACCTTAGCTTTGCTATCGGTGGGATTTACTGAGTATGATGATGATGATATTTTGTGAAAGTTGTTACGAGTTTCGGCCTTCGGGTTTCACTTCCTCTTCTTTTTATACAAGCAAGGCGATAATATTCAAGTTCCATTATGGGTTATTACACACACACACACACATATATATTAAAAGGCATGTGAGTTTGTCTCACAATTCATTATATCCAATCACAAGCTGCCACATGATAACTTTTTTATAAAGTCTTTTGCATTTTACTTTTACACCATTAACTTCGTATATTATACATGTTTAGTCTCTCAACTTTAAGTTTTTTAATATACATGTTTAGTCCGTCTATTTTATAAAGTTTTCTACTTATTAGTTAACTTTCCTCATATACATGTTTGGTCCCTCTATTTTATCTTTTGTAATATACATGTTTGCTCCCTCTACTTTTATTTGTTTTGGTATTTCACCTTTTAGTATGTTCTTCTAACGCGACGAATCAAACCGACTCACGCCTCGACTGTTGCCAATATCAGTTATGAGGGACTGAATACCCATTTTCTCAAACTATCTTTTTGCTAAAAAACCTATGTCGCTCTCAGCTTTCGTGCTGAGATTTTGTTTCCTTACTCTTGTTGAGTTCTTTGGCTCATGAGTAGAACACGGAAATGTTTTAGACTCTGCTATCACAGATTGGCTTCAGCTACAAAGTTTATAAATAGTTTTGCTTAATTGTGCTAATCATTGCATAATTACAGTTATCTGAAGCTAGTGCATCATATAACCTTGGTAATTGTAACCTATCCACATGTGAACATCAAGCTCTGAACGTGTAGATGCAAGCTTGGCAAGAAGAAGTGGAACGTGCTCGTCAAGGCCAGAGAGATGCTGAGAGAAAGCTGTCTTCTATGGAGGCAAGTTTCTCTGAATGATTCTACTTTTAGCACCTCCGAATATCAATGTTTGATATTCAGTAAATTTCAAAATGAATAACAAATTGCTGATTGATGATTGTAGGCTGAAGTTCAAAAAATGAGAGTGGAAATGGCTGCCATGAAAAGGGATGCGGAGCATTATTCACGCCAGGTATTAGAATTTGGTTTTCCTTTTGAGATTAGATGGTTCTTTTTTTTTTGTAAATGAATAACTTTTTTGTAAATGTTAACTTAAATTAGGAATTTCAGTCAGTTTTATCTTCATCAAGTTATCACTTTTGCTGAACTAATCAACTGTAGTTTTTGAGACAATAATTTATTTTTATATGATTTCTTGATGTACTAAGGTTCCTTGTGTTAGTTTCCCTTTGATAGTCTAGGTTTTGTATATAGAGTGAGGTGGTAGCCTCACGACGATATCAAATATAATATGCTCTTTTGTCATTTTAGATTTTGTGTTCTGTTTATAGTTAATCATGCATCATGTGGTGGCGTTGATAGCCGAAAGACAAGGGAGTACATACACTAATCGGCCTCTGTCTTAATTGCTGAGTGTTATGTGCCTTATGTCCAAGGCTTGATGCAAAACTACTATCGAGCCGGGGGTCTCATTGGAAGCAGCCTCTCTATTCCTACGGGGTAGAGGTAAGGCTGTCTACATCTTACCCTCCTCAGACCCTACCTTAGCTGTGCTATTGGTGGGATTTACTGAGTATGATGATGATGTGTTCTGTTTTATAGCTTAAATAATGAAATCATACATATAGAGACAACCAAATAAATAAATATTGACTTCTGATTTTCTTGGCTTCCTTTTCTATTTTCTGTTGGTGCAACATATTTTACGTACTTAGATACCAGTTTCTTGGCTTTTTGGCATGTGGCGACAAATTAGATTAATAGTGCTACTGTGCAGGAACATATGGAGCTGGAGAAACGGTACCGGGAACTTACGGATTTGTTGGTAAGTTAACACTTGTAGTCTCCCAGTGATGATTATTCAGTTAATTAATAATGAGTTGCTTTGACAATATGCATGATCAGTATTACAAGCAAACACAGTTGGAAGCGATGACAAGCGAAAAGGCGGCAGCAGAGTTCCAACTAGAAAAGGAGATGAAGCGTATTAAAGAAGCTCAGGTTCATTATCGTTTCTTTTGTCTCATATTGGGCAGGTCAAGCGATTGGCTAACATGTTAAAATGATTCAATTCGAAACAAGTTGAAACAAACACATGGGCCGGATTGGCCATTGAAACACTTTGTTCTCCGTTTCAAGCTTTTTGAAGTAACAAATGCTTTAATTATGACTGACAATGAAATATTATTACCATCATAATCCGAAGTGTTGAATACAAACAATTTAAGAGGTTGTATGCCTTAAAAAGACTTTAAGAAACTTTGACCTGTTGACCAGGTAGAAGTAGAAAGAAGCAGAGTCCCTCGACGCGCATCAGCAAGTTGGGAACGGGAAGAAGACATGGACATGAAAGCCCTTGAGTATGTTGCTTTCCTCTTCCTTAATTATTAATAACATATTCAAATCATTCAAAAGTCACTTTTACCAGATTGTATGTGATCCTGTTTATTAACATTATATTTCCAATTAGCAATTGGTGATGTAAATCAAACTGTTTTACATTGAAGGCGTGTCACTTGAATACATGTGTGAAATTCGTGCGCCATGTCTTTTACTGTAAAACTGCTTCTTTTTTTCCTAGAGTAAAGTACACGGAATGTCCCTATAGTTTACTAAAATTTTGGATTTGTCCCTAGCTTTCCAAAAGTACCCGGATGGTCCCTATGGTTTGCACTTTGTAACGCATTCAGTCCCTAGCCCACAAGTCTAAAGGTTTTAGCATGTCCAAGTTAGGGACTAAGTGCGTTACAAAGTGCAAACCACACGGACCACCCATGTACTTTCGGAAAAGGCTGGAGACTAAATGCGTTACAAAGTGCAAACCACATGGATCATCTGTGTACTTGTAGAAAGCTAGGGACCAAATCCAAAATTTTGATAAACAAAAAGACCATCTGTGTATTTTACTCTTTTTCCTCATAAGCCGCCAAGTGAATGTAAATACAGTTTATTCTGTTGGAGATGTTGTCTTCAGCCCAACCCATTAAGGCTAGTCGAGAATTAGAGAGAAGAAGGGAAAGGGTTCGGCCAGCCCTAACCCTAATGGGCTTTAAGTGTTTTAGGCCCAGTTGTTTAGTTACTTGTTTAGCAAGGGACTAACCCTAATTCTAGCCTATAAATATATCTCTTGTACTTGTAAACATTATCACTCAATAAAAATACAAACCCTAGTTGCCCCCGTGGACGTAGGTTACACACTGTGACCGAACCACGTAAATCTCGTGTCTACTTTTCTTATTGCTTTTGTTCATTGATCGTGTGTGTGTGATCTAAATCCTAACAACTGGTATCAGAGCTCGGGCTCTTGATCAAGAACACACACCAGCCGCCTACCACCTCCTACCTCCAGCCGTCGCCGCAAACCCTAATTAGGGTTTCGCCGCCGTCACCTAGCCGCCGCTAGGGTTTTCCGTCGCCGACACCCACCGACTTGCTGCAGTTTCGCAGCTTTACTCTAGGGCAACCGGGTACCGCCGCCGCCACCTAACCCAGATTAGGGTTTTGTTAGCCGCCCGCCTACCACCTTGCCAGAACCGCAGAATCGCCGCCGCCGCCAACTAGATTAGGGTTTCCAGCCGCCGTCGCTCAAACAGAAGGGTTTTCTGTACCGATTTTCGCTGCTGCGTTTTTCGGGTTTTCTGCACGTTTTTCGAGGTCAGATTTCAGGGTGTTTTTCAGTTTATTCTCTCACGTTCTCTGGTTAGTTTCTGTTATTCAGCAAAGATGACTGATAACGGAAAAGTCAGAATTGAGAAGTTTGATGGGAAGAATTTTGGATGGTGGAAGATGCAAATCAAGGATTTGCTGATACAGAAGGATCTGGATGCAGCCTTAGAGCCTCCTCCTTCACCTGTAACGGATAAGTGGACAGCCATTGACAAGAAGGCTATGTCAACTATCAGGCTCACTCTTTCAATGATGTTGGTTACAATATTTCTAAACAAACCTCAGCACAAGGAATCATAGAGGCTTTGTCGAATATGTATGAGAAGCCGTCTCCTGCCAACAAGGTGTTTCTGATACGGGAGTTAGTCAACACCCGCATGAAAGAGGGAACTTCTGTTATTGAGCATATTAATTTATTTAATTCTCACTTGTCTCGTTTGAATTCAGTAAAATTCAAGATAGATGATGAATTGCAAGCATGCCTGCTCTTGTCCTCGTTACCTGACAGCTGGTCAGGAACTATTACTGCAGTCACTAGGGCAGTTGAGACCCTCACTTTTGCTAAAGTTCGTGACTTGATATTGAATGAGGAGGACTCAAGGAGGAGGAATTCTGGAGAGACAAGTTCGTTGCTCAGTACTGAAGGGAGAGGGAGAAGTAATAATAGAGGTGGAAATAGAGGAAGGTCAAAGTCAAAACGAAGAAGCAAGTCAAGACCAGCAAAACCAAGAAAAGACATACAATGCTGGAACTGTGATGAGCATGGGCACTTTAGAAGTCAGTGTACTAAACCTCATAGAGATAAAAAGGAGGTGAATGCTACCACAGCCTCAGATTCAGAGGATGCTCTTATTTGTTGTGTCGAAAATACTGTTGAAGATTGGATTATGGATTCAGGAGCATTGTTTCATGCTACTTCTAGCACAAAGAAGATGAAGAATCTACGAACAGGTAACTTTGGTAAAGTTCGTTTGGCTAATAATCACAGTCTTGATATTACAGGGGTTGGAGACATTGACTTAAAAACACCATTGGGAACCATTTGGACCTTGAAGAATGTTCGGGTCATTCCTGGTTTGAAAAGGATGTTGATATCCATTGGTCAGCTTGATGATCAGGGATATGATGTCCACTTTGGTAGAGGACAATGGAAAGTTGTGAAGGGCAGTATGGTCATTGCTAGAGGAAAGAAGAGGGGTACTTTATACATGGTTGAGGTACCAACCGATGGGGTTAATGCAGTATCTGCTGGGCCGAGTCTATCAAAGTTATGGCAACGACTCGGCCACATGAGTGAAAAAGGGATGAAGATGCTTGTTACCAAAGGAAAGCTTCCAGAACTGAAAAAGGTCGAGTCTGAGTTTTGTGAACCGTGCATCCTAGGCAAGAAAAAGAGGGTGACTTTTGTGAAGACAGGGAGAGCACCAAAAGCTCAGAAATTGGAGTTGATTCACCCAGACGTGTACGGGCCGACATCAGTTGCTTCACCTGAAGGATCTCGCTATTATGTGACCTTGATAGACGATTCAACACGAAAGGTATGGGTTTACTTTCTTAAACATAAATCTGAAGTTTTTGATAAATTTAAGAAATGGAAAGCTGCTGTTGAACTTGAAACTGAATTGAATGTGAAATGCTTAAAGTCTGACAACGGAGGTGAATACATCAGCAAAGAATTTACAGATTATTGTGCTGAGAGAGGGATCAAGATGATAAAGACTGTTCCAGGAACTCCGCAACAGAATGGGGTTGCAGAGAGGATGAACAGAACATTGTGTGAGAGAGCCAAAAGTATGAGACTAAATGCAGGGCTCCCAAAAATGTTCTGGGCTGATGCGGTTAACACCGCAGCCTATCTTATCAATCGTGGGCCTTCAGTACCGTTGGGATTCAAGATTCCTCAGGAAGAATGGAAGGGTAAAGCAGTTGAGTATGATCACCTGAGAATCTTCGGGTGTAGTGCTTATGATATTGATCCTGAAGTTGTCAAAGCAAAGAAGTACACGCTCGTTGGATTTGGGTCCGATAAAATGGGCTACAGGCTTTGGGATCATGAAAGCGGAAAGCTAGTCAGAAGCAAACATGCCGAATTCAATGAAGCAGAGTTGTACAAAGACAGGAATATGGAGAAGTCAGAGGTTCAGAAAGAAGCGGTTGAGTTTGACACTGACGGTCAAAAGAATGAACCAGTTATAGGACCCGAATCAGATTCTGAAGATGACACAGGACCAGAGTTTGAAGGTGGATATAATGAGACGGGGGAAGTCTCTGACAGTGGGAGCTCAGAGCATGAAGAAGAACAGCCTCCACAACAGCCTGACCCGTCAGAAAATTGGGTCAGGAGATCCACCAGAGTTCGTAAACCGCCTAATAAATATAATCCTTCAGTTAATTATATTCTCTTGACAGAAAACGGTGAACCAGAAAGCTACTCTGAGGCAGTCAAGACGAAAGATTTTCTCCAGTGGGAGCATGCAATGAAGGATGAGATGAGCTCTTTAGATAAAAATAAGACTTGGGTCTTAGTTAAGCTTCCGCCAGATAAAAGAGCTTTACAAAATAAATGGGTCTTCAGGGTCAAAGAAGAACACGATGGTTCTAAACGGTACAAAGCCCGTTTAGTAGTCAAGGGGTTTCAGCAGAAAAAAGGGAGTTGATTATGATGAGATTTTCTCTCCGGTGGTGAAGATGACTACCATCAGGTTGTTTCTTAGCATTGTAGCTGCTGAGAAGTTGCATCTAGAGCAACTAGATGTGAAAACAGCTTTTCTACATGGTGACCTTGATGAAGACATATATATGGCACAACCTGAGGGATTCAAGGTTGCTAGGAAAGAGAACTGGGTCTGCAAGTTGAATAAGAGTTTGTATGGTCTTAAACAGGCACCTAGACAGTGGTACATAAAGTTTGATAACTTTATGGAGAGGTCAGGGTACAAGAGATGTCAGATGGACCATTGCTGCTATCTGAAGAAGTTTAGCAACTCTTATATCATACTGTTACTTTACGTTGATGATATGTTAATTGCAGGTTTGGATATGAAAGAAATAAGCAAGTTAAAGAAGCAAATGTCAAAAGAATTCGAGATGAAGGATTTGGGTCCAGCCAAACAGATACTCGGGATGAGTATAACCAGAAGCAAGAAAGATGGCTCAGTGACACTATCCCAGGAGAAGTACATCGGGAAAGTGTTAGAGAGATTTGGTATGAACAGTGAGAAGATCAAGCCTAGAAACACGCCTTTAGGAAGTCACATCAAGCTTACTAAAGATCAGTGTCCCAGAACAGAAGAAGCAAAAGCTGATATGGCTAGAGTTCCCTATGCATCTGCTGTAGGAAGTCTAATGTATGCTATGGTATGCACAAGACCTGACATAGCACATGCAATTGGAGTTGTCAGTCGCTTTATGTCAAATCCGGGAAGAGAACACTGGGAAGCAGTTAAATGGGTGCTTCGTTATTTGAAAGGTACGTCAAAGATGGGGTTGTGTTTTAAAGGAAAAGATGTGGTTCTCAAGGGTTATACAGATGCCGACCTGGGTGGCTGTAAAGAGACATTTAAAAGCACTACAGGATATGTCTTTACAGTGGGAGGAACAGCAGTGAGTTGGATGTCTAGACTTCAGAAAAGTGTGGCTTTATCTACTACAGAAGCTGAATACATGGCAGCAGCTGAGGCCAACAAAGAACTAGTATGGTTGAAAGTTTTTCTAAAAGAGTTAGGGAAGAATCAAGCTGACTACCCGTTGTATTGTGACAATGAAAGTGCAGTGAAACTTGCAAAGAATCCCGTTTATCATGGAAGACGAAGCACATAGGGATGAGGATCATTTTGTCAGAGGATTGATCAGTGAAGGAACAATCAGTCTGAAGAATGTCCCAGGTGCTAAGAATCCAGCAGATATGTTTCCAAGGTTGTGGTGCTGGATAAGCTGAGCTGGCGGGGTGACTAGGGAGATTTGAAGATCAAGGGGGATTTTCATTTACAGAAGTACAGAAGAGATGGTGCAGTTCGAGGTCCGAAGACACCAAGTGGGAGATTGTTGGAGATGTTGTCTTCAGCCCAACCCATTAAGGCTAGTCGAGAATTAGAGAGAAGAAGGGAAAGGGTTCGGCCAGCCCTAACCCTAATCCTAATGGGCTTTAAGTGTTTTAGGCCCAGTTGTTTAGTTACTTGTTTAGGAAGGGACTAACCCTAATTCTAGCCTATAAATATATCTCTTGTACTTGTAAACATTATCACTCAATAAAAATACAAACCCTAGTTGCCCCCGTGGACGTAGGTTACACACTGTGACCGAACCACGTAAATCTCGTGTCTACTTTTCTTATTGCTTTTGTTTATTGATCGTGTGTGTGTGATCTAAATCCCAACATATTCCACTTTATGTATTGGTGCATGATCGTAATACAAATGTCCTTTCATTTAACATAATCCTGTTTCTTTTCACCTAAATATTAAATAAAATTTGAATGCTTGCTAACATAATAATAAATTGCAGGCCTCTCCCCTTTCATCACCGCCACTTGGTTGGGGCAAGCATACAGGTAACTTAGTTCCATTACCATTGATACCCTTTCTTTTCGTTACTTTTTGCTCTTTTTAATTAATACATATACGATACAATTTCAGCTTCAGAAGGCTGCAAAAATTTTAGACTCTGGTGCTGTCAGGGCTATGAGGTTTCTATGGCGATATCCTTTTGCACGAATTTTCCTCGTCTTTTACATGGTAACAACATTGTTCCCGTTCTTTTGTGTTGCTTTTTGGGATAGTTACATATACCACTCTTAAAACTTGGTATGATACGATATTTACCCAACAAAAAATCATAACATAGAATATACCCATTTACACATTTATTACATTTATGCCCTTCCCTTAAAACTTGCATTAGGATGTGAGATTTTAAAGTGTAAGGAGAAACAAAAGGGTGTAATGGTGGTATCACAAGTTGTATTTGATAAATGGGTAAATATGACATATTAAGTATCTTGAATGGGTATGTTTGATATGATTTTTTTGGCATATTTAAATGCAAGTTTTTGGGGGTATATATGAAATTGGCTCTTGCTTCTTTTTTTTATATATATATTTCTCTCTAGATTTGTCTTCTTTAAGGATATCCGGTCCTCTTTATGGGGGAATTGGTGATCCACAAAATAAGAAGAAAAAAAATGTTTAAATAACAAAATAATCAAATTCCAACCCTTTTTTTTACCATGTTGTGATTGTTTTGGAGATAACTTATAATGATACGCAGGTATTCGTGCACCTCTTTATGATGTATCTGCTGCACCGGCTTCAGGTATCCCGGTCACGCTTTTATGTTTCACATTTTATTGATCCGAACTAGTTTTGTAAGATCAAACCAGAAGATTTTGAAACTAAAACGATAGAACATTACTAAAGTTGAATTTATAAAATCAACCATAATGATTGAATGACATACATTTTGTTTTTCCGCAATGAGCAGGAGCAAGCAGACACCATGTCGTCAAGAGAAATTGCTGAATCTATGGGACTTGGGAATCATACCTTACCCTGATAAGTTTCTTTAGCATCTCACCACTGCCAGTTAAATTGCATATTTTCGGTTTTTTTAAGCTCAGCCCTGTATGTTATAATAACTGAATTACTTATATTTCTGTTATCCCCCTTGGTTTTAAAATCGGGATTTGAAAGGGTTAGTGAATACAAGTGCAGGAATTTGATTTTTTTTTTCTTTTCATTTACCAATGCCTTTGATGCGCGTATGATGTCAGCTTTTAGTTGGTGTAACTATAAATAACTGTAATTTGTGAAATGTAAAATGAATTGTTCATGCTTTTGTTTTGTTCGTGTCCGGGAGAATTACCAACTGGTGAATAATATTCCATACCGACAACTTAACCAATGACACTTCGAACTTTTACTTACGTGGACAAAGGCAAAGCAACTCGTATAACTATCATGTCTCATGTGACGATAACCTCCTTAGTTATTAACCATAGAACGGTCCCCAATCATGTTCCGACAAAACATGTTTTCGCATGACACCTTACGGATGAATAGGTCGAAAAGGACTAAGAGAATAACACTTAAGTGTCACAGGAGAGCTAGAATTACTTCAGCAACTAATGTTAAACCTTTCATCCAGTCAATGTTACAATTTCAAGTAACCTTCAACAATGCTTCACAAGAATGTAAAAACTATCTACCTCTCATCTCTTTGATCATTTTAGTTTTATGAACTTTTATGCATTTTAATAACATGTAAAACAATCAAATTAGTAATGAGAATATATAAATTGATTAGTGTGAAATTATATAAAAATAAATAACAAAACGATTAATGAACATCAATAAACTAGTTATTATTATTATTTTTTAATTCATTTATTTATTTAATTTTTATTGGACGTCATTTCTACTAATAAAAAACTTGTGAAGTTACATCAAAACAGAAGGTAAACGGGAAACTAGTTATATAACTACAAAATTAAATGAAGAGTTAATGATAACTAAATAATTATAAGACCATGCGGTAAGATCATTCCAATATATTTGATGCTCTAAGATACTTTTAATTAGTATTGGATCGGGGATTAAATTTGTCACATGGCTATTTACTTTTCAGGGAGAGGACCAAATAGAAAGTTTGGTTTGGGCAGGAAGTATAGGAAGCAATAATAGAAGAACATGTGGCAAAAAAAAACAAAAATCAAAAGGAAGGATATTTTAGTCAACCACAAATCAATCTCATATAACCCTAGATCTAAATCAGCCAGGACATTGTTATGGTTCAACCCACCACTACTCCACCACCAGTACCACCACGACATCTTCGTACCGGCACCGCCGTCTTGCTCCGCCACCATCAAAACCCTCGTCATCATTGTTTATTAGATCTGTAATATATGAAACTATATGAAAATTGGACAATTTGGTTGCAAAATCGAAAAAGTTGGATAAGGTTAAGATAGAAGAAACTTGTGATTGGTGCAAGTCATATTTTGGATGATACAGAAGACGCTGCAAGGTTATTGGATAAATTATGTATGTATGAAAATGGATATAACGGTGCAAGTGTATATTGAGTGGAATTTTATAATTTGCATAATAAGTCAAGGTCTCTGCTATGATTACGAGAAGATGAAGTAGTTACGAGTTGGAAGTTATGATGTGAATGAAAAATATACAATATTGATGACATGTTAGTGCATTGCGTTTTAGAGTAAATTGATAAAACAATTTTTATTTGTGTGTGTTTTACTCTATTGCGTTTTGTATCATACATTGATAAAACACATTTTTTGTGTTTTACTCTATGGTGTTTTATGTTTTACTCTATTGCGTTTTACAACACATTTATAAAACATTTTTTTGTGTTTTTAGTACATTACGTTTTAGAAAAGCGTCGTTTTTCTCTTTTTACCCTATTGTGTTTTACAACACACTAATAAAACACATCCTTTTTGTGTTTTACTCTATTGTGTTTTATGTTTTACTATATTGCTTTTTATAACACACTGATAAACACATTTTTTTGTGTTTTTAGTCTATTTTGTTTTAGAAAAAAAAATTCATTCTTTTGTGCTTTTAGTTCATTGCATTTTAGAAAAAAAAAACACTTTCTTTTGTGTTTTTAGTCCATTGCGTTTTAGAAAGAACACTTTGTTTTTTGTTTTTTATCAATTGCGTTTTAGGAAAAAAAAAAAAAAACACTTTCTTTTGTGTTTTTAGTCTATTGCGTTTTAGAAAGAACACTTTCTTTTGTGTTTTTGATCCATTGCGTTATAGAAAAAAACACTTTCTTTTGTGTTTTTTGGCCATTATGTTTTAGAAAGAACATTTTCTTTTATTTTTTAGTCCATTGCGTTTTAGAAAAAAAATATTTTTTTTGTGTTTTTTGTCCATTGCGTTTTACGCATCTGGGTTATCAATTGTTTTTCAAAAGTATAGCAACAGTGTGCTTGTTTTAAAGATAAAAAACGCTCGTTTTTATGCTGCAATTTTTATAAAAAAGTAATGTCGTATACAAAAAGTTATTAACTTTTTAAAAACGATGGGGAATTGAAGGAGAGAGATACTATTGATTTGGATGGACCCTTAGAATAACCCACGGTCTTTTTTTTTTTGTTGGATCTCATCTATTTAATCTTAACCCTTGATTATTAAATAAATGGTTAAGATTGCTTCTTCTTACATAAAACAAAACATTTTTTCTTAGTTCCATCTTCTGTTTTCAATTCCATTTCAAGCTAAAAACCCAAAACAAACCTTGTGTATGTTTGTTACTTTCTCTCTGAAACACGTATTTGTATTTGCATAAAACTCCAAAACTTATTCAAGAAACACAAATCCTACGGTGGTGCTCGGTTTCTAAACCTAATCCGACAACATACACAAGCATTCACACGGATTTGGCTTCCTCTTCGATTCTCGGGTGAAGTCTATAAAGGCATACAATATCCTTTTCACTCTCCTTTCTGATAAGTGAATTTATTTATTATTCTTTATATAGAGAGATTTTAATTTTCTGTAGTTCATTTATGAAGTGTATGTGCAGGGTGTTGGTTATTGAAAGAAGCTTTGCTATTGTTTGAAGAAATAAGGTTCACACCACAAAAAATAAAAATAAAAAATAAACCCAACATTAACAGATTATTAACAAAAACACATCGGAAAAAGTCACCGGGTGATCTAATCAGGAAGAAGCAGTGTGGGGTGGGGTGGGGTGGGGTGGGGATTGGTCAATAAGAAGAAGGGGTGGTCCCTTTTTAACACATATAATATATTAAGTTTTTGTTTTTCGTGTTTTTTTTTATTTATTTTTTATTTAGAAGTTAACAGAAAAACGAACTCAGTTAGAGATTTGGATGAAAATGACAAAAAGTTACAAACGTGGGGGGCTAAATGGTACAAAAGTGTCATTTTGAACAAAAATGACAAACGTGCCCAAACCTCATGAACGAAAATAACAATTTACTCTAAATTATAGTTTCATGTTTCTTGCATCATTTTTTTTTGTTTACCATTCTTTATGTCGTCATATTCTTCAAGTATGATGTAACATGTGTTTATTATTATCAAATCCCATAGAGCTATATATTTGATATGTATACTTGCCATCTCCCTGTTATAAGTATCCATACATGCAAATGGGTCCTTCAATTCAAACCAGCATCTAATAGTGGTTTGTTTTTGTTGCACACCAGTTGTTTGACTAATTGTCGGTTACTTTAACTCTCATGCAATCCTCCACTTTGTTTGTATAGTAAAGATAGAATGATGATAAATTATGTTGATATTGATAAGTTATATTGAATTACATAATTTGCGTACATATTACACGGTTTGTAGATTTTGAGGCTCATAAATGTGTATGAAATCTTATTACGGTACCATTGATTAAGGATGCATAACTATATATCAATATCGAGTATCAAATGACAAAAGTTTCTTATTTTTCTACGTATCTATAGTTATCGATTTTAATAATATACTTATTGTATCTATGCAAGCGGAGATGCGTATAGAGAAGGTTTTGAAATGTTTATGAACAACTTTTATCGCTTCACTGGCTAGGCGTTCTTCAACAACTGTGCCGGCGTCTCCTATCTTCACCACTGTTGGCGCATCACAACCGTTTCACCGATTTTTTTTTGCATCATTCAATCATGAACAAATTCTTCACGTTGTGTTTTAGCAGTTATTAGTTTATTCATGTTGTGTTTTATAAGTTACAAGTTTATTTTCATTTGTTTTTTATCATTAACAGGTTTAATGAAGGACACGTACTTGTAGTTATTTGTTGTTGTGTTTTTTAGTTATTTGGTTCACTAGTCATTGGTGTGTATTTTTTGACTCGGTGTTTTAACCACGTGTATCGGTGTTTATTTCTTCACATAGTGTTTTAGTTATATGTACTATTGTTTATTTCTTTGCACGGTATTTTATCATTTAAGATTTAGTAAATACTGTGTTATACATATATTGCAATGATCAAATGGTGTTTTATCAGATTTGGACACACTATTCAAATTATAAAACACACAATTCTTCTAAATAGATCATCCAAACTTTAAAAAGGCATATACTCACTCAAACGCTCTCTTAAAACACACAACTCATCAATATAAAACACATCATTCCTTAAAGAACACAATCCAAACTATAAAACATGTTGTTATATAAAACACATCACCGTGTCACATAAAACACACCACTACTAGTAAAATAGATCAACTAGTTGAAACGTAATATTTTTACATGTAGCAATATGGTACTCATATAAACATAAAAAAAACACTCGTTGTTATGGTGTATTTAAAAAAACAAATTACGTATAATGACTATGATCAGTTCTTACACTTTTTGGGGCAAACTAAATTAATTTTCTACCCTTAATCTAAAAATCAATTCATTTAATTAAAACAAATATTACAATTTTACCACTCATTTAATCTCATCCATCAATTATCCTAATCTAATGGCTATGATGAGTTCTTACACTTTTTAAAAAAACACACTTTGTAGAGGAACCAAACCATTTATATATATATATATATATATATATATATATATATATATATATATATATATATATATATATGTAGGGTAGGGATCCTAAGAGAAGTGCAACCTATTTGAGAAACTTAAGAAGCATTCTGGACCACACATTTCCCTAGGCTTTTCGTAATATACACATGTATAGTTTAAAATTGACTATATACAAATATGTATATTGTATTATACACATATGTATATAGTCAATTTTAAACTATACATATGTGTATATTACGGAAAGCTTTGGGAAAATGTGTGGTCTAGAATGCTTCTCAAGTTTCTCAATTAGACTAGTACTTCTCACATGATCCTAACCCTATATATATATATATATATATATATATATATATATATATATATATATATATAATTAGTCATAAAAACTATCAACTTCTACACTAACTTTTTTTACCTACACACATAAAAGGTTATCCTAAACATTTTGAAATTTATCCTACATATATTTAAATTTATCCTACACAACTCGTAATTTTTTCTACAACAACAACCATACCCAGTAAATCCCAGCAATAGCTTATTGGTGGGTTCCGGGAAGGGTAAGATGTAGACAAACCTTATCTCTATCCATATTGATAGAGAGGCTGCTTCCAAAAAGACCCCCGGCTCTAAACCAAACTGCATGCAAACAATCTGAACTAGACATTTAATAATAAATCTACCAGTCATAAAATATGTGGTGACAGAGTACCATAGCATAATAAAACAATATAACACCCTAGAGCAACAGATACATACACACATAATAAGAATCACAATGTAAAGTCCAGATAAAAAACAGGAAATACTAACCCCTAACCCAAAAAGCTCAAATGAAAACACACATACACACACCCACTTTAATATCCTTTTCGAAAAAATCCTTAACCTTAATCCTACATCTTCACAAACTCTTATCATGGACCATGTCCTCAAAAAGGTGCAACTCTAGCAAATCTTGTATAGTCCGCCCATCCCAAATTAATTTGGGCCTTTCTCTACTCCTTCTACCTTGTAATTTGTCCTACACTCTAAATTGTTATTATCTTTTTATTTATTGAAAAAATATGTATTTTGAAAATAATTTACAAATTTAATATCGTTACCTAATAAAGAGGAAGACTAAAAATTAATGATCCATGTAAGTTTACAAATAGACCCTTATATAAAAAAATAAATGCAAATATTAAATGAATTAAAATGAAGCATTCTTATTGGTTGAAACTTATTTTTTTCTTAAAAAAAAAATATTCTCCTTTGAACTCTTTAATATATATATATATGTGTTGGAGGGTTCAAATGAGAAGAATTTTTTTATAAGAAGAAAAAAGAAGAAGTTTCAACCAATAAGAATACTTCATTTTACTTTATTTAATATTTGTATTTAATTTTAATATAAGGGTATATTGGTAAACTTACATAGATCTTAATTTGTATTCTTTTTTAATAACTAAGTAAATTAAATTTGTAACTCCTCTTTTCAAAAAATATATTTTTTTCAAATTAAAAAACAACTTAATTTAAAGTGTAGAATAAATTACTAGGTGTGTAGGATAATTATGAGTTGTGTAGGATATATTTCGAGGTGTGTAGGATACATTTCGACGTGTGTAGGATAACATTTTATAATGTGTAGGGTATATGTAGGAAAATTTTGATATGTGTAGTTTTGTAGATTATATGTATGATAATTAATGATTAATTGACTAATTAAATAAAGAGAGAAAAATTAATGAGATGAGTTATAATTGAATTAGTATTTTACCCATATATCATTTTCTTCTTTTTCTTTTCACATTAAATTTTCTTCTCAAATGAACCTTCCCCTATTTGAGAGAAATTTAACGTGAGAAGAAAAAGAAGAAAGGACATAATGGTAAAATATTAAATAGTTTATAACTCCTCTCATTAATTATGTTATCTTTCATTAATATTAATTAATGAAGTAAAAACATTTTATCCTACACATTTCAAAATGTATCCTATATGTGTCTTACACTTACCGGAATTTACTCTACACACATGTGATTTTACCCTACACATTTCAAAATTTATCTTACACATACCAAAATTTATCCTACACATGTCGAAAATTGTCCTTCACCATAAATTATATTATTTTGAAAGAGTATATTAAAAATGAGTTAAAAGTTTAATAAGTTAGTTAATTAATGACAATTATAAATTTACCTATATGCCCTTTTTTCATAACATTAAATACACACATTAAATGAAGTAAATGGAGAATTTCTATTGGTTTAAAAGTTATTCTTTTTATTCTTATAAAATTTTTCTTCTCATTTGAACCCTCCACACACACACTCACACACATATATATAGGGTAAGGTTCATGCGAGAACCACCTTTATTGCGAGAACCAATGTGAACTCAAAATAAAATGTAAAAAATAAAAATAAAAAAGCACTCAATTTTTTTTTAATATTTTTTAAAAAAAATCGCTATATTTCGTTACCAAACGAGTAACAGTTATCCATGCACATGTGCATATGTATCATAACTTCGACAAATTCCGTAATACATTATCAATAGTAGACAATTGCACTTTAATTTACAATATCATCCGTAATACACTACTTTTTACATTACCAATATTCAAAATGCACATGTGCATCATTATGTATAACCATTATATAACGTGTTTTGGTACAAAAAGTTTGTGATTTTGAATGATGAAGTAGGCCCATATACATGCTTTTTGGTTAGTTATATCTAGTAGTTGATGGTTTGGTTATAGTTGTCACTTTATGATGTAAACTGGTGTTGATATACATGTAATAAAGTGAAAATATTGGTATTGTTATTGTATTATAGATAGTAGGAGGTAATGGTATTGTATTATGGATGGTAGAAGGTAATGGAAGTGTATTATGGATGGTATGATAGATTAAAGAGAAAGTATACTCAAAGTAGTGTACCAAAACACTTTATTTCATGTTGATACATATAGATGCACATGTGTATTTCTAATATCGGTAAAGTAAAAAGTAGTGTATTACACATGGTAGTGTAAATGAAAGTACAATTGTCTAATATTTGTAATGTATTACGGAATTTGTCGAAGAAATAATACATATGCACATGTGCATGGTAGTGTATTATGGATGGAATGATAGATGAAAGAGAAAGTGTATTCAAAGTAGTATACCAAAACACCTTATTTCATGTTGATACGTATAGATGCACATGTGCATTTCTAATATTGGTAACGTAAAAAGTAGTGTATTACACGTAGTAGCGAATTTTTCAAAAAAAATATTAAAAAAATCAGGTGTTTTTTTAGGTATTATTGTTTGTGTTCACACTGGTTCTCGCAGTTCTCACAATAAAGGGTGGTTCCTAACGGATCCTTATCCTATATATATATATATATAATATATATATATATATAATATATATATATATGGTATGGATCCTAAGAGAAGTTCATCCTATTTGAGAAACTTGAGAAACATTCTGGATCACACATTTTCATAAGCTTTTCGTAATATACACATACGTATAGTTTTAAATTGACTATTTACATATATGTATATTGAATTATACACATATGTATATAGTCAGCTTTAAACTATACATATATGTATATTACGAAAAACTTTGGGAAAATGTGTGGTCCAGAATACTTCTCAAGTTTCTCAATTAAGTATAGTGCTTCTCACATGATCCTAATCACATATATATATATATATATATATATATATAGGAAGGTTCATTGGGGAACACTAAAAAAGTGGGGAACAGTGGGGAACCGACTCAAACGAACTCCGATTGGACTCATTCCAGCGGCGTTGGAACCGGCTCGTCGAACCCTAACTAGGATCTCTTAACCCTAAACCCTAAATCCTAACCCCTAAACCCTAAAACTAAAAAAAGGCTAAAACCTAAGCTAAATCGCAAAATCTAAGCTATAAACCCTAAAAGCTAAACCCTAAAGGCTAAACCCCAAAGCTAAACCCTAAAACCCTAAACCCGAAAGCTAAACCCTAAATACTAATGATTAACCCTAAAACTAAACCCTAAAGCTAAACCCTAAGGCTAAACCCTAATATAAGACCCTAAATCCAAACCCTAATATATTTAGGGTTTAGGGGTAAGAGATTCTAGTTAGGGTTCGACAAGCCGGTTCCAACGCCGCTGGAATGAGTCCAATCGGAGTTCGTTTGAGTCGGTTCCCCACTGTTCCCCACTTTTTAGTGTTCCCAATGAACCTCACACTATATATATATATATATTATATATATATATATATATATATATATATATATATATATATATATTTATATATATATATATAGGAGGGATATAAAGAAAATCCACTTAAGTTAAGAAAACTTAGAAAACCTTTCTAAAAATTATATGTAACAAACTTTTATTCTCTAAAAAGATTAGAGAATGTAACATACATGTTTTGTTAAGTTTTGAGAAAAAAATGAAAAAACACTGACTACTATTTTTAAAAGAAACTCTAACCACTTATCCCTAACCCTAAAACTAAACCCTAAACTCTAATTATAAACCCTAAGGCTAAACCTTGTGTTAAAACCTAAAAACTAAACTATAAACCCTAAATCCTAAAGACATCGTTAAACCCAAAACCCTAAAGCTAAACCCTAAATGCTAATTCTAAATACTAAAAATAAATCCTAAAGCCAAACCCTAAATAATAATGCAAACCCTAAAGCCTATAGCTAAAATCATAAACCCTAAAGCTAAAACTAAATCTTTCCCCTCAAACATAGATGTACAATACTTATGTCTCAATTTTAAACACGTATATACAAATATGTATAGTTAAAAATTGACAATATACACATGTGTATTATATAAAAAAATCTAACAGAAAAAGCTACGATTTTTCCAAAAAAAAAAGGATTTTTTTAGCATTTTTGCTTAGAAAAAATATGTGATTCAAAATGTTTCTCGCGATTCTCAATTAATTTAGTGTTTCTCACACGATCTTAGTCATACGTGCGTGTAGAGAGAGAGAGAGAGAGGGGGGGGGGATCTTCTATAAATTTATTTCTAATTGTTTGAATACTATTTCAAATAAAATAAAAATTCTTTTAGATTGAAGGGAAAAGGCTAAAGGTTATTTTAGAAGTAGAATATAGAAAACTCCTACCCACACCTCTTTGCCGTCTCACAAAAACGGCACCTCTATTCTTGATTCTAATAGATATGTAGCGAACCTTTCTTTCTGTCTCTAAGTTATAGAGAGAGAGAAAGGTTCGTTGGTGGCTTAGGAGAAATACTAGCAAATGACAATGATTGCGTATTTGTACCGTAAGACACAAGTCGTAGAAGGTATTTCTTTGTTTGCCAGAGAATTGAGCGCAGATGGAGTTACCAAGACGGCTGTTGAACATGGATCTTTTGTTACAGAAACCAATAAGTTTTCTCGAAGAAAAAACAATTAAAAGAAGTTATTCTAACTTTAGATTTTTTTACAAGAAAACTTTATTAAAACACATCTTTGACCCAACAGGTAAAAGACCAAACAAAAAACAAAACCCCTGGCCACAATAATGCTACAATTATAAAAATAACGTATTTAACATGTGTTATTAACTTACCACACGATTATTTAATTTTTCATATAACAAAACTATACTTATATTAAAGAGATAAGAATGCTAACTTTATGGTGCAACTAAAAAACCAGTTATCCTCACAATTTTTTTACGTAGATTAATATCTTTTAAAACAAAGTAAACCATAAAAACGAACATTTTATTATCTTTAATTTGAGTATATTATTGCTATAGTTTCTCAACTAAAATTGATATGTTACATGATTATGAGTGTCTATAGGTGCGCAATAACTGAATCGTTAAGCAAGACCGAATCGAAATAAAAAAAAATCAACCAAAATCTACATTAAGTGATATCCATTAATCGAAAACAGAACTAACAAAAAAAACTTGGCTTTTTGTAACCCTCGTTTAACCAAAATTAACCGAAACGAACCATTCATATTTTCATATGTTTATAACTTAATACATCAGTTCATGTATTCATATTTTATACATTCATTTAATGTATTTATACTTCCATTTTAACCGAAAACCGATTGGTTAATAAAATACTCTAACCAATAATTTCGGTTCAGGATAATAACTCAACTGACCGAACTATGCACACCACAATGAAATAGAATAACCCATGACTTCGCTTATGAGTCATGACATATATCCACCACAATAATGCTACAATTAATATTATATGAATGAAAAAACCCCTAACGGGTACAACAATGCAAAGCGTCGCTCTGCCGCATCGCGCGAACATTGTGCTACTATACATACAAATATATCACTACTAGAGAATGGGTTTTTGCTACCGCATTTTCGGTCGCAAAACGGTGGCAATTGCCCTTTTGTTACTGTTTTGCCTCCAAAACACTCTGTAAGAAATACACACACGGCAATTGCCCTATTGCCACCTATTTGCTACCGCTCACAATTTTGCTACAATTTTGCTACCGTTAGTTCGCTACCGTTTTGCTACCGCTTGTTGCCACCGTTTTTTGTTGCTACTATTTTGCTATTGCTACCGTTTTTTGTCACTATTTTTGCTACCCTTTTTATTGTCACGATTTTGTTACCGTTTTTTGCCCTTTAATACCTATTTATATGCCTACTATTTCTATGCTATATATATATATATATATATATTCTTTGCAAAACTATAAACAACGTAATCATTAATGAAATCTCAACATCAAAACAAACATCCAATGATCCTCATTATAAGATTCCAAATGAAAATATCTAACAATCCAAATTAAAACATCCAAACCTAAACATTCGAACTGTTATTGTTATTTTCGAACCGAGGTTTTTAATAAAGCCTCAATGTTCACCATCCTAAAGAGTATAGCTTCTTTCTCTGCTTTATCTTTTTCCCTTTGAGCCATCCCTCTGTTATAATTCCGTTGAACCTTTCTTTATCTTCTTCCTTCTCTTTAACGAGCTCTTTTATAACTTTGTTTAACTTCTCAATCTACAAAACAACCAAGTTTCCTTCACAATCTATAATTGACCCTAAATTCATATCAAGGTATTACTTCTGAACATTTGGTATCATCACTATATTGACACACTAACTGTTTGTATATCCTAAAGATGGTGAAACAGAGTCTTGCAAGAAAACTAATAGCAATAATATATAAAATATTTGCACTATATTGACACACTAACAACTTTGCACTCTACATGTCAATTAACAACTTTGGGTCTGCAATGAGTTCATTGTTGGTGACACTTTGGCTTCCATTTTAAACAAATACTTAACTTCACATGACAAAAAACTAATAGCAATAATATATAAAATATGCATGAGTCTATGATTATTCTTAGAATTAGATAATAAACAATAAACGTACCTCAGGATCATGTCTTCCATGTACGTACGGATCAGTAACAATACCTAACCCATACACTTTTCCTTTTTTCATGCCCCCAGCAGCTCGTTTCCACAAGTCTTGGTCAAAATTGGGAGGTTCATCCCGGTACTTCTCCACAAGATTTTAATAAATGATAATATGGAAACGACTTTTAATCCCATACACATGAGCCTTTTTTTGGCCTTATTGCGTACCGTCTTTAACATATTGGGGAATTTACCAGCAATGCACTTCTCCCAAAACCTATGAATTTCTGCATCGCATCTCTCCTCCCATTCAAAATAACTCTGAAAAATAAAAGCTTTTAATAAATGATAATATGGAAACGACTTTTAATCAAACTTTTAGAAAGCAATAAAGAAAACCCAGCAAGAACGTATATATACAAAAGTGATTTACAAATAAATCTCATTAGCACAATTGTTGTCCTGATCATAAGTAAAATTACTTCAATGCTACAAGTAATAGAAGACCAATAAATGTAAACAAATTATGCAAAAGAATCATACTTTCCTTTTATTTCAGATACTGCATCAACAATTGATTTTGATGACAGAAGGATCATACTTTCCCTTATTGTTACTCATTAATCCTACTGTTTCAATTCTTGTCCTACATCACTTTCAAGTTTCGAGTTAAAGAAAGTATTGCATTAGTTACACAATAAAGTCAACTTTTTCTAATATTAGTTATTTTTCATAATTGTTTCTATAGTTTTTGGTTTGATTTTCTTTTTATCTATGTATCTTTAACTTTTTGTTAAACAAAAGTAAAAATCAAAGGTTATTGTACAGTAACAGTAAACAAACTATTAATGAAACTTAAATCATAATAAAATAATGAACAGAGTGATATGGGAGGCCTACTCTGCAGAACCATGTTACAAATAGCTTTGAACATAGTGCATGAGTCCATGACCAATACACCATCAACAAAACTAACCTAACCTGAGGGAAGGGATAAGTAACAACTAATACAAATAACACAAAGATTCTCATTCCTCTTCATGAAATAACTTTAATGAACACATAGATATATAACTCATAACTTTATGTCTCCTAATGCAATTCATAGTCTTATCAGTTCATTAGACCCTATCACAGCTTACTGTCAATACGGAAAATCCATTATATACTTTTTTAAAAGGCTGAATCTTTACACCCTACTTGTATCCTTTTCACTTTCTAAACCTGAATCTTTTTCTTTTCGTGCAGCCATTAAAGTGAAGGCGTATGTTATTGGTACATCTAAAAGGTAACTAATTTATAACAAGTAATCACTAAAAGTTTCTCAACCAACATTAAACCATTTTTAAAACCAAATTTAAGCTCCAGCCTCTAGGATCACCTTATAACAAGTGTCTCTATCAAACATAATTATTAATAACGAAGGAAAAGAAAGGATTTGGCGATGTGATTGCAGGTCACAGTCACAGTCTAATTTTGGTACCAAATCAATGAAATGCATGGTTTTTTAACATCAACATTTTACATTATATGTCTCGATTCTGGTAAAGGCTCATGTGTGACCATTTGGTATTTGGCAATTACTTTACAATCAACCGTCACACGAAGTATTAAATCATAACAAAAACAAAAAATGCGTAAGTACACACACCTGGAATCGCTCAAACAACCGCGTCTTATGCTCATTAGGAACATCTCTCCAACTATCCCATGGTCCAGACCACAAAGCCCTTAAGTTACTTCCAATAATCCGGGTAGACGTCGCTTGATTACTAAATCTACAAAATGAATGAAACGTAACAAAACCACATCAGTAACACTTTAAAATGTACATAAGGAAACAATATTAATATATATGACGTACTCCCCATCTTTAATATAAATCCACTCGCGGTTGATTGGTTCGGGTACTTGGACTTGGGAAGCGCATCCTCGTCTCGCAGGCGCAACATGAAACGTAGACTCATCATCATCATCATTATCATCGCTACCCTCAATGGGAGGATCCATCGCATGAACAACAGACTCATCATCATCACCCGTTTGACTACCACCTCGTCCAACAACTTGATCACCCGCTTGACCACTACCTCGATAGCCAGCTAAACCACTCCCTTGACTACTAACTAGACTACTACCTCTCCTAACACCTCGTTCACCAGCTTGACCACTACCTTGATAGCCAGCTAAACCACTCCTTTGACTACTAACTAGATTACTACCTCTCCTAACTCCTCGTTCACCAGCCTGACCACCACCTTGTTCACCAGCTTGACCACCACCTCTCCCAACACCTCGATCACCAGCTAGACGACTAGATTGACTACTACTTCCCCTCCTAACACCTCGTTCACAAGCTTGGTCACCACCTCCTCAACACCCTGACCACCAACTTGAGAACTACTTTGACCACTACCCATAGTACGTGCCATGATATATACAAGAAACAATAATAGATATTTAGTAAACCATTAAATAAAAAAGAAACTAGTTAAAATTACTTTGAGTGTTCTGTTAATATACTCGATGGTTCTGCTGCAGGGAAAGATGTTAGTTATTGCTCGAACCATGATAAAAGGTTTCAGTACACTACTATTGGAATCAGAACAGACCCAAACGAAAGAAACTTTAGTTTCAAAAAGCATCTCAGAGCCCCGTAAACAGAAGACCATATGAAGGTATACTTTCTCATAGAAAAGGGTACAACTAGTAACCTTGTAGTGGTCGAACTCGCAAAATTCAAAGTCATCATAAGTACGTATATACACATAAAGCATTCATTATCAACTATAATAAAGGAATCTATATTTACACTTTACAATATGCACAATAATCAAATTATATATACATAGATGTAATAATTACAATCGAGTCGTCTACAGTATCACAGTGCTATGGTCCACAAGGCCACTATTTCGTCTTCTTAATCAACCAATCTGGTCCTAGGTTATGGTACAGACCAATTAGTATAAGTTTTGAATTCTAGTTATCTACACAATAATCTAATCAATCCTCTCACCTCATCCTTCAGCACATGTGTGTCATATCAACAGTTAAAATCCATAATATAATCATGTTTTGCCTATTAAACACTTCTCCTAATTACACAGCTGCCTATCACAATCAAACACCATGAGTTTTCATTTCAATTTTCATATTGAAATTTTAACCTAATTCAACAGAGAAGAACATAAATTCTTATTAGGAAACCATATGCACAACAATCACATAACCGCTTAAACTAATCACAAACAGTAAACAAGCATCAAACAATCATAAGCTGAGAGAATTTGAACAAACCGATTCGAACAAAATCCACCAGGCGATTGAGATAGATCTGGATGAATTTCCTTCGCTAATTCAGAGCAATCTTTGAACCCTAGCAATTGAACGATAGATCCGTCATGTATTGAAGCCCTAAGCAATCTTCGAACCCTAGCAATCTTCGAATCAAACAGCGTCTCAAATTTGAATCAAACAGCGTCACTATTTTGATCTTCGAATCAATCGTTGATATTAGTGATTGGTTCGAATCAAACAGAATCGAGCCAACGTGAATCAGCAACAGCAATTGGTGAGAATTGTGGTTGAATCAGCGATTTTTTTGCCTGAATTGTGGTTGAATCGGCGTCTGGTGAAAATCAATGTATGAAGATTTAAGATTTTTGTGCGTGAATGCGTGAATCAGCTCAGGAGATCAGATTTAGGGTTCTTCATCGTGAACAATTGCGTATGGTGAGATGAGAGAAAGTGTGCGTATGGTGAGATAAAGATTTAGGGTAAAAAAAATTTAGAGAGTATTTTTTGTCACCACTAAATTAAGTAGCAAATTTGAGGAGTTAATATTTTTGCTACCAATCTGGCATGAAAAATAAGTTTGTGCGTGAAAAATGGTTAATTTTTTGCTAGTGCTTATTGTGGTAGCAATTACCAATTTTTGTAGTAGTGTATATAAAATGGCGAAGTTTGAAATTTCCGACCGGAGGCCGAAAACGTATATACCTAAAATAAATTCTAAAAGGGGGGGGGGGGTTTGAAAACCTATATACCTAAAAATTTCTATATGAAAATTACATACCGAACACTACTGAATGAAAAGTTCGGGGGGTCGGACGCCCCCGGGCCCCTTCTATCCGGTGCCCCTGTATATATATACACACACGAAACAGTCTCCATGAACTAGTAAACATATTTTTTTTTTAATTTTCTTAAAAGTTTTAATTTTAATCCTTAGGCTGGATGGGGCATAAGCTAGATGTAGTAGCGGGATGGGGCGGCTTCTACGAGAACATCCATGCAAGTCTCATGTGATGGGGTAGCAGGATCAAACCCAGGTTAGTGGACCTATGTGGGAAGAGATGTTTGGATGCATGTACATAAGTTTTAATGGGTAATGGGTTGATGTCATACAACATTATTGGATGGTGCGCTGAAATGGGTAGTGCCTTTAACTACATATGTGTCCCTCTCTTTGGGGTGGTGGGATCAGCCAATCCACAAGCCCTCCCAGGCGTTGTGAGTTGCCTGGGTTTGGGGGGGGGGGGGGGTTACATCGCACAACCAGCTGGCTGTGTGTGCGAGTAGGGAAATTGGGTTGGGGAACTCACGTGAAATGAGTGGGGGATTAACTGTTGCCAATAACAGTCTAGCCGTTACTTATTTAATTTTGTTTTAAACTATATATCACTTACATTTCCAAAAAATATTCAAATAGAGGGCTTATCACACAAAAAAACCTGCATCATCAAAACCCAAAAAGTTTGGGCCGAAGGTTCGATCTAGCCTAAACTAATTGTTTCCAACCCAACCATTCTAACCGAGCCAATGCCAATTCAATATCCATGTACTACCATCAACCTCCACCTACTCAAGACATGCCAACTCAAGTTGCACCGAGGTCATTGCACGTTTGTAGAATCAACGATGGACTGGTTTGCGTATCAACAAAGGAGGTTACCTTATGCAAGTCTTATATTCATAAATCCGAAGACAAAAGAAAAGGAAATTAACAAGACATTGAAAGAGTTGGGAAAAGGTAAAAAAAAATCTATCCAACAAAATGTGACAAAAGCAAATATAAAAAGACAAGAAACGACGATTGGTATAATGATGGAAAACAAAAATAATCCAATATCAAAACGGGTATGTAACCACACGATAAGTTCGAGGAAGCACACTTAAACGTGAAATTGCGGCAAATGAGATTGGCCATGTAACATTTAGGTTTTTCTAATTTATAGCTTTAGTTTTTTTTTTCTTTTAAATCTCTTGTTTTAGTTTTTTTTTTTAAATTTCAAGTTTGTTTTTGTTGTATATTTTTAATTATTGTATTTTGTTTTTAAACTAATGAAAATGTCTTTTTATTGAAGGCAAATTGGTTTTAAATAATCTAACATGGCTGGTTTTTTTGTAATAAAAATCCAAACTGACGTTGAAAGAACATAACGGAGTTAAGTTTTTTCCGAATTACAAACTAATATTTTACGGCTTTTGATTAGAACTAGAATATGCGTCAATTGATGTAAAATTTACTTTGAAACGGTGTTCTAAACGACTTAAACGGTGCCTCAATTCGTGTGTTTAAACTTACAATTAATAATAAATAATCAAGCCATTTGGAGCACCGATTCAAGGTAAGTTTATATCATCGACTAGTATCCTCATTCTGATCAAAGCCGTAAGACATCCGTTTGTAATTCGAAAAAAACTTAACTTCATTAAGTTAATTTTAACGGCGCACCATTATACAGACAAAATGAAAAAGGTTGGATCACTGGCGGAAATAAACTCAGTTGCAATCATTATTGGCAAAAGACATCCAGGTTGGATTATTTAAATCCAGTTTTCCTTTATTTAAACGATTAGTTTTTTTAATTAAAAAATATGTTTGGGTAGTGGGTTGAGCTAGTTGGGAGAATATAAGGGTGTAGGAGACACATAATGTAACCTTTGTGTAAAAACGGGTTCTGAAAACCCGCACCGTATGTTAATCGGGTAGTTATTATGTTTTATAAGTTATATACTATCTATACTAATTAATATTGTCATATTATAAATAATGTGTTATAATAAATAAAAGAATTTAGGAATAACAAAGATAAAAAAAATTTAAGTAAAAAGAGCCCCAATCGGGATCGAACCCGGGTCTTCCACACATACACACACCCATAACACCAATGCACTGCACACAGTCTTGTGATTTATTTGAATTAAATAAACTTTATAGAGAGTTAGTATGTAAATCTGCAAAGGATCAGAGGACTTCATCTTCAAACGGTTGTTGGAGGTCAACTGCAAAATTTCAGGAAGCCGTTAACATGAAAATTCATAATCGTCGGTTATAACCGAAAAATCATTAAAACCATTGATCATGATTGTGATTGTTGTAACTGAAGAATTAAGTCAAGACTGCCGCATCCTCGCTTATAAATACTCTGTTTCTCAAATCATTTTAAGCTCGCGAAAATTCGAATCTTCTTAAAATTTCACTATTACAATCGTCGCCCTGTCAATTTCAATCTTTCCAGTCGCCGGAGTTCAAGCACAGTCGCCGGAGCATATCGTCGGAATTCTTTTGCAACCGTCGGTAACCCTCTCATCTCCTCCTTATAGATAATGCTAACCTGTCGAATTACCCATTCCATTCAATTGGGCGAGCAGTCTCAGTGCAACGTCCAACCAGAATCATGTAGAAGATGAAGTTTATTAGCGTATTAGTATATTATAACTTCAATAATAATCGGGTTAGACACCCAGCCCAACTGGTTGGACTGGGTGCAAATTATTGCTGAGTGTCCGGGTTCGATGCGGTACTGAGAACCGGTTCGATGGGTTTTTCAAACTTTTTAAATTGATTATTTCTGAATTAGGCTAATGAGTATATAAAAGAATTAAAAATCATATATTCAACGGGTTAGACACGTAGCTCAGTTGGAAGAGCTGCGTGCACGTGAACGGAGGGACACAAGTTCGAACCTCACCCCACGCACTCAGATTCGTGATTAAACCGGCCGGGCATCTTCTACTGTCAGATCTGACAGTATATTTTTAGCACTCCTTTTTCTTGTTATATAAATATTTTTTTTTATTATTTATTTTTAAATCACTTATATATATACTCTTTGGTTAAAATATAATTAAATAAATACAAGTTCAAAGTATAAGAAACCATTCAAAAATCTAAAAAGAAAAAAAAAGACCTAACAAAGATGTTTAAATAAAATAATAAATTGTTTATATTTATCAGATTATCGTATTATTTTAGGATAATATTCGTTTGCCGATCAGATCCTCAAATCGTGCGCATCTTCCATCAGTCAGGAAAACGCACCCACTGTGAGTGAATCTCTACAAATTCTCCGTTTTAATCACGTTTTGGGGTGTATCATGTGTCGTACTATTCCTTTATTTTATCTAAACACTTGTGCTTATATCATTTTGTGATTAAATGTGTATTGGTTGTTGTGTGATTTATATGTGGATTAAATTTATCATTTCAGTGTACGCATTTCATTAGGCCCATCAGTTTCCCGTAGGATACGGGTTAAGCATCAGGTGCCTCATTAGATCGGCTCCGTTTGATTGAGCCTTGATCTCAAATACATCATCATTCATGTCATATATTCATTCAATGTGATTTGTGATTGTTTACGTTTATATAGTTGCTCACATGTGATTATGCACGAATTTTCCTTAATAAATAAAACATGCAATTATGAAAACTGTTTTATCAAGGTTCACTCGCCAACTTTTGTTGACCCAAAATCTCCCCTGTTTTACACATGATACAGGTGACCCAGTTGAGGAAAGAAACACTTAGGATGGCCTAGAAGAATAAACAAGTTATTGCGTTGGAATAAACATTTAGATTTGTTTTTCTTTGTATCTGTATGAATTTTGTTTATTGGATATTTAAGTTTGTAACTTGAATTTAATAAATATGAAACTTCTTAGTAAATATCATGAGCTTTGGTGATAACTCAATCATGCCCCGACTTTTATTCCGCTGCGGGTCGGGGTGTGACAGATTGGTATCAGAGCTTGTGACTATAGGGATATAGGATAGGTTATTAGACCCTTAGAGCCTATACTATAGTTGATTAAATTTTAATTGTTTACGTGTTACATGCAAAATTCATGATGTTTACATGTTTCATGTTTATTTTCACACCCAATATTATGCAAGCACACTCACAAGTACATGTTAATATGCAATGCTCATCATAATTCATATCCTCATAACATGTCATATCTATGAAAGCACGCACCTCACGATTTCCATGATTTTTGCAATGATTTTGTATTTTTCAAATCACATCAAAGGAGTTTTCACGACGGGCATGTAGTAACTGGAAGGGTACGAGTACCGGTAGTCGGAACGTCCTGTCTAGGCTTGGCATTCGTATAAATCCAAAATAAAGGACCAGTTTGCCTACCTGGGGACTAACGATGAGAGTACGAAGGACCTATTAGGCCAAAGCATGCTATACCAAACGTCGTGTGAGCTAACCCCACTTTGAGTTGTCTTGTGTCTACACTTGGACTCCCTCCGACCATACATCTCGCAATCATGTTTTACGATTTTCATTCGGGTGGTGCGAGTGTTAACCCGCCTACACCAATGTGAACCCTACCAAGCCCAATAGTCATGGGACCCACATGACTACACAGGCAATGGTATGGGGGACATTTGGAGGCCCAAACATGAGCAAACCCAAGACATCCTACGGATGTAGTTAAATTATTTTTAGTTATGTTGTTTTCATTCTTTTTACGACACATGACACCGGAAATTCTTAAACTCACAATCTTCCTACATATGTTCCTGTAGATGTCGGCTAGGCAATTACGTGGAGGTAGAAAGTCAGGAAAGTCAAACGAACGCTTGGCCAGACAAATTGCTAAACAAATGGCCGCAGTGCTTCCTGACATCGTGCTACAAGTTCAACAAGCCCTCACCGCTAATCCCATCAACCCTCCCAACCAAGAAGACCAAAGCGTCGGCAACCCTCCTCCCAAAACCCCCAAGTGCACCTACAAACACTTCAAATCCTGCGATCCCCCAAAATATGAAGGGACTGAAGGTGTCACCGCTCTCCTTCACTGGTTTGAGGAGATGGAAAACACTTTCCTCAATTGCGACTGTCCCGAAGACCGTAAGGTACGTTACGGGACTGGAAGACTGTTTGGGGTAGCCTTTACCTGGTGGAACACGGAAAAGAGTAAGCGAGGTGTTGAAGATGCCATGGCCTTAACATGGGAAGAGTTAAGGGAAATCATGACAAGACGTTTCTGTCCAAGAAGCGAAATCAAAAAGCTAGAAGACGAGTTCACGCGTTGAAACAAAAGGAAGGAGACCACACTTCATACAATAAGAGATTTCTCGAATTGAACCAGATAATCCCCAATTTGTTCACCCGTTTATACCGCTTAGTCGAACACTACATTCGAGGCCTCCCCTCGAAAATCCAAGATTCGGTTTTAAGCACTTCGCCTGCAACACTTGAAGCCGCAATGGAGTTAGCTACGGAACTCACTGAAAATCGCATTCGAAACGGCAAGTTCAAAGATGAGAAGAAGAAAGCACCCATTGAGACCCCAACTCCAAATCACCCAGTCTCATCCTCGAAGTTTGTTGGTAAGAGGAAGCGAAATGGCAAGAATTTTGCTGTCACCAAACCAACCCTCCCATCACTGCTGCACCAATCACCCAAGTTGCCCCTCCAGCCGCACCATTCAGAAGGCCATACACTGGCCCACACCCAAAGTGTAACCGTTGTTAATACCATCATCCTCCCGAAAACCCCTGCCAACAATGCACGAGTTGTGGCCGTGCGGGTCACACCATCCAAACCTGCCGTACCCTTCAGCGAATGAACCGCAGTCAACCTCCAACCCAAACCCAAAATCAAATGGTGGGCCAAGCCCAACAACCCTTACTTCTACCACCTGCACAACACGGAGCCCAACCTTACTACCAACCCAACTACCACATGATGCAACCCCTGCGAGCCTGTTTCAATTGTGGGGACCCAAACCACTTCAGGAACACTTGTCCACGCCTAGTGAACATCATCCATGCCCAAGCTCAAGCAAACCCGGTAAACCAAGCTAACCAAGCTCCTCCACCTGCCAGAGGAAGAACTTTCAATATTAATGCCAACCAAGCCAGAGCTGACAACAATGTGGTCAACGGTACGTTTCTCATAAATGGTAGTTATGCATCCATATTATTCGATACTGGTGCGGATAAGAGCTTTGTGTCCTTAGAATTCGAATCTATCCTCGACCAACCTCGTGTTAATCTCATTGAATCTCTAACGGTGGAAGTTGCTGACGGAAAACCCACTTCATTAAATTCTATTATACGCAATTGTACTCTCACCCTAAACGATCACAATTTCCCAATGACCTCATTCCTATGAAGTTGGGAAGTTTCGATGTTATAATCGGTATGGACTGGCTCAGCCAGCATCACGCTGAAGTGGTGTGCCGCGAAAAATTCATTTGCATTCCTCTTGCAGACGGTCAGACACTACGTATTTTTGGGGAAACCCCTTCGAAAGGACTCAAATTGATGTCCTGCCTTCAAGCCCGAAGTTATCTCCGCAAGAACTACGTCGCATTTCTAACTCACGTCGTCAAGAAGGGAGGCAAGGAGAGGAAGCTCGAAGATATTCCAATTGTGAAGGAATTCCCACAAGTTTTTCCTGACGACGTTTCAGGACTTCCTCCTGTGAGAGAAGTCGAATTTCGCATCGATCTTGTGCCTGGCGCTACACCGGTCGCAAAGTCTCCTTATAGGTTAGCCCCATCCGAGATGCAAGAGTTGGCCAGTCAACTGCAAGAGTTGACTGACAAAGGATTCATACGTCCTAGCTCATCGCCTTGGGGTGCACCTGTTCTTTTTGTGAAGAAGAAAGATGGAACGTTTCGCATGTGCATTGATTATAGAGAACTCAACAAGTTGACAGTTAAGAATCGTTATCCACTGCCTCGCATTGATGACCTCCTAGACCAACTTCAAGGCGCCACCTGCTTTTCCAAAATTGACCTTCGTTCTGGTTATCATCAGCTTAGAGTGCGCGAAGAAGATATCCCAAAAACCGCCTTCCGAACTCGTTATGGTCATTACGAGTTCATGGTTATGCCCTTCGGTTTAACCAACGCCCCCGCTGTCTTCATGGATTTAATGAATAGAGTATGCAAACCCTACCTCGATCGTTTCGTCATAGTCTTCATCGACGACATCCTTATCTACTCCAAGTCTAAATCCGATCATGAGCGACACATTTGACTCATTCTTACACTCTTAAGGACTGAAAAGCTTTACGCTAAGTTCTCAAAATGCGAATTCTGGTTAGGAGAAGTACAATTCCTTGGTCATGTCGTCAATGACAAGGGGATTCATGTCGATCCTTCAAAAATCAAGGCAGTACAGGAATGGCAAGCTCCACGTACCCCTACCGAAGTTAGGTCATTTCTTGGTTTGGCTGGTTACTACCGACGCTTTATTGCCAATTTTTCCCGTATCGCCGTACCGCTCACGGCCTTGACTCACAAAGGAAAACCCTTCATTTGGGGGCCTAAGCAAGAGGAGGCCTTCCAAACTTTAAAGCAAAGGCTTTGTGACGCACCTATCCTTACACTCCATGAGGGTTGCGATGACTTCGTGGTTTATTGCGACGTGTCAGGGAAGGACTAGGCTGTGTATTGATGCAAAGAGGAAAAGTGATAGCCTATGCCTCTAGGCAACTCAAAGTTCATGAGAAGAATTACACCACCCACGACCTAGAACTTGGAGCCGTTGTGTTCGCTCTCAAGATATGAAGACATTACCTCTACGGTACCAAGTGTGAAATATACACTAACCACAAGAGTCTCCATCATATCTTCAACCAGAAAGAGTTGAATATGAGGCAACGAAGATGGGTCGAACTTCTCAACGACTACGACTGTGAAATTCGGTACCATCCTGGAAAGGCAAACGTGGTGGCCGATGCACTCAGTCGAAAAGGATACGCAAACTCTATTCGTCTTCTATGTTCGCAAATCATAACCGACATCAAATATCGAATCCGGGCAGCTCAACATGTTTCTGTAACAGAAAATGACGTACACGATGAGCTGTCATGTGGAGCTGAACTCAAAATTGAAACCAAATCCGACGGTATTCTATACTATTTAAACCGCATATGGATTCCTGATCGCGATAACCTTCGTGATTTCCTCATGAATGAGGCACACAAAACACGATACTCTGTACACCCAGGAGCCGATAAGATGTATCAAGACCTACGATACACCTACTGGTGGCCTGGCATGAAAAAGGATATCGCTGTTTTTGTTTCCAAGTGCCTTACCTGTTCCAAAGTGAAAGCTGAACATCAAAGACCTTCAGGACTTCTAGTCCAACCCGAAATACCTGTATGGAAGTGGGAAAACATAACCATGGACTTCATTACCGGGTTACCTCGCACCTCCAGTGGGTATGACACCATATGGGTAATAATCGATCGTCTTACAAAATCATCTCATTTCATTCCGATTCGCGAGGACTTCAAAAACGAGAAGTTAGCTCGTATCTACATCAGCGAGATCGTAAGCCGTCATGGTGTACCACTAAGCATCATTTCAGACCGTGATGGTCGTTTCACTTCACGAACATGGCGAGCCGTACAAACCGCTTTGGGTACACGGTTAGACCTCAGTACCGCCTTTCACCCTCAAACTGATGGTCAATCTGAACGCACCATCCAAACCCTTGAAGACATGCTACGAGCATGTGTCATAGACTTCAAAGGGAACTGGGACGCTCACTTACCATTAGTTGAGTTTTCGTACAACAATAGCTATCATTCAAGTATCGGCATGGCTCCTTTCGAAGCTTTATATGGTCGTAACCTTCAAATTCGAAACAATCTTCTAGCGGCTCAAAGTCGTCAAAAGAGTTATGCTGACAAACGACGAAAGCCCTTGGAGTTTGACATTGGTGATCAAGTACTTTTAAAAGTATCACCGTGGAAGGGAGTGGTTCGTTTTGGCCAGAAGGGCAAGCTAGCACCACGCTACGTAGGACCTTTCAAGATACTCGAAAGAGTAGGTCCTGTAGCATACAAGCATGACCTACCAGAAGAGCTTAACAGAATTCATCCCACGTTCCACGTATCAAACTTGAAAAAGTGCCTCGCCGATGAAAACCTCCATATTCCTCTAGAAGACATTCAAGCCGATGAATCGATGCACTTCGTTGAAAGACCAGTGGAAATCATGGATTTCGGTGAGAAGCGTCTAAGGCGAAGTCGTATTCCAATCGTCAGGGTACGTTGGGAATCAAAACGAGGACCCGAGTTTACTTGGGAACGTGAGGAATCAATGCGCGAGAAATACCCGCATCTTTTTTCCAGTTACTACTGCTACTTAAATTTGGGGACGAAATTTCTAAAAGTAGAGGATACTGTAACCTTTGTGTAAAAACGGGTTCTGAAAACCCGCACCGTATGTTAATCGGGTATTTATTATGTTTTATAAGTTATATACTATCTATACTAATTAATATTGTCATATTATAAATAATGTGTTATAATAAATAAAATAATGAATAAAAGAATTTAGGAATAACAAAAGATAAAAAAAAATTTAAAGTAAAAAGAGCCCCAATCGGGATCGAACCCGGGTCTTCCACACATACACACACCCATAACACCACTGCACTGCACACAGTCTTGTGGTTTTATTTGAATTAAATAAAATTTATAGAGAGTTAGTATGTAAATCTGCAAAGGATCAGAGGACTTCATCTTCAAAACGGTTGTTGGAGGTCAACTGCAAAATTTCAGGAAGCCGTTAACATGAAAATTCATAATCGTCGGTTTAAACCGAAAAATCATTAAAACCATTGATCATGATTGTGATTGTTGTAACCGAAGAATTAAGTCAAGACTGCCGCATCCTCGCTTATAAATACTATGTTTCTCAAATCATTTTAAGCTCGCGAAAATTCGAATGTTCTTAAAATTTCACTATTACAATCGTCGCCCTGTCAATTTCAATCTTTCCAGTCGCCGGAGTTCAAGCACAGTTGCCGGAGCATATCGTCGGAATTCTTTTGCAACCGTCGGTAACCCTCTCATCTCCTCCTTATAGATAATGCTAACCTGTCGAATTACCCATTCCATTCAATCGGGCGAGCAGTCTCAGTGCAACGTCCAACCAGAATCATGTAGAAGATGAAGTTTATTAGCGTATTAGTATATTATAACTTCAATAATAACCAGGTTATGGGTTGGGTGCAAATTATTGCTGAGTGTCCGGGTTCGATGCGGTACTGAGAACCGGTTCGATGGGTTTTTCAAACTTTTTAAATTGATTATTTCTGAATTAGGCTAATGAGTATATAAAAGAATTAAAAATCATATATTCAACGGGTTAGACACGTAGCTCAGTTGGAAGAGCTGCGTGCACGTGAACGGAGGGACACAAGTTCGAACCTCACCCCACGCACTCAGATTCGCGATTAAACCGGCCGGGCACCTTCTACTGTCAGATCTGACAGTATATTTTTAGCACTCCTTTTTCTTGTTGTATAAATATATTTTTTTATTATTTATTTTTAAATCACTTATATATATACACTCTTTGGTTAAAATATAATTAAATAAATACAAGTTCAAAGTATATGAAACCATTCAAAAATCTAAAAAGAAAAAAAAAGACCTAACAAAGATGTTTAAATAAAATAATAAATTGTTTATATTTATCAGATTATCATATTATTTTAGGATAATATTCGTTTGCCGATCAGATCCTCAAATCGTGCGCATCTTCCATCAGTCAGGAAAACGCACCCACTGTGAGTGAATCTCTACAAATTCTCCGTTTTAATCACGTTTTGGGGTGTATCATGTGTCGTACTATTCCTTTATTTTATCTAAACACTTGTGCTTATATCATTTTGTGATCAAATGTGTATTGGTTGTTGTGTGATTTATATGTGGATTAAATTTATCATTTCAGTGCACGCATTTCATTAGGCCCATCAGTTCCCCGTAGGGTACGGGTTGAGCATCAGGTGCCTCATTAGATCGGCTCCGTTTGATTGAGCCTTGATCTCAAATACATCATCATTCATGTCATATATTCATTCAATGTGATTTGTGATTGTTTACGTTTATATATTTGCTCACATGTGATTATGCACGAATTTTCCTTAATAAATAAAACATGCAATTATGAAAAATGTTTTATCAAGGTTCACTCGCTAACTTTTGTTGACCCAAAATCTCCCTTGTTTTACACATGATACAGGTGACCCAGTTGAGGAAAGAAACACTTAGGATGGCCTAGAAGAATAAACAAGTTATTGCGTTGGAATAAACATTTAGATTTGTTTTTCTTTGTATCTGTATGAATTTTGTTTATTGGATATTTAAGTTTGTAACTTGAATTTAATAAATATGAAACTTCTTAGTAAATATCATGAGCTTTGGTGATAACCCAATCATGGCCCGACTTTTATTCCGTTGCGCGTCGGGATGTGACACATAACCCACTACCCAAACATAGAAAGTCTATAAGATGCAGGGGTTAAAGAAGAAAGCTTTTAGTTTTCTTTACATATTATTATTTAGGTCTTTTTAGTGTTACGTAAAGTACAAATTTGAACCACAAACTCACAAAATCATATTTCATGTAGAATTGAAAGACTATTTTTCTTCTTAGGCTATGGGGTGTGGTCATCCACTCCCGCATCCTCCACCTTAGCGTAACCTTACTTTCCCTTTCCTCCATCCAAGGGTGTGCGTCCCCTTCTCTCTCTAAAAACAACTTGTTTCTCTCTTTATATCTCTGTTTAATCCACAAAATTGAATCCGTGAGCTCAGGGGTATTTGTCGTTTGCGCCAAAATTAAATGGGGGAAGGGGTGTTCCCATCGGCACCAACCAGCCACCTCACCTCCGCCTTCCTCCCCGGTGCCCACATCCCTTGGCCTCACTAACTTTATTAAGTTTTTTTACAATAAGTATAAAGTGTTTTAATTACTTAAATTTTATTGAAATCCTTCCCAAATGCATTATAATATACTTTAGATAGAGAGAAAATGAGTGATGTAAATGAGTGTTTAAAAAATAAAAAAAAGTTGGTGACAATGTGACAATATTTTGGGTGTTTTTAGGTCCTTATTGGGTGAGTTTTAATGTTTTTGAAGAATGATTGTTTAATGACATCACAGTTCACTATGCACGTGTAGGTGTTTTTAAAGTTCCTTAGACTATGGGGTGTGGTTCACTAATGAACCATCATCTTCGTTCACCCCAGCGTCACATCAACATCCTCTTCCACCATCTCTCTCTTCCACTATCTATGTATGTGGTTCACTATCCCCTCCTCTTTTTTGTTTTAATTAAATATCCCCTTAAATTATTCTTCGTCACACTCGTGGACTTCATGGAGATCTCCACCATCATCACCATTCACCAAAGTTTGGGGGGGGGGGGGGGTGATCCACTTGTGTCCATGAAACCACAATAGCCCACAACCACCATTCATTAGCCCATACTATTTAGTCTTATTTTGGATGGTCTTTGGAATGAACTGGGTTGGAGTGTCTTTAAATAAGGTTACTACATTTTATTGGTTGACTTCATGGGTTCAAGAGGGTTCTAAGATAGGTGCCCTCCTCACTTAGACCACATGAAGTGGAGCGTGGTTTCCAGCGTTGATGCCTCAATCACCCCCGTACACCGGCCCGTACTTAGTGTGGTGGCTTGAGCGCTGGATTCTTCACCGGCGTGATGTAGAAGATGATGATGAGGTTTGTTGTTTTGATTGGATGGTGGGTTTTTATTTGATTTTTTAAAAATAAAAAGTGTATGTTACGTGTCACATAATGCCACCCTTTCACGCCCCATCCCACTCCGCCCTTTTTACCACACACCACTTTTCTGACGTGTGCTGACGTGACTCCTTTTTATGTCCTCCCACTCCGTATAGTCTTATACTTAAATAATATATACCTTTGACGCATTAAATATTTTAGTTATTTTTTTCTCTAATAACTTGTGTTTGTTAACTTTGAATATGAATAAACTAAATACGTGGTTGTGTTTCATTTTTTTCTCAACATTCCGAGAAAAATATATTGAGAGCGGAGTTATATTGTTAACTATTCCGAGAACGGAGTTATATTGTTAACTATTCCGAGAAAAATATATTGAGAACGGAGTTATATTCAGACTAAAGTATTTATTTGGTATTGTTAACTATACCGAGTACCATACCGATACCATCATGAACCAAATCAGTATTAACCGAATAACATCGGTAGTGGCATTAATATTATCTGAACCTGTCAATTGGTATTCATTCTTATGGTTCTCAATCAATATAAAACACACATCGATATCCAATTGGAATTTTGGGTATATGAGAGCTTTTTTTTCCGTCCTCATATTTATTGTTTTTGGTTCTGATACGAGTCTATTGAGCTGCCGCAACGCGCTAGTCTAATCAACTATTGTTAACATTATTTAAAAAAGAATTTGCATGGCCCTTTGTACGGCATTATTTAAAAAAAATTTGCATGGCCCTTTGTACGGCGATATGAAATTATCTATTTATCCATTTATTTTATTTGTGATAAAATGGAGTTTCTTCCCCGTTCCATGAATATAAATAAAGCTTCAACAGAAGACAGTTGTTGGATTCATTCCACCCGTTTGAACTCTATTGATCTTTCCAACGGGAAGAGGAACCAGTGCTCCAATGGCGGATTGTATTAAAGCTTCCAATTTGAACTCAGTTGATCTCTCTTCCTCAGATATCACTACCTATGAATCCCTACTCAAACAGGTCTCTCTCTCTCACTAATATATATATATATATATGTATATATGTATATATATATATGTGTGTGTAGGGGTTTCAAATTTTCTTAGCTTTGTCTTAGCGTATAGGTTTTTTTTTTTTATGAAGTATAGGTACTTTGGAGGGTTATTAATTTTGGTCTTATTGTTGTTTTGATTCTTTTAGCTTATCTGGTTTAATACACTTTACATTTCAAAAGACAAAATGTTTTTGGAATCTGTCTATTTTTTCAGATAGAGGAAAGGTTTGCCCTCGTCCCTCCATGCCTAGACCTACTAGTAGCGTTTGTTATTAGTGGGGTTTTATTAGTTATGTTTGTTTATGTTTCGTTCATGTCATGTGTTGTGTGCATTTAGAGGAGGTATATTTTGATTTTGGAATTTTAAATGGTTAATAGGAACTGCTTGAGGATGGGAATACTTGTTAATTGTGTTGATTTTGTTCCAAAGTTGGATATAAGTTTTAGGGTTTGGTCATGTGTTGGGTTTCAACATGAACTAATTCATTCAGTCATTTGGATGTTAATCTGTTTGTTTATGCATTTAGGCATGCATGGATTCAGGTTTCTTCTATGTAACCAATCATGGAATCAGTGAAGAATTTATGGATCATGTTTTCACGCAAAGCAAGAATTTTTTTGATCTTCCATTGGAGGAGAAAATGAAGCTTCTTAGGAATGAAAAGCATCGAGGCTACACGCCTGTTCTTGATGAACTTCTCGACCCCGTCAATCAACTCCATGGTTTGTTAATTCTTGTAAAGATTCATATGCATATGCACATACCTTTATCTGCTAAAACCATAGGCTTCTAATATTATAGGTGATCACAAGGAGGGATTCTATATAGGAATTGAATTGCCTAAGGATGATCCTCAAGCTTAAAGGACTTTTTACGGGCCAAATTTATGGCCTGACTCAGGTATGGTATTAACCAAGTCTTGACAAGGATTAACAAGGTGACGACATGTTTTAATGAATATAACGGGTCCTAGAAGTGCGAGTCTGACTATTTTTTTTTTTTAACTAGTGAAAAATCAGATAACCACATGTTTGAATGTTTGACAAATTGTGATTATTTGAGGATAAAATGACAAAAAGAACATATTTGTTAAAGGAGTACCGCATAGATTATTTAGGAAGTGTCGCTTTAAGATTGTATTGTTCTCCTACAACAAGGGGCGCCTGACCCCCCGAACTTTTCGCTCAATAGTATTATATATGTAGTTTTTGTATAGAAATTTTTGGGTATATACGTTTTCGACCTCCCCCCCCCCGGTCAAAAACGTCAAGCTTCGCCACTGCCTACAACATTCAAGTTCATGATCATTTTTCCCTTGTATTAATGACCTGGTGTCAGATATCTTGCCTGGATGGAGGCAAACTATGGAAAAATATCATCAACAGGCTTTGTAAGTTTTCTTAAGTCTATAAAGTATAAGAGGGTCATTCAATACAAAACCAATTTATAAGTTTGAAAAGTGCAAGTATCACATAAACACTCGTACATGTTGCTTTAATACATAACATGATTATATGTAACCTCAGAATCTACCATCTTTCTCTCTCGCATTACATACAAGTGCTTATTCAGTACTCGTGGGTCTCTACTTAAAATTGGTTGTTTATGAACGCACCTCTAAAGTATAAACAACCAAAGTTTAAATATGTGGTATTTAATGTTTAACTGTAATCTTTTCAGAGAGGTTGTTAAAAAAACCGCAAGGCTAATAGCTCTCGCACTTGATCTAGACGCCAACTTTTTTGAACAACCAGAAATGCTCGGCGGTCCTATTGCAATCTTACGCTTGTTGCATTATGGAGGTGATCAAGATTAAGTCTTGGAATAAGAATTCAATATATAACGTTTTCAATATCTTATGATACAAGGCATTAAGAACGTTGGTTATGTTGCAGGTCAAGCATCCGACACTACAAAGGGAAGATATGGAGCTGGTGCACACTCTGATTACGGGCTGATTACTCTCTTGGCAACCGATGGTGTTTCTGGACTTCAAGTGTGCAAACTTGATACTAGTGACTTATGCATACTATTTATTTTTAAAATGTTTTTAAATATTTTTTAGATATGCAAGGATAAAGACGCGAAGCCTCAGGTGTGGGAATATGTTGAACCATTAAAAGGGTGAGTCGGTCGAGTCTCTACACCATAGAAGATGATGAAAAATGTGGTCTTAGATCTCTCACATATATTAGCGTATATGCATGTTTCAGAGCGTTCGTGATAAATCTTGGCGATATGCTTGAACGATAGAGCAATGGTTTTTTTTCAGGTATAAGCCTGGTTCATGTTACCATTCTGCATAATTTGACTTTTGAGATGAAACAGATAATCTTGAGGCCTATTTTGACTCTTTCAAGTAATTGCTTTGACTCAAAAAGTCAAATGAAATTTTTTTTCAGGTTCATAGAGTGTTGGGCAATGGGAAAGACCGGTATTCGGTATGACTTGATCTTATAGATAATTCTTAAAAAACCCCAAGTCCTTTTTTTGTACAAAATAATAAAAAAAAACTTGATCTTTAAGGCAAGAACTTGCATACTAATCTGTGTATGCTTGTTTTGTATGAGCAGATTCCATACTTTGTGGAGCCTGGGCATGATTGTGTGGTCGAGTGCTTACTTACCTGCCAATCAGAACAAAACCCGCCCAAGTAAGTATTCGGTTAGGCTAGAGGGTGTGGTATAAAGCCCCTAGGGGCTTTATCACGCAACATCAACGCTATGTCACATAGAGGGCTTTAAAGCCCCTCCTTTTAACTTGTATGCAATGGTTTAAAGCCCCTTTAAAGCCCATATTAAACAAAATACAAAAAAAATAATAATAAAGAGCAAAGATTTGATTGGTTGAAAAGAATGGGCCCCACCCGACATGTGAATAGCACTTGTTACTGGAGTGAAGCCCTCTCCATGGCGCCCAGGGGTGGCTATGGGGCGCTATACCCCACCCCCTAGCCTTATAACATCATAGACGAATCAAAATTTGAATTTGTAGAAACAACAACGTTGTTGGTTATCGTTTTTAATTGGATTCTGATCGTCTTAGGTTTTCTCCTGTCGAATGTGAAACGTACCTTCTCCAACAATATCAGAACACACATGCTGATCTTAGTGCATACAACAAACCCTGAATTTGAATGCCTGACTGGAGGTAGAAACCCAAGTTATATTGGCAGTTATTATCTGGTATTTGTACAATGAATAAGGTCAATGAGTATAATTTTTATATGTAGCAGTTGTTGATGCACAACTCTAATATGTAATAAAATTACAACCACATGTTTTACGTTTAATTTTCAATGAATTACTAATAATATGTAATATGACTACGTGAACAGAACATAATAAGTTTAAGTGAGGATCAGCATTAAATAATAAAATCTTGTAGCTATCGAAAATTCATCCAGCTAGCTTATTAGCTTTGAGTGCGAAGTTGATTTAACAATATATACACTTCATTTCATTGTATCTTAGGAGGCAATTCGCTAAACACCCAAAGCACGCAAGTTGAAAAGACGAAGGGGTGAAATCGCCTTATGAACTCAGAGTACTTGCCTTGAAGTAAAAAGTAGTAGCACTTACGTTTTAGCAATCAAAGACAACATGATAGAAACATAAAAGAGGGAGATTCCTATGATAATGATCCAAGGGTTAAAAAGTGTTTCCTTTTAGTTTTTAACTATTTCCGTAGCCATTTTCTAGGGTGTGTTATAATCATATAATACGCGCCACCATGGTCACATATCAACTTTCGCGCACGTAAGAGACTTAAATACCATCGGTCAAAACAATCTCTCTTTGTATTTGTTTAAATGAGCTATAAATTATTGTTTAGATGTATCTTAACTTCGTGCATTGGATAGAAAAACTCCTAAAGGGCCAAATATTTAAATAAAACGACAACCACACATGGCTTCACACGTCTCATGACAATAGGTATAGTTAATCCTTTCCGTGACTATACACGTATAACATATTCCTGAAAATGAATACTTTCATGTCTCTCAATTATTTAAAAAGTTCTTGTTTTTGAATGGATAAAAAAGTTGTTATTTAAACGCCCCCTCTGCAATTACAGTGTATGTATATGTGTATTCTAAGAACATTGGTAATTAGTGATGAATAATAAAAAATAAAAAAAAAGGAAAACAACTCCTACATGATAGATAAATGACATAGCTTTAGATTCTCGTTTAAAAAATAAAATAAAAGTTATATTGATATTCATGATTGTATTGTAAGTAAACTAGTGGAAAATACCCGTGCTCTGCAACGGAATTTCAGTCGGTGTGCACGGTCGGAGCCACAATAGTTTTTTTTATTTAATTGTTATAGCCAAATTCCACCGTGCACACCACCTTTTATCAAACCTACCCCACCTACCGTGGCTCCTCTCCCTGCACACCACCTTTATTGGCATCATCGGCGGTGGTATCTTGTTGTTTAATAAGAAATTGATGGTGGTGGTTTACAGATCGATCTTATGATAAATGGTGGTGGTTTTTCTAATCTGATCAAGTGAATGATGAGGTGGAAGCGAGTCTTTTATCACACCAAGGTTGGTCGATTTCAGATGACGAATAGCGACGGTGCTGTTTGAGTTTTCCAACAACCTTGCGTTTTTCAAGTCTGACCATTATGCATCTCACCATTTTCCCCCACATTGATCCACCAGTGTTTTCATATCTGACGATGGCGACATTCCTACTATCGTAGATTTCCGGCAGTACAAGTATTGATGTTGGAGAAGGAGCTGATCAGTTTAAGAGAGAGAGATAGAGAGATAGGAGATGTGGTTGGGATTTGTTATTTGTTGAGGGAGAGATTGGGGTTTTTTTTTTTTGGATTTCTTGTTATCGAAATTACACCGGAATTACGTCTTCGTCTCTCTGTTGATGGTTTGGGTGAGATTCGGGGTGGGTTGGTGATGAAGATGATGATAGTGGGGCCACTTACTTAATTAAATAATTAAAAAATATATTTCTTTTAATGTTTTAAGTTACTATATCTAATTGTAAGGGGTAGTTTTGTCATTTCACATCCACCTTAATTGAGAAAATTAACCTTCATCCACTTTGGGGAATATCTGAGTAATAAATGAGTAAACCATAGGAAGCACACATGTCATTTTAAAAAGGTAAGCACTAAAGGTGAAACTTTACCAAACCACAGGGATTATTCCTGCATTTTACTCTTTTATGAATTAATGTTTAGATTGTACTTAAAAAGTTAATTGCATGTAGGGTCGTCCAAACCGCTTGCCGCTCATCGCTCGCTTAGAAAAATGCTCGTTTGATTTGAGGCTCGGTTATAAACGAGTCGCTCTGTTCGGTTCGGTTTGTAAACGAGCCAAGCATGAGTAAAGGTCTGCTCGGCTCGAATTATTATTTTTAATTAGTATATATACACACACACACACATATATACGTACATACACAAATATAAATTATACACACACCTACATATATACATAAATACAAATTAAATTTATAGTTTTATATATACCACTCTATTAGATTTTGGTCCACTATATACAAATTGATAATTACATCTATACGTACTAGCTCAATCACGCTGATAAAAAAACAACAGATCTAAAAGTTAAACCCTAAACCGCTAAACGACAGTCTACTCATCGCCTCAATGTCTCATGTTGTTTCCCTAAGTCGATCGTCTCCTGCTCTCAACGTCATTGTTTGTGCAATATGATCATCGTCTCAGCGGCCACAAAATTGTTATCCGTAAGAAAAATATTATGCCATGAAATGTGTCTGTTTTTAAAGACATAAAAACTTAAGAACCAACATTGTCATTATCTCTCTCTGCAAATTTTAATCGGGCGACACAGTTGTCAAAATCGCTCGAGGTTCTCGACGCTCGCTCGGAATATTCATCGCTCGAAAATGTTCTTTGATTTGAAACTCGTTTTAAATGAACAGCTCCGCTCGGTTCGTTTTGTAGACGAGCCAAGCAGAGCGGGTGTCCTTTCGGTTCGGTTTAACTCGTGAATAACCCTAATTGCATGTTATATTACATTTACTAAATTAGAAAGCGTGTATTAGGAGTTAAATAAAAGACTTTAATAAATATATATAAGTTAGTTTGTGATGTACTAAAGCGAGCAGGGATTTCGTGTAACATCCGTCGAAAAACGGGTTTCCAAAACCCGCTTCGTTTATTAATCGAATATTCAGTTATAATTTTTGTTGCGTATATATTGTCCATTTTAATTTTAAACAATACATAATTAATAAGCATTTTAGAATTTAAAAACTATAATTAATAAATGATAAAAATAAGTGAATAAAAAAATAAAATGAGGCTGCCGGGTTTCGAACCCGGGTCGCCCATAAGCACAAACACACACCACACCACTCCGCCACACACTTCTTTCATGCCAAATACAGAAAACAAATAACATTTAAGTAAATCCAAAAGTCAAACCGGAAATCAGCGCGCCCAATCCGCAGTCGCCGGAAAGACCGACGATTTCGCAAATCACAACCGTTTTCTTTGACTGAAACGCGTGAACTAATTTCGACATCGGTTATAACCGATGTCTAACCCCCAATTCCAGTCGTAAACGCCGGAAAAGTTTTGACCGCGAATCAAGACCATAATTCGGTCCCAATACATCTTGTTCATCCTTATAAATACCCACCCAAACCTCTGGTGACCTTTTCGCTCAAAATCGCACAGTTTCTCGAAGCTTTAGCACGTCGCCGGAAATTTCAATTTCGCCGGAATCACTGAACGGAAAACCGCGATTTTCTTCAGACGGTACAATCATCTAAATTTCTCTTGCTATCTTTCGATTTATAATCTAATTTCTCAATCTAGTAATCAAAACTGTTAAACAGTTTCCCTCAGCCGGAATCTGCAGATCGGAGACGACGAGACTTCGCCGGAAAACCTGAAGCAAACTCGCCGTTCTGGTATACCCTGTCATTTCATTTCGCTCTTCAATTCAATCAAATATCATTAAGATTGATTAAACAGAACAGTCGGAATTCACTGTTCTGAAATGTTAAACGAAGAAGACGAAGTCGGACAATGTGTATAAGTTTAATTAAAACTGGATATTTCATCGGGTTAGACACACAGTCCAGCGGTGGACTGTGTGCAACATAATACGCACGTACCGAGTTCGAATCGCACATGTTACCGACTTTCAGAAATAAAACCAATCCTTTTTAAACCTATTCAGATCACCTTTCAACATGTATATAAATATAATATAATTCAGTAATTAAACAGGTTAAGCACACAGCCCAACTGGTTGGGCTGTGCGTACTCGAACCGAACGTCTCGAGTTCGACTCCGGGTCACTGAAGTCGGTTCGGCTATTTTAAATCATTTTCGAAATAAACTAAATAAGATAAAAGTTAATCAGTATATATATATAACTAAAACAGAGAATATTTCGGGTTAGACACGTAGCTCAGTTGGTAGAGCTGCGTGGACGTAAACGAGAGGTCCCGAGTTCGAACCTCACTCAGCGATTGCTAACACAACAGTCCGACCGGTCAACGGTCAACAAGTCAACAGAGTCAAAAAGTCAACATTTTTTTTTATTTTTTTTTATTTATTTAATCAGAAAATTATTTAAAAAATACTTAAAAATAATATTTTTAAAGTAAGAAAATGTCCTTAAACTCACAAAAATAAATCTAAAAATCATATTAAGATTATGAATTAAAAGTATTAATCTCAAATAAAATCCATTTATTTAACGAACCATTTCGTTATTATTTTAGGTTAGTTTTTCCTCGTCGATCAAATCCTAAAATTCGTGCGCATCCAACGTCATCAAAGAACGCACCCAATGTGAGTGAATCTCTACCAATTCCCCGTTTTAATCACATTTTAGGGTGTATCATGTGTCGTTTAATTCCTTATTATATTTTAACACTTGTGCATCCATCGTATCCGTGATCAAATGTGTATCAATTGTTGTGTGAATTATGTTTAGATTGAAGTTATCATTTTCAGTGCATGCATTTCATTAGGCCCATCAGCTCCCCGTGGGATACGGGTTGAGTATCAGGTGCCTCATTCGATCGGCTCCGTTTGATTGAGCCTTGATCTCACATACATCATCATTCATGTCACTCGATCGGCTCCGTTTGATTGAGCCTTGATCTCATATACATCATCATTCATATCATTTACTCATCCAATGTGGTTTGTGTTTATGTTATATATATATGGTTGCTCACATGTGATTATTGCACAAATTTTCAATATTAAATACAAAAAGAAATTAATAACAATGTTTTTCTCAAGGTTCACTCGCCAACTTTTGTTGACCCAAAATATCCCCCGTTTTACACATGATACAGGTGATCCAGTTGAGGCAAGAAACACATAGGAAGGCCTAGAAGAATAAATCAGTTTAAGCTTGGGATTGTTTTACTTAGTTTCATTTCCTTGTAATTGTATGGATTTTGATTTGAATATTTAAGTTGTAATTTGAATTTAATAAATATGAAACATTTTAGTAAACATCATGAACTTTGGTGATAACCCAATTATGCCCCGACTCTTATTCCGCTGCGGGTCGGGGTGTGACAGATTGGTATCAGAGCCATGACTATAGGGATATATGATAGGTTATTAGACCCTTAGAGCCTATACTATAGTTGATTAAAATTTTAAATTGTTTATGCGTTACATACAAAATTCATGATGTTTATAAGCTTTATGTTTATTGTTACATTCAATGTTATGCAAGCATGTTCATAAGTACATATTATTATACAATGCTCATCATGAATCATATCCTCATAACATATCATATCCATGAGAGCACACACCTCACAATTCCCATGATTTTTGCAACGATTTTTGTATTTTTCCAATCACATCAAAGTGAGTCCTCATGACGGGCATGTAGTAACTGGAAGGGTACGAGTACCGGTAGTCGGAACGTCCTGTCTAGGCTTAGCATTCGTATAAATCCAAAATAAAGGACCAGTTTGCCTACCTGAGGACTAACGATGAGAGTACAAAGGACCTATTAGGCCAAAGCATGCTATACCAAACGTCGTGTGAGCTGACCCCACTTTGAGTTGTTATTGTGTCTACACCTGGACACCCTCCTACCATACATCTCGCAATCATATTTCATGATTTTCATTCGGGTGATGCGAGTGTTAAACCGCCAACACCAATGTGAATTCTACTAAGCCAATAGTCATAGGGGCCCACATGACTATACAGGCGATGGTATGGGGGACATTGGAGGCCCAAACATGAGCAAACCCAAGACATCCTATGGATGTAGTTGCATTATTGATAGTTATGTTATTTGTATTCTTTTAACGACACATGAAACCTAAAAACTTCTTAAACTCACAATCTTCCTATGTATGTTCCTGTAGATGTCGGCTAGGCAACTACGTGGAGGTAGAAAGTCAGGAAGATCCAATGAACGCTTGGCCACTCAAATTGCTAAACAAATGGCCGCGGTACTTCCTGACATCGTGATTCAAGTTCAACAAGCTCTCACCGCAAATCCTATCAACCCTCCCAATCAAGAAGACCAGAGCGTCGCCAACCCTCACTCCAAAAAGTGCTCTTACAAACACTTCAAATCTTGCGATCCCCCAAGTATGAAGGGACCGAAGGTGTTACTGCCCTCCTCCACTGGTTTGAAGAAATGGAGAACACCTTCCTCAATTGCGATTGTCCCGAGGATCGCAAAGTACGTTATGCAACAGGGAGACTGTTTGGAGTAGCCCTTACCTGGTGGAACACAGAAAAGGGTAAGCGAGGAGTCGAAGATGCCATGGCCTTATCATGGGAAAAGTTAAGGGAACTCATGACAAGGCGCTTCTGCCCAAGAAGCGAAATCAAAAAGTTGGAAGATGAATTCCACTCGTTGAAACAAAAGGAAGGAGATCACACTTCCTACAACAAAAGATTTCTCGAACTGAACCAAATGATCCCTAATCTGTTCACCCCCGTGTACCGCTTGGTTGAACACTACATTCGAGGCCTCCCCTAGAAAATTTAAGACTCGGTTCTAAGCACTTCGCCTACAACACTTGAAGCCGCAATGGAATTAGCTACCGAACTTACTGAGAATCGCATCCGAAACGGCAAATTCAAGGATGAGAAAAAGAAAGCCCCCATTGAGGCCCAAAATCCAAACCATTCCATCTCCTCTTCAAAGTTTGCTGGTAAGAGGAAACGAAACAGCAGAAATTTTGCCGTCACACAAACAAACCTTCCTATCACTGCCGCACCGATTACCCAAATTGCTCCCTCAGCTGCACCATTTAAAAATCCATACACCGGCCCATACCCAAAATGCAACCGTTGTCAATACCATCACCTCCCCGAAACTCCTTGCCAACATTGCACCAGCTGTGGCCGTGCGGATCACACTATTCAAACTTGTCGCACACTTCAACGAATGAACCGCAATCAACCCTCAACCCAAACCCACCATCAGATAGTGGGTCAAGCCCAACAACCCTTACTTCTACCACCCACGCAACACATAGTTCAACCATACTACCAACCCAACTACCCCATGATGCAACCAATGCGAGCATGTTACAACTGTGGAGACCCAAACCACTTCAGGAACACATGTCCACGCTTGGTGAACATCATCCATGCCCAAGCTCAAGCAAATCCGGTAAACCAAGCTAACCAAGCTCCTCCACCTGCTAGAGGAAGAGCTTTCAACATCAATGCCAACCAAGCTAGAGCTGACAACAACGTGGTTAACGGTACGTTTCTCATCAATGGTAGTTATGCATCCATGTTATTCGATACTGGCGCGGATAAGAGTTTTGTGTCCTTAGAATTTGAACCTATCCTCAACCAAACTCGTGATAACCTCATGGAATCTCTAACGGTGGAAGTCGCTGACGGAAAGCCCGTTTCATTAAATTCTATTATATGAAATTGTACACTCACTCTAAACGATCACGGTTTTCCAGTTGACCTCATTCCTATGAAGTTGGGAAGTTTTGATATTATAATCGGTATGGACTGGCTCAGCCAGCATCACGCTGAAGTAGTATGCCGCGAAAAGTTCATTCGCATTCCTCTTGCAGACGGTCAGACCCTACGTATCTTTGGAGAAACACCTTCGAAAGGACTCAAATTAATGTCCTGCCTTCAAGCCCGAAAATGTCTCCGCAAGAACTATGTCGCATTCCTAACTCACGTCGTCAAAAAGGGAAACAAGGAGAAGAAACTCGAAGATATACCAGTGGTGAAGGAATTCCCACAAGTCTTTCCCGACGACATCTCAGGACTCCCTCCTATGAGAGAAGTCGAATTCCGCATCGATCTTTTACCTGGCGCTACACCAGTCGCAAAATCTCCTTATAGGTTAGCCCCATCCGAAATGCAAGAGCTGGCCAGTCAACTGCAAGAGTTGACTGACAAAGGATTCATACGTCCTAGCTCCTCGCCTTGGGGTGCACCTGTGTCATACCCCGACCCGCAGCGGAATAAGAGTCGGGGCATAATTGGGTTATCACCAAAGCTCATGATGTTTACTAAAATGTTTTATATTTATTAAATTCAAATTACAACTTAAATAGTCAAATCAAATCCATACAATTACAAGGAAAATGAAACTAAGTAATACAATCCAAAGCTTAAACTGAATTATTCTTCTAAGCCTTCCTATGTGTTTCTTGTCTCAACTGGATCACCTGTATCATGTGTAAAACGGGGGATATTTTGGGTCAACAAAAGTTGACGAGTGAACCTTGAGAAAACATTGTTATTTATTTTCTTGTTGTATTTAATATTGAAAATTTGTGCAATAACCACATGTGAGCAAACATACATATATAGCATAAACGCAAACCACATTGGATGAGTAAATGACATGAATGATGATGTATTTGAGATCAAGGTTCAATCAAACGGAGCCGATCGAATGACATGAATGATGATGTATGTGAGATCAAGGCTCAATCAAACGGAGCCGATTGAATGAGGCACCTGATACTCAACCCGTATCCCACGGGGAGCTGATGGGCCTAATGAAATGCATGTACTGAAAATGATAACTTCAAACTAAACATAATTCACACAACAATTGATACATAATGGATACACATTTGATCACGGATATGATGGATGCACAAGTGTTCTAAACATAATAAGGAATTAAACGACACGTGATACACCCCAAAATGTGATTAAAACGGGGAAATTGTAGAGATTCACTCACTTTGGGTGCGTTCTTTTGATGACGTTGGATGCGCACGAGTTTTGGGATTTGATCGACGAGGAAAACTAACCTAAAATAATAACGAAATGGTTCGGTAAATAAATGGATTTTATTTGAGATTAATTCTTTTAATTCATAATCTTAATAGGATTTTTAGATTTATTTTTGTGAGTTTAAGGACATTTTCTAACTTTAAAAATATTATTTATAAGTATTTTTAAATAATTTTCTGATTAAATAAATAAAGAAAAAAATATAAAAATGTTGACTTTTTGACTTTGACCGTTGACCGGTTGGATTCAGTTTATTCATGCGTTGAGTGAGGTTCGAACCCGAGACCTCTCGTACGCGTGCACGCAACTCTACCAACTGAGCTACGTGTCTAACCCGAAATATTCTCTGTTTTAATTATATATATATATACTAATTAATTGTTATTTTATTGGGTTTACATTAAAGCGATTTAAAATGGCCGAACCGGTTGTAGGGACCCGGAGTCGAACTCGAGTCCTTCGGTTCGTATGCGCACAGCCCAACCAGTTGGGCTGTGTGTCTAATCTGTTTAACTCACGGATTATATTACTCTTATCAACATACTGTGACTTGTTCTGATTCAGTTCTAAAAATATTGGTTTTATTTCTGAAAGTCGGTACGTTGTGTGATTCGAACTCGCGACGTGCGTTTTATGATTGCACACAGTCCACCGCTGGACTGTGTGTCTAACCCGGTCAAATATTCAGTTTTAATTAAACTTATACACATTTCGACTTCGTCTTCTTCATTTATAAAGACACAGAACAAAGATGTCCGACTGTTCTTGTTTAAATCGGTCATCGAACATATAATTGATTGGAATGAATAGAATAAAAAGGGTTACGGAGTTAAATGTACCGATCAGAATGTCTTTCTCAGATTTCCGGCAAGAGTCGTCGGCTCTGATTGTGACTTCCGTCTGAGTGAATCAATTAACAGTTGTGATCAACGAGTTGTGAAATTAAGTTACTAAACAAGGGATATCAGGGGGTTTAGATGATTGTACCGATTCACAGCGAGACTTCGGAATTTCCAGTGATTTTCCGGCGAGTGTGGGATTTCCCGCCAGCGTAGTCTGGGACAGGTTCTGGTTGAAGGATTGAAGTTAATATATGTCTAATAATGGATTACAAGCAAAAGAGTCGAGAATTTTACCGATTTGAAGTAAGTCTCGGTTTTCCGATGAAGGTCCGGCGACTGTAAAATATCTCCGGCGAGCGCTAAAGCTTCGAGAGTTTGTGCGATTTTGAGCGAAAAGATTACCAGAGGTTTGGGTGGGTATTTATAGGGAAGAAACAGCATGTATTGAGTCCGAATTTGGTCTTGATTCGTGGTCAAAGTTTCTCCGACGGTTACGACCGCAACTGATTGATAGACGTCGGTTCTAACCGATGTCGAAGTCGGTTATAACGTTATAGTCAAAAGGAAAATGGCTAAACTCGCGGATTGCCGGAATTTCCGGTGATTGCGAGTTCTGCCGCGCTGAAGCCCGGTTTTGAATTCGAGTTTTAATTTAAGTATTATTTGTTTCAGTAATTACACAAAGGTGTCATGTGGCGGAGTGGTGTCGTGTTTGTTTGTTGAAACGGCTGACCCGGGTTCGAAACCCGGTAGCCTCCTTTATTTTTTTATTCTCTTATTTTTATTATTTATTAATTATGGTTTAAAATTCTAACAATGTTTATTAGTTATGTATTGTTTAAAATTAAAATGAACAATATATACGCAACGAAAATTATAACTGACTATTCGATTAATAAACGAAGCGGGTTTTGGAAACCCGTTTTTCTACGGATGTTACAACCTGTTCTTTTTGTGAAAAAGAAAGATGGAACGTTTCGCATGTGTATCGACTACAGAGAACTCAACAAGTTAACGGTTAAGAATCGCTACCCACTACCTCGCATCGATGACCTCCTAGATCAACTTCAAGGCGCCACCTGCTTTTCAAAAATCGACCTTCGTTCTGGTTATCATCAACTCAGAGTACATGAAGAAGACGTCCCGAAGACCGCCTTTCGGACTCGTTATGGTCATTACGAATTCATGGTCATGCCATTTGGTTTAACCAACGCCCCCGCTGTCTTCATGGATCTAATGAATAGGGTATGCAAACCCTACCTTGACCGCTTTGTCATAGTCTTCATCGACGACATCCTCATCTACTCCAAGTCTAAATCCGATCATGAACGACACCTTAGGCTCATCCTTACACTTTTAAGGACCGAAAAGCTCTACGCTAAGTTCTCAAAATGCGAATTCTGGTTAAGAGAAGTACAATTCCTTGGACATGTCGTCAATGACAAGGGAATTCATGTTGACCCTTCAAAAATCAAGGCAGTGCAGGAATGGCAAGCGCCACGTACCCCTACCGAAGTAAGGTCATTTCTTGGTTTGGCTGGTTACTATCGCCGCTTCATTGCCAATTTTTCCCGTATTGCTGTACCACTCACGGCTTTGACTCATAAGGAAAACCCTTCATATGGGGACCTAAACAGGAAGAAGCCTTCCAAACTCTAAAGCAGAAACTTTGTGACGCACCTATCCTCACACTTCCTAAAGGTTGCGATGACTTTGTAGTATATTGCGACGCATCAGGGCAAGGGCTAGGCTGTGTATTAATGCAAAGAGGAAAAGTGATAGCCTATGCTTCTAGGCAACTCAAAGTTCATGAGAAGAATTACACCACCCACGACCTGGAACTTGGAGCCGTTGTGTTCGCTCTCAAGATATGGAGACATTACCTCTACGGTACCAAGTGTGAAATATACACTGACCACAAAAGTCTCCAACTATCTTCAACCAGAAGGAGTTAAATATGAGGCAACGAAGATGGGTCGAACTTCTTAACGACTACGACTGTGAAATTCGGTATCATCCTGGCAAGGCAAATGTGGTGGCTGATGCACTCAGTCGAAAAGGTTATGCGAACTCCATTCGTCATCTATGTTCGCAAATCATAACCGACATCAAAGATCGAATCCGAGAAGCTCAACATGTTTCTGTGACAGAAAATGATGTACGCGATGAGCTGTCATGTGGAGCTGAGCTCAAAATCGAAACCAAATCCGATGGTATTCTATACTATTTAAACCGCATATGGATTCCTGATCGCGACAACCTTCGTGACTTCCTCATGAATGAGGCGCACAAAACACGATACTCTGTACACCCAGGAGCCGACAAGATGTATCAAGACCTACGATACACCTACTGGTGGCCTGGCATGAAAAAGGATATCGCTGTTTTTGTTTCCAAGTGCCTTACCTGTTCCAAAGTAAAAGCTGAACATCAAAGACCTTCAGGACTTCTAATCCAACCTGAAATACCTGTATGGAAGTGGGAAAACATAACCATGGACTTCATTACCGGGTTACCTCGCACCTCCAGTGGGTATGACACCATATGGGTAATCATTGATCGTCTTACAAAATCAGCTCACTTCATTCCAATCCGCGAGGACTTCAAAAACGAGAAGTTAGCTCGTATCTACATCAGCGAGATCGTAAGCCGTCATGGTGTACCTTTAAGCATCATTTCAGACCGTGATGGTCGTTTCACTTCACGAATATGGCGAGCCGTACAAACCGCCTTGGGTACACGATTAGACCTCAGTACCGCTTTTCATCCTCAAACTGATGGACAATCTGAACGCACCATCCAAACTCTTAAAGACATGCTTCGAGCATGTGTCATAGACTTCAAGGGAAATTGGGACTCTCATCTACCATTAGTTGAATTTTGGTACAACAATAGTTATCACTCAAGTATCGGCATGGCTCCTTTCGAAGCTTTATATGGTCGTAAGTGCCGATCTCCAGTATGTTGGCACGAAATTTGGAATCACAAATCACCGGTCAGAGTTAATTCAAGAAACAACCGACAAGGTCATTCAAATTCGAAACAATCTTCTAGCGGCTCAAAGTCGTCAAAAGAGTTATGCAGACAAACGACGAAAGCCCATGGAATTTGACATTGGGGATCAAGTACTTTTTAAAGTATCACCGTGGAAGGGAGTGATTCGTTTTGGCCAGAAGGGCAAGCTAGCACCACGCTACGTAGGACCTTTCAAGATACTCGAAAGGGTAGGTCCTGTAGCATACAAGCTTGATCTACCAGAAGAGCTCAACATAATTCATCCAACATTTCACGTATCAAACTTGAAGAAGTGCCTCGCCGATGAAAACCTCCATATTCCGCTAGAAGACATACAGATCGATGAATCTATGCACTTCATTGAAATACCAGTAGAAATCATGGACTTCGGAGAGAAGCGTTTAAGACGAAGTCGTATTCCAATTGTCAGGGTACGTTGGGAGTCGAAACGAGGACCTGAGTTTACTTGGGAACGGAAGACTCAATGCGCGAGAAATACCCGCATCTTTTTCCTGTTACCACTACTACTTAAATTTCGGGACGAAATTTCTAAAAGTAGGGGATACTGTAACATCCGTCGAAAAACGGGTTTCCAATACCCGCTTCGTTTATTAGTCGAACATTCAGTTATAATTTTTGTTGCGTATATATTGTCCATTTTAATTTTAAACAATACATAATTAATAAGCATTTTAGAATTTAAAAACTATAATTAATAAATGATAAAAATAAGTGAATAAAAAAATAAAATGAGGCTGCCGGGTTTCGAACCCTGGTCGCCCATAAGCACAAACACACACCACACCACTCCGCCACACACTTCTTTCATGCCAAATACAGAAAACAAATAACATTTAAAGTAAATCCAAAAGTCAAACCGGAAATCAGCGCGCCCAATCCGCAGTCGCCGGAAAGACCGACGATTTCGCAAATCACAACGTTTTCTTTGACTGAAACGCGTGAACTAATTTCGACATCGGTTATAACCGATGTCTAACCCCCAATTCCAGTCGTAACCGCCGGAAAAGTTTTGACCGCGAATCAAGACCATAATTCGGACCCAATACATCATGTTCATCCTTATAAATACCCACCCAAACCTCTGGTGACCTTTTCTGTGACAACCTGGAAACTTCTCATACTTTCGTGTACTATTGTTGACTAAATTCTTGTGCATGGCACTTGGAAATCTTTGTGTATGACACTTGGGAACTTCTTGTAACGTTGCGTACCATCATTAACGAACTAACTCTTTGTGCGTGGCACTCTAAACATGTACGTTACATGCTAAACCGCGTTTACTCAATTTTCGGGACGAAAATTCTTTCAACATGGGGATAATGTGATATTCCGGGTTTTTCGGATAACTTAAACGTAATACTTGTCAAACTAATTACGTGCTATGTGTACGAACGTGTACGAATTAAATGAATACGTGATGTGTGTTGTGTGATTGTTTTAGCAATTGAATAATTAGAGTAAATATGTACACGAACTGAACCGAACCGCGACACGAACCAACTTGATTCATTGTGACTCTAGGAGTTAACAAAGTTTAAACTTTGAACCCAAGTTTACGGCCAAAGGAAAACAAGGATCAAACCCAAAATCGCAAACACAAACCGAGATCAAACCTAGACCTAAAGTTCTAACTATTCGGCCAAGATCAAAATCAAACCAACTCACCTTTAGTCCTTGGCCGCGAAATCAAGCCCAAACCCAAACCGAACCAACCCAAGATCCTCGGCCACAATGCTTAACTAAAACCGTAACCCTTATCATCTTGCTTGCGCCTATGTATATACAAACTCACATGCTACTTCACAATTCACAAACCCTAGTTGAAGAAAACAGCCGTCGGCTGCCTTACTCTCACCTTCCTCTCGGTCGCAGCAAGCAGCAGCCAAGTCTTTCATCTTCTTCGACCGCAAACTGCCTCACTCTTGTCCCATTGATCGCGAGCAGCCTTCATCTCAATCTGGTCAGCCCTCGTTCACTCCATTCAACCGCAAACAGTCCTTGTTCACCACTATTCGATCAACATAGCAGCCTACGCTATCACCATCCTCTCGGTCACGATTATTGCTGAAACAACCGGATACATCTTGTCCAAACCTCGGCTTGTTTACCTAGTTAACCAAGGTTAGGGTTATCTCTGATTACAAGATCATGTTCATATATATATATATGTATGCTTGAATGATTAATTGATTAGTTGTTTCGGGTCTTATATGTTGAATAAATAATCGGCTGTTTTGATTATGTTCTTGTGTATAATTGTTTGCGGATATCATAAGTGCAAGTATGTTTTGTTTGTAAGAACGAGAAGTTAGGCTAGCCGATTTGTTAATGATGTTTACATTGGATGATTGCATTGTTTCGGATTATAAATACTAGATTGAAAGCTGGAAGGAGTTTGAAAGCTGAATATAGATATGGGCTGTGCTTTGTTGGTAATAACTAGAAGTAGGAACTAGGGTTTGCATGGATGAGATATTGGTATTGATCTAGGATTAGAAATCGGTTTTTGATCCCCTAGGTTAATCATATGAACGAGTTGTGCGAGTTAACGGTAACAATAATGCTGAAACAGGATGCTGTGTAATAGTTACAGCCGACTTCATCTGGCTGTAACTCGGTCGTTAGTTGTCGAAAAACGGATTTTCTGGTGTCTAGAACGTAGGGATTTGAATAATGAATCTAATGGCGCTAGATTCATAATTTTCTGAAGTCGTTTGATATTTTAAAGGGCTAAATAAGTTCAGTAACTAAAACTGTGAAAATTCTGAAATTTTGCTAGTTGTTTGTCAAGCTAGATTTTAAAATCAGTAGGGAGTTAAGTCATGATTTTTGTACAGCAACTAGGTATAGAAATTTCCGGGCAACTCCAACTAGAATTTTGTTAATCGGACGATCATTGATTTTTAAATAAATTCTTCCGTGGACTGCAGTCAGAAAGCGGTAAATCTGACTGCAGCTTAATGAATTAATATCTATGGCTAATTGGTAAAGGGTTAGGACTTGGAAAAATTATATAAATTTCTATGGTATAAATGTCACCTACTGTAAAAATATGGGAATTTTTGGAATGTTAGAACTAATTTATAAAAATCCTAGAAGACAGCTGAATAATTGAGTGTTAAGCAGAAAGTTGATAACTTGTGATTGTATGCATTAAAGTGTTACATGGATTTGAAATATGTTCATGATAAGTTGTTTGATTACCATGATCACATGAGAATACTTGCATGCATGTTTGAGTGTTAGATATGTTATTTGTGTGTATCACTTTGTGAGTAAATTGTGTGTGGAATTTGTATTGGTGTGACTACACACTGACGTGGAAATTAATTGGTTTGTTAGGACGCAACTAGCGGTCCCATCTCTTATAACATCTTTGCTACACTAACCGAGCAAATAAAGGTGAGTTCACGGCCCCTAACTTTATCCGGTTTTTAAACAACAGGGGAGAAACATGTATACACTCTCAAACTCAATCTCTTTACGTTATACGAATTTAACGTCACATAACTATACGGTAACTAAGTTAATGTTAATGTAATGTTATGGTCACTAAGCAGCTTTATCACTTAAGTCCTCGACAATCTCCTCGGATCGTTAGTATTTGGGTTAAATAGCGGGGGAATTATAAGTAGTACTACTGGGCCCGACAAGCCCCATCCGAGCTAGTCGCGCTAGCCGACCTGGTATGGTCAACGGGTGAATAATTGGCCTAACACCGCCATGGTCATGTGATAGGCCTGGCAAAACGGAGGCACAACAGTCAGCTTCGATCGCGAACTCTTACGTGACATGACTTTAGGCTAGCTACCTATATACATTAGTATTGAACTTAATTACGGAACAACTTAATATTCCGGGTTTGGAATATTGGAAACATCAACTTATTATCCCGGGTTGGGGATAATGGAAACAACAACTTAATATTCCGGGTTGGGAATATTGGAAGCAACAACTTATTATTCCGGGATTGGAATAATGGAACTGATATGTTATCCCAGGTTGGGGATAACGGAGTAACAAACTATAACCGAACAAACGAATTTATGAAAACCTGTGAACTCACTCATCTTTAATGTTGACACTTGTTTCTTTACATGTTTCTCAAGACGCTAGGAGCTCTAGGTGCACGCACACGCATTGAACAAGACATCTTTATCGAGTCTTATTTATTAATATTGTTTTAGGATTTTTCATTTGTTTTGGCGTTCGTGTTGGCGCCCGCATCATTACTTATTTATGCTTCCGCTCAAACTTTAAAAATAATGCTCTGCTAAATATTGGTAATTGATATAAAATCTACAATGAACGATTTTGCAAAACGTATAATCAAATCATGTAGAGTCGTTCGACGTACTAGTGTTTCAGATTCTGGTTTGTTCACACGCCTCGCGGTAAAACTCCGCAAGTGGAAATTGAGGGTGTGACATTTTCGCTCAAAATCGCACAGTTTCTCGAAGCTTTAGCACGTCGCCGGAAATTTCCATTTCGCCGGAATCACTGAACGGAAAACCGCGATTTTCTTCGGACAGTACAATCATCTAAATTTCTCTTGCTATCTTTCGATTTATAATCTAATTGCTCAATCTAGTAATCAAAACTGTTAAACAGTTTCCCTCAGCCGGAATCTGCAGATCGGAGACGACGAGACTTCGCCGGAAAACCTGAAGCAAACTCGCCGTTCTAGTATACCCTGTCATTTCATTTCGCTCTTCAATTCAATCAAATATCAGTAAGATCGATTAAACAGAACAGTCGGAATTCACTGTTCTGAAATGTTAAACGAAGAAGACGAAGTCAGGCAATGTGTATAAGTTAAATTAAAACTGGATATTTCATCGGGTTAGACACACAGTCCAGCGGGGGACTGTGTGCAACATAATACGCACGTCCCGAGTTCTAATCGCACATGTTACCGACTTTCAGAAATAAAACCAATCCTTTTTAAACCTATTCAGATCACCTTTCAACATGTATATAAATATAATATAATTCAGTAATTAAACAGGTTAAGCACACAGCCCAACTGGTTGGGCTGTGCGTACTCGAACCGAACGTCCCGAGTTCGACTCCGGGTCACTGAAGTCAGTTTGGCTATTTTAAATCATTTTCGAAATAAACTAAATAAGATAAAAGTTAATCAGTATATATATATAATTAAAACAGAGAATATTTCGGGTTAGACACGTAGCTCAGTTGGTAGAGCTGCATGCACGTAAACGAGAGGCCCGAGTTCGAACCTCACTCAGCGCATGCGAACACAACAGTCCGACCGGTCAACGCTCAACGGTCAACAAGTCAACAGAGTCAAAAAGTCAACATTTTTTTTATTTATTTTTTTATTTATTTAATCAGAAAATTATTTAAAAAATACTTAAAAATAATATTTTTAAAGTAAGAAAATGTCCTTAAACTCACAAAAATAAATCTAAAAATCCTATTAAAATTATGAATTAAAAGTATTAATCTCAAATAAAATCCATTTATTTACCGAACCATTTCGTTATTATTTTAGGTTAGTTTTTCCTCGTCGATCAAATCCTAAAATTCGTGCGCATCCAACGTCATCAAAGAACGCACCCAATGTGAGTGAATCTCTACCAATTCCCCGTTTTAATCACATTTTGGGGTGTATCATGTGTCGTTTAATTCCTTATTATATTTTAACACTTGTGCATCCATCGTATCCGTGATCAAATGTGTATCAATTGTTGTGTGAATTATGTTTAGATTGAAGTTATCCTTTTCAGTGCATGCATTTCATTAGGCCCATCAGCTCCCCGTGGGATACGGGTTGAGTATCAGGTGCCTCATTCGATCGGCTCCGTTTGATTGAGCCTTGATCTCACATACATCATCATTCATGTCACTCGATCGGCTCCGTTTGATTGAGCCTTGATCTCATATACATCATCATTCATATCATTTACTCATCCAATGTGGTTTGTGTTTATGTTATATATATATGGTTGCTCACATGTGATTATTGCACAAATTTTCAATATTAAATACAAAAAGAAATTAATAAAAATGTTTTTCTCAAGGTTCACTCGCCAACTTTTGTTGACCCAAAATATCCCCCGTTTTACACATGATACAGGTGATCCAGTTGAGGCAAGAAACACATAGGAAGGCCTAGAAGAATAAATCAGTTTAAGCTTGGGATTGTTTTACTTAGTTTCATTTCCTTGTAATTGTATGGATTTTGATTTGAATATTTAAGTTGTAATTTGAATTTAATAAATATGAAACATTTTAGTAAACATCATGAGCTTTGGTGATAACCCAATTATGCCCCGACTCTTATTCCGCTGCGGGTCGGGGTGTGACATTTCGGCTATTAAAAAAGAGGCTCGGGTGAACTTGTGAACTTTCTGACGGATCTGCTCGATGGAAGGTCTACTCTTCGGCCAACTGATATTCTTGTGTTTGGGTGGACAAGGAAAAGACGCTTGTGTGGACCTTACATGAGTGTCCCCTCTTGTTGGCTTAGGGATAATGTGTTTGTTGCTGGCCAAGCAGCATTAAAGGCGGAATCAGACAAAGTCGTTAAACATGAGAAAGCTTGTTTAGAGAATCAACATACGTTTATCCTATTTTGTTTTGATATATTTGGTTATCTAGCCTCGGAGGCCATGGAATTCCTCAACATGGTCTAGCGGGTCGTGAATAGTAATTTCTCGACTCTTAAGAGTCGATTTGTCTTTAGTATGATTGGTTTTGCAATTCAAAAGGGGGTTGCGACGCAGCTTGTTGCCCGTTTACCTGTTTGTTTGTTATTTGTTGTTATGGTATTTTGATGATAATCTCATAGTTTAATAATAAAAAAAGAGTAAACTGCCATTTTGGTCCCTGAGGTTTGGCCACTTTTGCCACTTTAGTCCAAATCTCAAACTTTTTGCATCTAGGGCCCCGTGGTTTCGTTTTTATTGCCATTTTGGTCCAAAAATAAAATCAGGTCACATTTCTAAAAAAACCCTGAGATTTTGTCCTTTTTTTCAGGGGCAAAATGGTCAATTTCTAAAAAAAAACCCTGTCACTCTCTTCTCTCTCTATATCTACAGATCATCACCAACACACACACACATCCTCTCTCTCTTCACTCCCTCTCTCACACACACACACATAGTGGAAATCAGCAATCGCGATGAGGTTACTGTCAGTCCATTACACACTCTCCCTCTGCCTCTCTCTCTCTCCCACCCACCTAACGCCAACAACCACCATTCCCGACGCTTCTAGATAACTGGAACCACCCAAAATCGAACTCATCTCTCTCTGGATCTTCAATCGCTGACCAGACGCTTAGGGTTTAAAACCCTCATCACCAATCTTAAAACCTCTTTGCCGGACTGTAACAACCTTGTTCACCACTGTGAAACATTAACCCTAATCACTTTGATTGACTGGGCACCTGTGGTTAGGGTTCTTGTTGATCTTGAAATCGCTGGATTGATCATCATTCAAGGTTAGGGTTTCTCATGAAATTTTATTCTTAATGATTGCTTTTCTCCTTATTCTCAAGTTTAATTTCCCAAGTTGAATTTTTTATGATTCTGGGTTCACCTGCGTTTCGATGCCGGAGAAGAAGTGGGTTTCAATGGTTGCAGGGGGTGGTGGTTGCAGGGGACGGTGGTTGCAGGGGGTTGTTGGTTGCGGTGGTGGACAATTTTAAAGTCGTTCGGGCTTTCATTACAGAGAATTGATCTTTAGTGGGTTAAAGAGACTGGGGTTAGGGTTTAACAATTTTAAAGGTACGTTGGTCTGGGTGGGTGGTGGTTTGTGTTGTGATGGTGTCAGGTTCCGACAGAGAGGATGTGGTGGTGGTGTTGTTCATGGTGGCCGTGGTTTTCTAGAGAGAGGAGAGAGAGAGAAGAGAGAGAAAGGGATGTGTTCGGAGAGAGAGAAAGTAGAGTGGGGTGTTTGGGATTTTGTTATCATTATATTTTATTTTATTTATATTTACATATTAATGCTTAAAATGACCAAAATGCCCTTTAAAAAAAGACAAAAAAAACAAGGTATTTTTTTTAAAAAATCTAAACTGACTTTGCTTTTGAACCAAAATGATAATAAAAACAAAACCACAGGGCCCTAGATGCAAAAAGTTTAAGATTTAGATCAAAGTGATAAAATTGGCAAAATCTAAAAAAAATATTAGAATTGCGTATAGAGATACGAAATTATCATCTACTTTATTCCCCATTTCCCTTGCTATTATAAAGATTTAACGGAAGACGGTTGGTGATTCCACCAATTTTTCACATGGTGATTTCCAGATTCCAAACTGTAGTGCTCCAATGAGGGATTGTTTAAAAGCTTCAAAATTGAAGTCAATTGACTTCTCTTCCTCAGATATCACTACCTCTATATCCTTACTCAAACAGGTCTCCCCCTCTTCCTCTCTGTATATATGAACCTACCCATGAGTAGATATGCCATATTTTATTGATTTTGTTAGATGTAAGTTCTGGGATTTTGAACTGATTAATTTGGATGCTAGTTTTTATATTTTGTATCTCTTAGTTAGGGATTCTGGTTTCTTCTATGTAACCAATCATGGAATCAGTGAGGAATTTATGGATCAAGTTCACCCAAAGCAAAAACTTTTTTCATCTCCCATTGGAGGAGAAAATGAAGCTTCTTCGGAACGACACGCCTGTTCTTGATGAACTTCTCAATCCCGCCAATCAAATCCATGGTATGATTTGTTCAGATTCATATGCACATAAGCAATGCTCATGAAGATATTACTTCTGTAGGTGATCACAAGGAGGGATTCTATATAGGTATTGAATTACCTGAAGACGATCCTCAAGCTCAAAGGCCTTTTTACGGGACAAATTTATGGCCCGACTCAGGTATTAGTCGAATCTTGACGAAGATTAATAGGGTGTAAATGTGAATTTAGAAAGTGATTTATGTTCTATTGAATATTAGTGAAGATACGCCCCGCTTGAGGTATGCGCATATAATGTATATATGTGTGGGTCTTCGGGGACAAAAGTGAAAGTGCACTAATTTTAACGTTATTTTACTAGTTTCGTGAAAATAACGTTAAAAAGGGAGGGATGGTTAATCATGCATCATGTGGTGGCGTTGATAGCCGAAAGACAAGGGAGTACATGCACTAATCGGCTTTTGTCTCAATTGCTGAGTGTTATATGCCTTATGTCCAAGGCTTGATGCAAAACTACTATCGAGCCGGGGGTCTCACTGGAAGCAGCCTCTCTATTCCTACGGGGTAGAGGTAAGACTGTCTACATCTTACCCTCCTCAAACCCTACCTTAGCTTTGCTATTGGTGGGATTTACCGAGTATGATGGTGATGGTGATGATGATTAGTGAAGATAATCTGCTGTAATGAAACGGATTCTAGAAATGCAGTTTTGACTCTATATCTATTCTTTGAACTTGTGAAAAATCAGTTTACAACTTGTTTTGAGTATTTGTGGTAGTAGTCGATAAAATGAGTAAAGAAAAAATAATAATTTTGTTAAAGGAAGGCACTATGTAAGGTGAGAGTACAAGCCTCTCAAATTAACCTTCTGCTTTCGAACGGATGTCTAAGGTTTGAATCCAGCTTCTACTGGTTTCTACCTTAGCCCTTGAAATCCACCTGTCAGCGCAAGCTGCATTTAACCAGGTCTCACTGTTGGTGAGTTTTGAGCGTTTTTCATTCAGAAGCACTTCTGTAACCTTGGGTGTCGTAACCGTAATAAAAAACAATCTCGAATTGGGTTAAGAGAATGTGTAAATAGGTAATTTAATGATACTTGTTTTGTTATAGTTGGTATAAAACACCTATCCAGAAGCAATCATTTAACCTCTGAATAATTAAATAATCAGAAGTAGAATTTGCATATTCAAACATCAAAAACTGATTATCAGATAACAATTTCCAAAATGAAAGACCCAAACAACCCTATATAAACATAATCTGACTAGTATATATGGTAAGTTTTTTGATGGTGGTGACAGATATCTTGCCAGGATGGAGGCAAACTATGGAAAGATATCAACAGGCTCTGTAAGTTTTCTTAAGCATACATAACCAATTTTAAGTTAGCAATCTACAAGAACCGCAAAAGTATTTGTACCTGTTGCTATGATAATGATACAATAGACGGTTATGCGCCCATGGGCGTAGCATAATGGGGGCCGGGGGGCGCCCGATCCCCCAAACTTTTCGCTCAGTAGTGTCCGGTATGTAGTTTTCGTATAGAATTTTTTAGGTATATACATGATGCTTAATGATTAAATCTGACATTTTCAGGGAGGTCGTTAAAAAAACTGCAAGGCTAATAGCTCTTGCGCTCGATCTAGATGCCAACTTTTTTGAACTACCAGAAATGCTCAGCAATCCTATTGCAATCTTACGCTTGTTGCATTACGAAGGTGAAAATTAAGCCTCGGAAGAAAAATTCCAGTTTCAATGTTTTCAACGTCTTATGATATAAGAGATTTTGAAAGATGGTTATGTTGCAGGTCAAGCATCTGATCCTGCAAAGGGAATATATGGAGCTGGTGCACACTCTGATTACGGGTTGATTACTCTCTTGGCAACCGATAGTGTTTCTGGACTCCAAGTATGTAAACTTGATATTATTGAATTATGAATATTATTTTTAGTTTTTGAAATGTTTTGGTGAATTTTTTAGATATGCAAGGATAAAGACGCAAAGCCTCAAGTGTGGGAATACGTTGAACCGTTAAAAGGGTAAGGCGGTTGAATCTTTACTCCATAGAAGATGATGAACAAGGTATTCTTACTTCTTAGATCTCTTACATTTTATGACTTATATGCACGTTTCAGAGCGTTTGTGGTCAATCTTGGCGATATGCTTGAACGGTGGAGCAATGGTGTTTTCAGGTATAGGTATTATCCTGGTTCATGTCATTGTTCTGCATAATTTGTCTTTTAAGACGAGACCGATAATCTTCGGTTTGATAGTTCTTTGAATTTAAATAATGAGAATTTAACTCAAAAAGTTATACCTTCAGGAAAAAAAACATTAAAATTTATTTGGAATCCATGCCAATTTTGACTCTTTAAAGTAAGAGTTAAATGCCATTTTAGTCCCCGTGGTTTGGGTTATTTTGTCAGTTTAGTCCAAAGGTTTCATTTTTCGCCTGTAGGTCCAAAAAGGTTTCAGCGTTGCCATTTTAGTCCATTGGGTTAACTTCATCCATTATTTCTGTTAACGAGAAGGGCAATTCAGTCATTTTATTTGGCCGAATTATCCTTCTAGTTAACAGAATTACATATAAAATGACCGAATTACCCTTCTCATTTAAGAAAAAAGGATGAAGTTAACCCAGTGGACTAAAATGGCAATAGTGAAAACTTTTTGGACTAAACTGGCAAAACGGCCCAAACCACAGGGACTAAAATGGCATTTAACTCTTAAAGTAATATCTTTGTATCAAAAAGTCAAATGAATTTGGTTTTACAGGTCAACATTGCATAGTGTTGTTGGGCAACGGGGAAGACCGATATTCGGCATGTTTTGATATATTAGAATTTTTTTGAACCCCACTGCCTTTTTTACAAAATAATACAAAAAGTAAAAAACTAAAAAAAAATTGTTTTGTATGAGCAGATTCCATACTTTGTGCTGCCTGGTCATGATTGTTTGGTTGAGTGTCTACCTACCTGCCAATCAGAACAAAACCCACCCAAGTAAGTATTCGGATCGTACTCGAATCAAAATTCAAATTTGTGGAAACGACAATGTTGTTGCTTATTTTTGTTAAACGGGTTCGGATTCTGATTGTCTCAGGTTTCCTCCGATCAGATGTGAAACGTACCTTCTTCAAAAATATCAGAATACGCATGCTGATCTTAGTACATACAACAGACCCTGAATTTGAATGCTGGACATGGAGTTTGATGTAGTTTAAGTAGGTAGCAACCAGGTTATTTTGACAGTTATCATCTAGTATTGTACAACAAAAATATAAATACTAACAGAGACGGACCCAAAAAATTTCTTACTAGGGTCAGTTTTTCTGTATATGCTCGAATATCTATTAGCTCAACATTTGAACATTCGATTTGGGAAATAATTAACGACAAGTAGTCGTGGTAACTAGTAAAACGAGAAGCTCAAATGAGGCTTTTGAGGTAATTATGATCAACAAAAGGTAAATAATTGTTAATAACCAATATATAGAACAACTTAAGCACTTAATCGAATTCGGTACTATTTTTTCTTTTTCACTTCATTTTTCAAATGGAATATGTATATATTGATCTTTTCCTAGTAAGTTCAGATATCATGGGGGTCACGTTTAAAAATCCCCAAGGGTCTTTCTAAAAACTGTAATACACTCTACTTATAAAAAAGAATATAAACTATGGGTCAGTTAACCCCGCACCTTATATAGTAAGTTCGTCCATGAATACTTGGAGCTAAAAAGCACTGAGAGTTACATATGTTATACACTATTCATACCAAGGTTTCAACCTACATATATGCATATATTATTTGGAAATTTTCAGGTACAGATGTATTTGCAGATCTTGAACTATCCATTTTGGGAGACTACTCACTCACACGAGTATCTGATGAAGGGCTTGAACGTGTAATCACGTAATGGTTTATATTAAATGTGTAATCACATAATAGATATTCAAAATCATATATAATGGACTAATGGGTATTCAAAATCCCGTAAATTTTATTTAGGTAAACTATAGCAATAGACTGTTCGGATTAAAGAGAATGAAATGCCCGTTAATACGGTGTAACTTAAAAAAAATTAACGCATGCTTCGTAGTGAATTTGGTCTTATGTATGATCCAACCTCTAATTATATACTATTATCCTCTTTGTTCTCTTAACAAAATAACATGTTTCTTACAAAATATTACATCAATTTTAATTTTAATTTTAAGCATATTATATTTGTATTTAACTTAGAAAATATATTTACTTATCAATTAAACTAGATTACCAAATTTAAAGATAATTAACCAAAATTAAAGATAATTAATTTTGTATTTATTTACTATACTAGGTTACCACCCGGAAATGCTTCCCGGGTAGGAAAATTTAATTTTAAATACTCATAAGTGTATAATTTAAAAATTTTAAATAATGTGACCTATTAGATAAGTTAATGATAAGGTAAAAGGCAACTTGAATCTATTATATATAATAAATATATTATAACCCGGTAAACTTCATAGGCTGAAAAATTATAAATCAAGATACCTAAAATCATAAAATGTGTCTTGGGCGGTCGTATTATTCGAAAGTTAGAAAAAAAAAAGAAATTCTAAACGTCGCAACAAAAAAAACTCATTATAATCTCAAAACTGTAACTTTATTAAAGTTTCAAGAGTTGTAGTGTAATTCGGTTTAAGGAAAGAAGAAAAATAACTATAATAAAATTCGGGCATCACAATATCAACAAACCTTATCGCGATCTCTATAGTTAACATAATGAGGCGATAGATGAGGCGAAATCCATGGGGCATGTGCAGCAAGAATGGAGGCCCTCTAATGTGCCTGACGAAACGTTTGATGGCCAGCCTCTGATTGTGAATGTGAATATTTTTCCGAAGTCGAAGATTAGAGTTCTTTATTTATTTCTTGAGGCGTGAACTTTTGGTGTTTGTTTCTTCATCTTCCATTATTTTATTATGAAAGTAAAAAATCAATCAATCTGGAGTAAAGAATATATATATATATATATATATATATATATAGAGAGAGAGAGAGAAAGTATATTGTACAAAATGGCTTAACGTACATTACGTACAACATGTGATTTCGCACCCTTTAGTGATGAATTCGCATGAGAGGAGATGAATTCGGACCTACGTTTCGCATGGGGTTTTCAAAAAATGATGATTTCGCATGGAAAATGGCGATTTCGCATGGGGGTAAAAACTAGATCGGACGGCCTGGATGGTCTCGTACGTAATGTATGATAAGCCATTTTGTACAATAACCTACCCCTATATATATATATATATATATATATATATATATATATATATATATATATATATATATATATTGACAGTAGATAGCTTCAAATCCTAAACAGGTCTAAAAAGTAAAAAAACATATGGTTGTTTTCCTTTTGACATCGGAAACAAAGACGCTTACAAAAAGGATTCTCGTACTACAATTTAAAACAATGCCTAAACTACAAACATAACAAAATGAGTTACTAAAACATATTAACTTATTTTTTTTCTCATAACGAGGTTCAGCTAAAAATGAGTCAGTCCAACCCTACCGGACCGTTGCAAAACAGTACCAAAAATGACTTATTCCAACCCAAAGCCATTTTGGCCCATTACAAACTACCGCATGCACCCATCTTGTCACCCAAAGTCTAATTTAATTCATTCCAAAAATCTAAATAGTTTCCATCCAACTACTTTAATCACAGTTAATGCAGTAATACTCTATATAGAATATAAAACAATTGACATAAATTTTGTACACATCAATCCAACCTTACCTGTCCCGTTTCTACTTTCTACCCTGACTGAATCAAATCTCATAGTCAAATAATCAGATCATCCGTTGCATGAAGCTAGGGATAGTTAGTAGGTTTTTTACATATATCTCGCTAATTAGTTTTATTCAGCTAATCCAAATCTGATAATTTTGATCTTAAATAGTTAAGAAGTCAGAAACATAACAAGTTTACCCAAACACCTAAAGCTGGATATTCTGACGTCAAACGACAATGATAGTTTAAACACACAAAATCGATAATTGAGATTGGAATCAATGATTAATCTCCTGATTAAGCATCTTGAAAAAAAAAAAACCAAAAATGGAGAATAGTTCTCGAGGATTGCTAATCAAGACACACTAACACAGTTTATAGAATAGTGAAATTAGTTTTTTTTTTTATTATCAATCTGAAGGAATTGCATGTACATTACCGTTCCTATTTATAGTCTACATAGTTGACTAACTGACTTAATCACAATTCTTCTAAGCTAACCAACTGGCTTAACTACTAAAATTCCCACCTATAACCTGACTGTCCTGACACTTATGAAAAGATTCTTACCAGCCCCTTTAGTTTAATAGATACAAGTCGGCCATCTAATGCATCCCTTACTTCTACTTCAATTCAATGAGTGGTAATATCGAAATAAAATAGTAGTTTCAATAAAAAGTATTTCAGTCAACCAAGAAAGTTTGACCAAATGAACTGACCTTGAATATCTTAACAGCAACATTTACTCTCCCCTTGCATGTTCCACAACTTCAACATGAGCACAGTTAAGTGAAGTGTTTGTAGCTTATTAAAGACAGATTTATCTATTCCCAATACTGTTGTAAGCAAAATTATGAGATATTAGAATCACATATAAGGTGGTAATTTAGAATTATATAAGCATGAATCGGTCGAGTCAGGTTATGTACTTATGTTATCCCTAAAGTGTCAAACAAATAGAATAAAAAATAGCAAGAAAGAATAAACGGTTTCATATTCACCAAAAGGGTTTTGATCATTCATCCCCAATACATAATTCTGAAAATTGATAACTTTATCAACCAATTGTGCATTTGAAGCAAGGCGCTTTCCTATGTTGTAGCCCAGTTCACAATTCAGTTTTGACGGTTTAACGGCTTATGGTTTGTAACAAAACTTTGGAACCGGCCATGTAAACCGAACTGGTCACTTAAAACATACGTATACTATTTATTTTAATAATGTAAAGTTAAACATATTTTATACTGATAACTATCCTTATCATTTTCTAAAAACGCAATACAAAGTTTTATACTTTTAATATAAATATTTGTCCACAACCAGTAAACTGTCAAACCAGCCTGTTAGGGTTCTCTTTTTTCCAAAATAGTAGTTAACGCTTCATCCCAAAAACTTTTGTTAAAACCAGCCAAACAGTCGTGTAACCCAAACCGACCATATAACATTTTAACCAATACAATTTGACCGTGAACCAAAAAATGCAACCGGTAGTATAAACAAAACCAATTTGACCGATTTGAAATATATACGGTCTGGTTCACGGTTCAGTTTTAACGATTTGGAACTTAAAACCATCATGGTTCAGTAAAAAATGTCATACAAGTACAAGTATAGAGAATAATAAAGTTGCAAACCTTAGTCACGAGAGGTATATTGATCATTAAGCGACCTGTTTAACCAATCATCCTAAGTTTAACAAATCCACAACAAACATACAATAGTAACGTATTCCAAATCGAAATTGGGAAACAAAAAGAAAAAAAAAGAACTATACTCAGTCAGCTAACCCTATTCAGAAACCTAGTTTATTAAAGCAAGAGTAGATGTAAATGAGAAAGATTGTCGCTAAATTTTAAGTGTGTCAAAAGTCAAAATGGACTTGGGATGTTGACTTACCTACCATTATTTTTCAACTTGAATATTTTCATAAGTCATTAAGAATGGCTTCATTTTTTCAAGAGTGTGGTATGGGAGGCTTCTCATCAATATCAAGATTGGAATCAAACTCAGCCATTAAGTATTCACACTCCAACTACAGGCATAAAGACATAGCAAATTAGTTAACAAATCACCAATTGCACCAAATCAATGAATTAGAAACAAATTATTTAATCGATTAGCAAATGAAATAATGATAATCACTTATGCTAAAACGGCATCAGAATTAAATTGACTGCCTCGCCGAAGTGATCGATCACCTGCACGTCATCACAGCCTCGTGCTCTCATACACTCTTCAACAAAAAGATGCATATTATTTTAGGCGTTGTTGGAAAAAGATAATACTTATATCACTTTCGAATCAAGTACATGAATTCCTGAATAACCAAAAATCCATATGATACTCGCCAGATATTGAATAAAAACAAAGATATTGAACAAAGTAAAAAACGACAACAATATATATTGAACAAAAACAAAAGTTAAACATTTTTTAAAAGAATATTAACAAAGGCGATATATTATAATCACATTCACTTAATTCTTACATATCCACACATGTTCATTGAAGCACCATGGTGTTTACCCAAAACTAAAGCTGCAAAATGACCACATGTTTCTCAAACAACTAAACCTGCAAAATGACAACATTTTTATCAAAACTTTATCACAAGGTGCTCCCTGTTAAACAAAATGCACTAAAAACAATTGATTCAAACTAAAATTCATCATACCAACATAATCAGCCATTTTCATTTGGCCTTCGTAAATCACACAATAAAAGAAAAACATAAAGGGTATATTCAAGTGAAATAAACTATAACCCTAAAAACTCAATCTTGAAATTCAAGTACAGAATTAATTCAAGATTTTAATCTAATGAATCCATCTTTAAAACATATATCAAGTTCAAGAACTTTGATAAAAAGCCATAATCGGATTCACCAATTCTCAATGAACCCACATCATGAATTCAAAAAACACATACCTCAACAACATCTCCCTCTCTACCATCATCAAGAGCTTGATCATTGCTGACAACCAATAGTTTGAATTAGGGTAAAAATACAAAAAAGCATAATCAACCTTCAAAAAAAAAAAAAAACAATCGGTGTGGTTTCCTTTGATTCACATAAATAAGTTTCAGAATTAATGGAGCCGGTGATTTTAGGGTTTGGCAAAGAATTATGGATGTAAGATAGCAGGGATCGAAGGAGAAAGATATGTAGGAAGAAGAAGATGTGAATCTAGGGTTTTAGTGAGCGGCGTATGAGGGAAAGGGAAGTGTGTGCATGCATATTCACTAATGAGACAGAAGGAATTTATATGGATCTGATTTGTAGTTGGATCGGGTAGGACAAAACGGGGCTTCACTGAATAAAAAAGAGGACCCATAATTTATCATGTTTAATAATATATATATATATATAATAGATAATAGATTTGAAATGATGACTTGATATCAAATCATATGAGTATACCAATACGTTATTATATGGTTCCTATGAATTTGTATAAATATAATAGACGTGGGTGATAAAATAAAACTCCGTCGATATCTGTTTTGTTCAGTTTAATATTAGTTAGGTAGGTTTAAATGATGCTTTTCAAAGGCAATGTGAATAAACAGAATGCAGTATTTAACAATAAAACTATTACATACTTCAATACTAAAAATAAATCATACATAACGATAACCATGATATAAAGGAAAACCATAAATATTTCATGTTAAACCATCTTATTAATATTTATAATGTCTTAACACCATACGAAAACCATTAGAAACCTTCAAAACCACAAAAGAAATCCATCATACGACAAAACAAAAAAAAAACAATTGGACAATCATTCGACACCAGAAAAACAATCAGGTAAGGACACGCTACTTCTCGATTTTTGGAATCAGAAGTTTGGCAGATTCAGTGTTTTGGGCTTCATCTTTTGCATCACTGACACGACGTTTGGTCCCAGAACACCCAATTGTGTCTTCGACATCATACACCTCATGAAGATTACGTTTTACCTCGCCAGAAGAAGATGACTTTTGATTAGTCTTCATCACATTAGACACAGGGGTTTTGTTATCTCCGGTGTAAGAAACCTCATCTTGGGAAAAAATGACATTAGAATATATGATACAAGAGAATAATTTAAATTAATATATTATTTAAAAGACTTGTTTCTTTAAATGTATACCTTGGAAACAACATCACAAGGAATAGATCGAATGTCAGACACTAGATGAATCTGATTTCTCGTACTATAACAATACCAACAATATATTAAGTATAATTGTAATTAAAAGGGAGTGTTCAAATGCTAACAGACAGACTGTGTACCTCATGAATTTTGAATTTAGTGTATAGTGCAGAAATAATATCTGGATCTGATGTGAGCATTGAAATACCATAATTCTCAACTTGATACCTAATGTTAAACCTAGACACATTGATGACAAAAGCAAGTTTCTGGCCAGTTAATATGATCCGGGTATGGTTTGGGGACACCATCAGAAGCCAACTCCTAAAAAAGTTAGGCTTTAGGGTTTATGGTTTAGGGTTTAGCGTTTATGGTTTAGGGTTTGTATTAAATTTTATTATAACTTGCACCAATTCTTTTGCAGTTTTTTCTTAAATCTTGTAAGCTTCGAAATCAAAGAGTGTCAACATAACAGTATCATCTGAGTCTTGAACACGAATAGGAATCTTGTAACTGTTTATATTAAAAAAAAACGAAGGTAAACGTTTGAATGTTTGTAATTAACATATTCATACAGCCTACATATTTACGGTATTAAACAGTAACATACCGAGGGTAGGAGACAATATCAACTGCTTTACAATCAGCGTTGGTACACAATACAGTCTTCTTGTCTTCTAAACCACCCGAACCATCATCCTTTTCAACGGTAACAAACGTTTCTTCAACACCAGATTTGCAATGGTTGCAAGCATTGTAGTACCATAATTTATCAGAGCAAATAGCGATTATCGTACCAACCAATATAACCTTCTTCGGCTAATGAAAAAAATTCATTAAGAAAAAATTAATTTTCAAACCTGAATATGTTATCATAGTAAATATAATAAGAATAAGTAAAAATTTTATAAAAGAAACACTGTACCTCCGATATGGTACTAAGATAAGACGACAGAATGAACCCAGCGTTGTTCAAAAATTCATCCTCGACAGATGATATCATATAAGAACCATTGTTTTCACTTGAAGATGGTGTCGATGCAAACTTGTCAATGTAACTAATTATATTTGAATATGTGAACGTGTTATTTATTAGATAATATTTTAAAAAAATGGGAAATAAAAATTTTGATAGTAATGAGTTATTTTTAAAGTAAAACAAATAAAAGTAAACTACCTCTTCTCGAAAGAAGTTATCTCGTTAATTTCAGTGTGGATGAACATCCTACTAATATCAAATGAACTTGATACCCCTCGTTTATCTAAAAAACAACCGAATACTAAAAATGTCATAATTTTTTTTCCAAATCTAGAGATAATAAAAAATGGTTAAATTTGTATATTGTAGATACATAATTAAAAAACATTTCTACCTTTGTAAAGATTGACAACACCAAAGTGAACCATCACCAAGCTTAAACTTCCAACCAATCACATGATCCTACCTCATTGAGATGGAGAATGAGAAACATGATCAATTGAGTCTAGAGATATGGATCCAGCCATTTTAACTTAACCAATCCTGTTTTTGCATCAAATGTAGTATAGCATATTAATAATCGTTGAAGATTAAATGTACTTGTTGTGATCAAATAAGAACAACTCAAACCATCAGTTTGAATGAGTTTCACAGCAAGAAAGAGATAGAATAAGGTGATGGAATTAGAACAAATAGACTCTGTTTTAGGAACTTCATATAGACATTTTCACACCAAGAAAATAAAACTCAATGTTAATTCTAATGTGTTATTAAAATGAACATTGATTGTATCCTAAAAATCAACATATATATATATATATATATATAATGAAAAATGGAAAGAGTATTATTGAAATTGATATCCTATACCACAAAATACGAACTTATTTATGCCCTATCATGAAATGCAACACAACCACCTTGAAACCCCCAAATCATCATGTTACAAAAAACACAACAAATAATTTAAAAATGCCTAAATCATAATCATGTGAATTAACTTACATTTTGGAACTGCAATCCTTATTAAAAAAAAACCTAAAACAAAAAATTAACCCTAAAACAGTAATCGATTTTAAACACAAAGAACAAAACACATTCATCAAAAAATTCAAAGATGCAACATAAAAATAAGGCAACAATCACACCATAACCAATCATGCCCAAAACAAAATACTAAACCACTTACAAAACCTAAAGATTTAACCATTCAGCAAAACACAAACTCAAGATAACATATTCATACACTAGAAACCACACAGGAGTCGCCTAGTGCTTTATCTGTAGCTTCTGTAGTTGGGGGTGTACATACAACTCTCGGCATACTTCACTAGATCCACAGGGCGAGGGAGACGTGTTGCCAAACCTGTAAACATCCAGCCAGTTTTTTGTTAAGCTAAGAACACGAGTTACCATCATCCTTTTGATTCGGATAAGGTTTTATCTTTGAATATATATACATATATAGGGCTATTTGAGAAACTTTAAAAGAAATCTGATCCACGCATTTTTTCTAAGTAATTCGTAATATACACATACGTATAGTTAAAGTGGCTATATACATATATGTATATTGAATTATACACATATGTATATAGTCAAATGTAAACTATACATATGTGTTTATTACGAAAAGCTTAGAAAAATGTGTGGTCCAGATTTCTTCTCAAGTTTCTCAAATAGGGTGCTCTTCTCTTAGGATCCCTATCCTATATATATATATATTATAGGGTGGGGTTCTAGCCAGTTTTTTGTTAAGCCAAGATTAGTTCTCTCAGTTCGCAAATACATTGGTGTTCACTCTTGAACGTAATCCTGTATATATATATATATAGGTGAAGATAAAATAAAAACCCACTTGAGTTGAGAAAACTCAAGAAAACCCTATGTCACATTTTTATTATTTTCTAAAAAAAACAGGGAATGTAACATAAATGTACTTGAACATTTTTATATAAAAAATGTAAAAAGCGCCTACTTGTTTTTTTTTAATGTTCAAAATTTGTATGTTACATTTTTCTTGGACATGTATATTATGTAACATGAAATTTTTAACATTTTTTGAAAAATAAACTACTCGGTTTTTTTGTGTTTCTTTTATAAAAATGTTCAAATATATGTATGTTACATTTCCTATTTTTTTTAAATAAAAATGTTACATAGGGTTTTTACAAAGGTTTTTTGAGTTTTCTCAACTCAAGTGAGTTTTCATTTTGTCATTCCTCTATATATTAAAGAAAGTACAGGTTATAATAAAAACAGAGACGAGTACAGACTAATGGCAAGTTCATACGCTTAAACATGACTCACCAAGTTCATACGCTTTAGCAGCAACATTTGCAGCAATATGAGCCGAAATCTTTCTAATGTTAGCAAGGGGAGGATAAATCATCCCTTTATCATAGTGCTCCTGCATTACTTGACTAGCCAACGCTTCCGCTGAATAAAAAGATCCATTAGTTTTAACATATATAATGCATATTTTATATTAAGGATTATGAGTGGTACTTACATGCCGCCAAAAGCATCTCATCGTGTACCCGGATTGCACCGGAGATGACCAACCCAAAACCAAGCCCCGGGAATATGTAAGCATTATTTGCCTGGCCAGGAATGAAGCTTTTGCCGTTGTATTCACACGGATCAAAAGGACTGCCGCTCGAAAATATTGCACGGCCCTACACAATGATTGGAATAAGTGTAGAGTTTGTGTTAAATATGAGTTTTCTTTTCTAATGGAAGTTCAAAGTAGCTGATGTCATCAGGGATGAGCGTGGTACCGGTACCGAAAATACAGGTACCATAAATCGCCAAAACTGGGTACCGCTACTAAAATTTGGTACGGTAGGGTACCGGTACGGGACCGATATTTATAGGTAAAAATCAGTATTTTACCGGTATCGAACCGAAAGTATCGGTACCGAAAACAAAACGGCAAAAAATGGGTACCGAATTGGTACCGAAAATAATTCGGTAAGGGAAATTCAGTACTACTTGTTCGGTACCACTACCAAATATCAAAGGCTCATCCCTAATGTCCGTTACCTTGGTCCAAGTGTAAGCTTGTTCTGCAGTGCACTCTGCTTGTGAGGTGGGATTGGAGAGAGCCATAATAAGCGGTCTCTGCATACCATAGTTTATTTCATTACTATAGTTTGTGTTCCCATGTGGTATATGACTAACTTAATGGGTTGTCTTCAAGTTATAGTTTTAGGGTGAAAAAGATTGCTAAAGAGGAAACAGGTCAAGAGCACCCAATGTGTATTTGAAAGCCCATGAATCATTATTATATATATTAAAGAACATTATGTTGGTACAATAGATACAATACCCACATTATTTATTACAAGAGTGTCATCATGCATTGTAAAGGGGATTTGTGTTGTTTTTATATGGATAGGGATAGAAATGTCATATAAAGAAGTTGGGAATGGGGACCACTCTTCTTATGTTTTCCTTTATTTATTTACTTCTTTTATTTTTTAGTTTCTTTTATTTAAATAATGGTTAAAAATGAATCTTAATATAAAAGGAAAAAAAGAAAGGGAAATTCTAGAAAAGTGGTATGAAAAATATCGGTTTTGTATAAAGCGGCGTATAGAACCAAACCCGTAAACTCGCCCACTTGCGTTTTTATGATAACAATAATTGTTTACAATTAAAATAATATAATAATTATCATCAACAACTTAACGACAAAAGAAATAAGCATCTCTACAAAACATTTTCCGGCACTCTTTGCATTTTGTATTTTCTTATATTCATCAACAACTTTACGACAAAAGAAATAAGTATCTCTACTAAAACAGTTTCTTGCACTCTTTGCATTTTGTATTTTCTTATATTATCTAAAATTAATGTTTTAATTTTTAAATGAGTCATTGTTAATTAGAACAAGTTGGTTTTTAATATATATATATATATATATATATTGTGTGTGTGTGTGTGTGTGTGTGTGTGTGTGTGTGTGTGTAAAATTGCTTAAAAATTGATCTTTTTTTGTTTGGTTCGTATATGGATTCCCCGCCGCAACATGCGGTGGGAAAATCCTAGTTTTATTTAATAAACAAAGTATTTTTGAAATAACATAATACCTGTAAACATATTTGTAGCACTAACTAATTAAAGTTCAATATTTTGGACAAAAAGTCTTTCATGTCTACCCAACACGACCATGCCAAAATTACTCTTAACCCAAGACGCCCATTTTGCTACTTCTAAGTCAGTGAACGTGTGCGTTCGTGTGTGTGTGTGTGTGAGATAGATAGATAGATGGATGGAGAACCTCACTGATGGCTGCCATGGCCTCAACTACATCCTTTGTAAATGTTTGTCCTACCCCCGAAGTTCCGATCAGGACTGATGGTTTGATGGTCTGATGAGATGATTGTTCGGAATGAAGTTAACTTTCATGCTAAACTAATAAAAAAAAATATCACGAATAGTGAAAAATCATTAAAACCGTCTCACCTTAACAGCATCTAAGAGAGCTGAAAGAGGCTCATGCTCATGCGCCCACGGTTTTTTAAAGTGCTGAAGGGATTCTATGCGAGAACTAACAATTAACCCCTGAAGATGCAGTCAACACATAAGGACAGAAGCAAATTTTAGGGAGAAAAAAAAAGTGTACCAACCTTAGAATCCACAAGCCATATCTTCTTACGAGCTTCTTCAACAGAAATATTTGTCTATAAACGTTACGTATATAACGATAAGAAAAGCAGCATATATTAGTGTGTGTGATACAACTAAAAGGTAATATTAACAGCAAGCCGGTAACGATAAGACAAGCAGCTTATATTAGTGTGTGTGATACAACTAAAAGGTAATATTTAACATCAAGCCGTACCTTTGTTGATATCTCAAGAGCAATAAGCTCTGCTATACCCGTCCCCGCCTGAGATAAAACATAACTCGAATAAATCCATCCATAGGAAGTGAGTTCAAAATGCCACATGTGCGAATTAGTCACTTTGTCAATGTATTACATGTGATAAAAGATGATATATGCAGATTTTGCTCCTAAAATAATAAATTTATGATATGAAAAAGATTGAAATTATGCTTATAAAAATGAGCTTAAAGATAATAGTCTCACTTCACCAGCACCAAAGAACAAGAATGTATGATCAGCCAAGCTACCGCCAAGTAATTTCAGCGATGCAACAAGACCGGCAAGAACAACAGATGCAGTCCCCTGCAACCAAATAAACAGAGTTATACTGAAATTCAGGGACTTTTTTTTGAACGGCAAGGAATGACGTGCCAACCACCGTGATACCGGGCGCTGTGGCCAAGGTCAACTACTCGACCGCCGCCAGCCCCTTGGCTCTCCCAGATGCGCGGAAACCCGACCTCCACCCGCCCGAAGGCACGACAGTGGAATAATCGGTAAAACCTCGCTTCCCATCCAAGACGAACTGGCGCCAACCCTATTCGCCCTTCACCTGGATGCCGCAGAAAATAATGGGGAGAGTGGGAGTCGAACCTGGGTCAAAGGAACCCAAGTCTTTCCCCAACCACTCCACCACTACTTCATTGGCTGAAATTAAGGGACTTACAGTAGACATTCATCAATCAACCATATATACCTGAATATCATCATTGAACACCAAATGAGTGGTTCTATATTTGGCTAACAACTCAAACGCGTTGTGGTTTGCGAAGTCTTCAAACTGCAAGTTTTAGGCGATACATGAATAAGAGTGCATAAAGATACATCTAACTCTTAAGAGCCACACAAATTATTTACCTGCACAAGAACTTTTTCACCGTAGTTCTGTTTGACTGCAGACATGAACTCTTCAAGTAAGTCATTATATTCCTACGCAAGCAACATAATTGAAACGGCATGATTAACGTAATAATCAAAATCAAGAGAAGTTCAAGCACCATAATTTAGTATGAGCAGTCTCGATGTACCTTTCCAGTGGCCCTCTTTTGTCTAAGACCGATATAGAACTCATCATCTAGTAGTTTCTGGTTATTCGTCCCCACATCAATGGTAATCGGCAAGCACTACATAGACGAGTTAAAGACCATAATTTAATTTACAGCACACAGATTTTTAAACGATCGAAAGATGTACACATCCATGGGCGTAGCTTAGAAGGGGCCGCGGGGGGGGGGGGCGTCTGACCCCCCGAACTTTTCACTCAGTAGTGTTAAATATGTAGTTTTCGTATAGAAATTTTTGGATATATACGTTTTCGACCCCCGTTTCTATAGAAATTTTTGTGTATATACGTTTTCGCACCCCCCCCCCCGGTCGGAGATCTCAAGCTTCGCCACTGTACACATCTAGCTGCCAAGTTGAATACAGAATTAAGTTATCATGCAATCACTATTCATATAGAATTTTAGAGTAAATTTTCCAAGCATAATGAAGCTTACCGCAGAAGGCCTAACTCCTCCGAGTGCAGTATACAAAGCAAGTTTCCCAACTGGAATTCCCATACCCTGAACAAATTTAAATACTTATAAGACAACAGTACTAAAAACAAGGGCGTAGGATAGTTGGGGCAGGAGAGGGCGGCCGACCCCCCGAACTTTTCGCTCAGTGGTGGAGAATATGTAATTTTTGTTTAGAAATTTTTGGGTATATACGTTTTCGACCCCCCGGTTTTATAGAAATTTTTGGGTGTATACGTTTTCGACCCCCCATTCGGAAATCTCAAGCTTCGCCACTGACTAAAAACATATGATAAAACATAATCAAAAAGTAAAGAAAAATAGCTTGTTTGAACTTTGACCTGACACCCAAGATCTCCCAAACCCAATATACGCTCGCCATCTGTCATGACAATAACTTGAATACTCCTCTCGGGCCAGTTTTTCAGTACCTCGAGAATCTTTCCCCTGTAAATTCAGTTGACTTTGTTGTCAAGTCAAACTAATTTGGTATATTGTATTTCATGCAAACAAAATTCAATGTTAAAGCCATACTTCTCTTTCAAACTAATGTAGAGACCCTGAGGGCGCTTGAAGATACTTCCATATTTCTGGCAGGCTTCACCGACCGTAGGAGTGTATACAATAGGTAGAAGTTCTTCCACATTATCAATAAGAAGCTTGTAGAACAGCCTCTCATTTCGCTCCTGTAAACCATATTAGAATGATGATTTGGGACAATACAGCAAATCAAAGTTAAAATTTGAAGTCAATGAAGTTGATATGAAGATGATCCAATAGTTGGCAGACGCTTACTTGGACGTAGAGGTGCACAAATTAGGTTTTGGGCAGAAACCGGTTCGGGTTGGGTCGAAGATGGTCAAACCAGGTCTTGTCCAAAAGGGTTGAAACCAGATTTTGAGTGGAAAGGATTGGGTTGACTGATTTGAAACCAGATTTTGACTTGTTCGGTTCGGGTCTGAATGGTCATAAAGTATAGAGTTACAGACCAATGTCATCCCTACAATTCGGTTGGTTTCTAACCCGGTTTTTCGTGCGCCTCTACTTGGACCAAACATAAAAAGAACATAACTAACGCTACAAGTGGAGTTACGGGCCCATAAATATGTAATGTTTTCCTTTCTTCACTAATATATAATGTTTCTTGAAATTATCTTTGGTGATTCCGTTGTACGTAAAAGTTCATGGCGATACCTGGAGGTCCATCATAGCCACATACTTGTGCAAGGGAATGTCATAACTGCGAATACTTTGCATCAATTTCTTCACCTGGTGAGTAACAAACACGAGAATTCTTATACAAACAAACCGCCAGAAATCGACCTTCAGCGTTTAACGAAACTTGACGACAGATCCAAACCTGAAGTTCCTGTGTTGAAACGGCCGGAGGCAACAGACCACGCAAGTAATGAGAATCTCTTTCCCTCTCAGTGAACACAAGCCCCTTATTATGGTGTGGATCCCTCAGCAAAGTGTATCCACTACAAACAATAATGTATTGCAGTCACAACTTACAACCAACTAATTCTAGAAGATAATCTAACCTAACTGATGTAATCAGCAGATTCAAAGTACACAAATCGGTCAATCGTCATCGATCAAAGGTCAACTCAACGTCATATTACAAATAAACTCCTAACTGTTGGAAATCAAGCCCTTCGATCAAATAAACAAACACGGGATGAACGAACTGTTCGACTCTTTTATTATTTATCAATGAGAAGCACACAAATACAATGACCGTAACCCTCTATTTATACTAAACCTATTCTAGTCTTAACCTAACTAAAACTCTATTAATATAAATAAATAAACCAACTAGATAAACCTATCTTATTAAATCCAACAATTATCCATATAAAGACTCAATAAATAATTCACCATAATTATCTATAACCCGTCTTTACCTTTATCTCCTAATTCAAGATTAACTTCTTCATTCTCCCCCTTAATCTTGAATTGGACTCGTTTCTTCACATCCGCATCATTATCGACAACTTCAATCCCTTGACCAAGTTTGACATCCCTCTTCCCGGGTCACCAGGACCTCCTCGTTCCCGTTCTTGACCACCGATCAAAGAAAAAACAAGCCTCCCTGCTTCTACCGTTTTATTCTTTTCTGGTTAGACGCGACAAGATTGAAGCCCCCCCCCCCCCCCCCCCCCCGCTTTGACGAATCTTCTTCCGTCCGTTTACCTGCAAATTCCGGTCGGATATTTCAGCCAAAAAGAACAAACTACACCGTTTTTTCCGTTCTTAACCTTGGCAGGAAGGATAGGGTCTTGATCTAACCTGATTGAAAATTGCTAATGCTATGAAGTCACCACCGCCGAAACGAACGAACTGATCACCTGTCACTACCCTCATCCCAACGATACTCCCCCTGACATCCGCTGACCCGAACAATATTCCTTGACTAAACCAACGTGTTTAACCCAAAGACTTTGAACCTTACTCGTTCAAACCAACAACACCAAAAACTGAACCCTCCTTTGATCGTAGTTCTACGTCCACGTCAGACTCCTCGTTAATATGCCTTCCGGCAAATATCAACACACCAACAAAGACAACAACCACCTTTTGTTCCGTCCCTCGGTCGTCAAACGAATCCCTTAGCCGCATCGCTACTTCCTTTTATCCGCGACATGCCCGTTGGTTTTTCCGCCACAAAAAAATTCAACTCCTCGTTGTGATTTTTTTCCTTGGCGAGAAAGAGTCCGACAAATAAAACACGATCAAATCTGCGTTGAGTTTGCCTCACCGTCACTGGTTCACCCTTGAACCGCTAACCCATTGCCCTTAAGATAATCTTCCCTTGGCAGTCGACATGAACGCCATTTATTATCTATACTAATTTTGTAACTTCAATACAAAATTAATTTCTATGCACTAGCTTTTAAAAACCATGCACTACACCGTCCGTGTTTGTGGCTTTCAATCATAATTCCAATTTTGCAACCATGCACTGCCATCTTCTCGAAGATTAAAACCTCAATTGTTTTCTTTTACTACCAAAGAAAAAATATCAAAATATCGGAATACCTAGATGTTACAACTCTCTTTGTTGTCACGACCATCTTTATTTTCCTTTTCTTTCTTCAACGACCACACCGTTTAAACGCCATTGCAACCCCGCGAGGGGCGGCTCCCCCTTCTCGGAAACGACTCTCAAACTCGTCAAGTAGCTCTGATACCAATTGTTGGAAATCAGGCCCTTCGATCAAATAAACAAACACGGGATGAACGAACTATTCGACTCTTTTATTATTTATCAATGAGAAGCACACAAATACCTCTATTTATACTAAACCTATTCTAGTCCTAACCCAACTAAAACTCTATTAATATAAATAAATAAACCAACTAGATAAACCTATCTTATTAAAACCAACAATTATCCATATAAGACTCAATAAATAATTCATCATAATTATCTATATCTCGTCATAATTATCTATATCTCGTCTTTACCTTTATCTCTTAATTCAAGATTAACTTCTTCACTAACTTAATCAACTGGATCAAAAGTTGATTATCAACAATAAGAAATACACATCCTGGAGCTTCCTATCAACTATCCAGGGGCGGAACCACTATCTAGAATACCTCTAAAAAATACGAGGATACCCCTAACCAAAAAGTAGGATACTTGATATTACTAAAATCCCATTTTTTTTTTGTAAGCCCAAACATTTTACAACCTAAAAACTTATAGAATAATTAAGCCCGAATGATAAAATAAGCCCAAATTAACAATAATAGAATTGAAAGGAGACACTAAATATAATTGACAAAGTTAGCCCAAGACCCAAAACAATATCATAATTGAATAAGTGATCTTGCTCGTCTTATGGTGAAAACCGGAACACATTGTTCTTGTCCTTTGGTTTATCGGGTATTGAAGTTAGCTTTGGTTTTTGCAACCGCAACCGTTGAGAGATTTTTTTTCTAAATTGAAGTTTGTCAAGATGGATTTAAGCAATCAAATGGGCCTGCAATATTTGAACAATGCTATGGTTTGTACAGTCGAAAAAAGAAACTTTTGATAAAGTAAAAGACGACGATGTGATACAACGATTTTAAGCTATAAAAAGGACAAATCCATGGGGTATTCGTTTTACTTTATTTATTATCGCTTTTTTATTATTGTATGATTGCACGCTAAAAAAAATTAGGATACCCCTAAATTAATGGGCTAGTTCCGCCACTTGCAACCATCATATTTCAGAAATCCAATGCAAAACAAGCTCATCAAACATGCAAACTAAAAACAGAATTAGGTCAAACTAAGGCTTTACACGAACATAAACAAACATATTAGCGATAATTCACGAAAAAGGAAGTAACGGTTAGTGGTGATCGATGTACCTGGCGACGGAAACAGTCCAGGGCGTGACGAGTTGGTCCTCGGTGGCACGATCTTCACCGTACACGTCACCAACGCCACCGCCAACCGTGGACTTGGGGTCAATTATAGACTCTCCGTTCTTCAACGAGCTGTCCATTTTCTGCATACGCTTCAAAAGCTTAATTGGCCTCAAAATTTGTGATCGACTCATACAATAACATAACGGAGGGAAAAGATAATCATAAGTAAAATAGCTTAGAACGGATTCAGATGGACATGTGGCAAGTTTGGTTACTTACACGTTTATACACGTACACGTGCACCTGTATGCATGGGCGACCCTGCCACCGACCAGGGCATATGTTTCTAGGACATTTAAAAAAAATCATATATACTAAGAACTTCAAACCAGAAGATATTATAATTATCTATCCTACATTTTGAACCTTCTTATATTTGCTGTCTGTTAGCTTTTTTTTTCCTTTCTAGTAACTTTTTATTTTTTTAACTTTTAATATTTAACATTTACTATTTGTCCTTCCAACTCTTTAACTTTTTAAAATGAGTTACTTATTGTTTCTGTCTCAGTGGTTTGTCAAAAATCACTATTTCAGTCCATTAGTTTACAAATTGCGATTTCAGTCCATGTGGTTTCACTTTCGTAACCATTTCAGTCTACCTCGCAACCATTCCAGTCCTTGTACTTACAGAATAAATGGATTGAAGTGGTTACGAACAAGGGCGGATCTAGTGCATACAAAGGGGCAACCCCTGCTACGGCTTGGCGCTCCGGCGGTAGTGTAAAATTAGTGTAAATTTTGAAAAAATTTGACGTTTTTTTCGATTTCGTTACCGCTTATTTATAAAACGTTCAGGCTTGGCTGATTTTCTAGATCCGCCACTGGTTACGAAAGTGAAACCATAGGGACTGAAATCACATTTTTTAAACCAATGGACGGAAATAGTGATTTTTGACAAACCACAGGGACGAAAACAGTAATTCACTCTTCTAAAATTTATATAATATTTTTCCTGTATTTATATTTATGTATGTATCGATTTAAATTTAGCCTGATTACGGTTTTTTTTTCTTTACTTAGTTTCTTATTATTTTTATTTTAACCTTTACCTTTCAACATTTAGTATTGGCAGTTACAACCCTTCAACTTTCTAAAAACTTTATAATTATTTTTACGTGTTTATATTTATGTACGTGTGGATATAAATTCAAGTTAATTACATTTCTTTGAAAATGGGTAGAATCAGATATAATATGTTTTTTTCCGCTTTTTTAGTAAGTTTTCGGTTAATCTACGTTTTATCCTATATTTAGAAGCTTGATATACAGTAACAAGCTGCTGCAGCTTGGTATTGGTTAGTTTTTTTTTTCTTTTTAGTAACTTTTGATTATTTTGGCTTTTAGCCTTTAACATTTAGTATTTGCCCTTACAACCTTTCAACTTTCTAAATCTATACAATATTTTTCCCGTGCTTATATTTATGTATGTGTCGATATAAATTTAGGTTGATTAGTTTTTTTTTTTGTATTTTAGTAAGTTTTTTATTTTTTTATTTAGCCTTTAACTTTCAACATTTAGTATTGACAGTTACAGCCCTCCAACTTTCTAAAAACTTTATAATTATTTTTACGTGTTTATATTTATGTACGTGTCGGTATAAATTCAAGTTGATTCTGTTTCTTTGAAAATGGGTAGGCTCATATATAATATGTTTTTCCATTTTTTGGTAAGTTTTCAGTTAATCTACGTTTTGGCATAAATTTAGTTTTAAAACAAGTCGGGTCAAGTATAATATGCTTTCATTAGACTTTATAAATTCGGCTTACTTTATGATTCGGTCCCACCGCAATGCGCGGTACCATTTTAATTTAAAAAAAACATAATTTTTACTTATTTTTATTTACGTATCGGTACAAGATCAGGTTGGTTTTCGATGTAAATTTCTTTGGCAAAAACTTCGACCCATGTATAATACATTTTCGTGCTTATTTTATGTACATATTCAGTTTATCTACGTTTTGAGGTAACTTTTTTGAGAAACGATTTAGGTCTTTACTGCATAAATCCGAGTTACTTTACATTTGGACCCACCGCATTGCGCAGGGAGATTCACTAGTTATAATTATAAGTTAAGAATAAAAGGGAAAAAATACAAGTTAATTTGAACAAATCATTTAATGAGTATCTATATCTATACTATATAATAAAAGAAACCACTTAAGGAACACTTGTCATCATTCTTGGTCATCCCTAATTGTAGATAATTATTATCTAATTTAAATTATTAAATTTAATATATGTTTCAAACATTTAAGAAATTATGGATAAAGTTCTAAAAAGTATCTTATTATTTATTTATATTAATTACTAGGTTAGAAATTATATCTTAAATCCTTAATTGTAGATTATTTAATTCAAATTATTAAATTTAATATATGTTTCAAACATTTAAGAAATTACGGATAAAGTTCCATAAAATATCTTATTATCTATTTATATTAATTATTACGTTAGAAATTATATCTTAATAATTGAAACAAATATCGAGCATTTTCATAACGAGGGTGGAGAGAACGATTTTCTTACTTAACAAATTATTTCTTTATTTAATATATTTAAAATGTAAGAAGAATAATAACTATATTTATCATACTCATAAATTTATTCAAAAACAACCATTTTAAGATGCAACTCACGTCCAGATATTTAAATTTTAAACTTATATAATTTAATAATTACAGATAATTTATACTTGTCTAATTAATTTATATATATATTGTAACTATAAGTTTTAATTGGCTAATTGCTATATGCCTGGACATCTCAACACTTTTTTAGAACAAATAAGTTAAGACCATTATTATTTAAATGAAACTTCGGTTATTAAATGTATGTTCACATGACTGTTAAAACTCGTGAGAAAGTCGATGATACAGTCTGTCTTCTAATCGATTGTTCAAATGCTTTCATATTTATAAACTTCACAAACATCACAAGTTTTGATAATACATGACACAAAATTTTGTTTGGATATCAGAAAAGTGCCTTAAAAATATCGTTTTATAATTATTCAATCTCCGTTATTACTATTTAATTTTTTATTACTTAACCATGTAATACACGGAGTTATAACCTAGTATATCCTATAATATAATTGTGCACGTTACATAATAAAAACAATTCTGCATATGATTCTACATATTCAACGTTTCCTACACCATAAAAACAATGTTTCCTACACCCATAAAAACAATTTTTTGGTGTAGGTTACAAAATGTGTAGAACCCCAACACTTTTAAATAATTTTGCGACACGTAATAGAATATGTTTATGACAAAACACTTTTAATAATTTTGTCATTCATAGTAAAATTGGTCTGGGACCCAACACATTAATGGTCGTGAAGGAGGGAATTATATGGTGGCATTAATTAGACTTCAATAACTCTTTATAATATTTATTTACATAAAATTGTCTATCATACCCTTATTAATTAAAGCATTGATGAAAAACAGACAAAAGTGATAATTTGATTCACAACCATTGATCACAAAATAATACGGTCTATATTAATTTATTTTTCCTCTTGCAAGAAGATTCTTCTCAATTGAATCTCCACTAATATATATATATAATAGTAAGGGAAATGGGGAATAAAGTAGATGGATAATTTTGTATCCCTATACGCAATTCTAAGACCACCGGTAAGGGGGGAATTGGGCCTTTTTTAAGCCCAAAAACGCCGGAACCACCGCCCCCTTGGGTGTTTTCTTCGAAAAAATGTTGAGGGTTGGTTAAACACGCTGGATTAAAATAAATTTGGCGAATCAAAAGAGATGAACGTTGGCAAGGTCGAAAGGCAAAGGTCTTCTTTTAAAAAAATCAATTTTATTAAACATTTTTTTATCTATCTATATACACACTCACAACTCACAAAAAGTATACAAAAATGGATTCCCTCATATCATCCTCATCCATTGCAAAACATTTTTATAAAGAGTTTTTAGCCAATGACGGTGACACGACCGACGAGGAGGTCGAGCAAGAGGCGGTTACGAGGGCATGCTAGCTTGCGGCTAGATATATGAAACAAGTTATTCGCCCTCCACGCCGAATTTTGACAAGAGAATATATGGATCGAGACCAACTTGCGGCAAACGCTCGTTTGATGAAAGATTACTTTGACAAAATGCCGACATACCCAAACCCAAAAGCTTTTAGGCGTCATTTCAGGATGACTAAACTTTTATTTCTGCGCATTACTTCAAGCAAAAATAGTAGCCAAAGGGACGCCTGGATTCACCGCAATTCAAAATTGTACTTCAGCGCTATGCGAGCTTGCGTACGACAACATGACCAACATCAATGGTGAGTATTTAAAGATGACTAAGAAAACATCACGCGATACCTTGGAGTATTTTTGTCACGGTACACTACAATCTTTTAAAAATTATATCCAACGTTTTATTCATCATATTTTGTTTTTAGTTAGTTTAATAGTATATATATTTGTTTTTGTAAAGGAATAATAAATTTGTACGGTGCATGTTATCTGAGACAATTTATCTTTAAACGTTATTAGACGCGATATGTCCTCAACCGCGTCTGAAACTCCACCATCAAAACCGTTGGAGGTTCCCGCCCCTTATTTCCCTGTTCACGTCGTTGCTCACCACAATAAAATTGTTCCCTATATGAAAACAGCCACCAACGACAGTACCAGATGGTTTTGTGTGTTTTGATGTATGCGACGGGAAGAAAAGATCAAAAATATTGTCAAGAAATTCAGAAGATTACTAATTAATCATCAGTCTATAGCATCACAATCTTGTTTCGAAGTATATTTTTCTTGTTTTGACCTCCAATTACCAGTGAGTGTATTTAAGAGGAATACATATGAAGATGCTACTTAAATGTGGTAGATATTATGTGGTGTTAGAGAATATTATTTTTTGCATATGCGTATATTAGGGTCTTTGATTTGATGATTCTTTTACCCTGCAAGTAGGTAAACAGTTCCATCCTATGGGGACAGGTAATGGAAACTGGTTATCAAAACTCCCACTTTGCAGACCAGGTGTTGTACTTTATTTGAAAGAGCCAAGCTCTGGCTGGTTTGCAACTCTTGGCCTGATCCATTTTGAGTTTACTGAAAGTTTTGAATGATGTAGGTGTGCTGGTCTGTACACAACTCAAGTTGGCAATCTCGGGTTATACCCTCAGGCGAATTACTACAGGCCCGGTGAAGACTTCAAGGATCACGAATCAGATATTCTCACAAAGTGAAAAGGTAAAGTATGTTGTTTATTGTTATGATACTTTTTTAGTTCCAAATGCATGTTGAGTTAAACACTTAAACCCGACCTGAACCGAACCGTTGGTCTCAGCTAACTAGTGTTTTTTTGTTTGTTTGTTGTGTATATATGTTTTTATGACTCCATGCTTGTTAGTGTCACTTGAACATAGGACATTTACCCTAGAAAAGAGACATGAATAGTAGTTTAAAAAAAACAGTAGTTTGACTTTGAATTTCACAACTGAAAATACTTGAAACAAATATTCCTATAGGACATGAATAGTTAGGCTACAAGGTACGGGGATCGGTATGGGCTCGGCATGCCCCATCGCCGCCCCACACCATCCCCCCCGGCGTCGTTATGATCGGCTTGGGCTAGACGTTGAATACGCCCCACTAGAAAACAAAACCCCCTCACACACACAACATATACATATATATTTTAGGCCCATCCCCCGTTTCCTTACTTCCATCCTCTTTGCCCCATCCTCACACCCGATCTACATGGCGCTTATGTGGCGGATCATCCTCCAAGGATGGACCATCACCATACCGCATAGCCTTATACTTATACATTGATATGTATCAACTTTCTTGTGACGTATTCAACAGCAAGGCCTTGGTTTCATCCTTAAATTATATCCAAACAATTTTGAACTTCTTGTTTTAAATTTTGGAATAATTCATATGATTTGGATGTATGGTTGCAGGCTCAGAAAATGGAATACTGTTTTTTGTCATTTCAATCCATTATTAATTAGAAAGGAAAACACATTCTAAGTGTGGTAGATGTTATTTATGGTGGTACAAGTCCATTTAAAAAATATGGAAACGATTTCTAACATTCAATTGAAAATAGAAATCATTTTAGTGTACAAAGCCCTTTGAAGAAGTATGTTTTTGGTGATCTTAATTATCTTTTATATCTCAATTTTTCTATTTGCTTTTAGTTTTCGTCTAAGATAATGTAATAATAACTTTTTCAATTTACTTTTATTTTAGATGTGGCACGACATAAGAGAGGCTACGGATGATGATATAGATACCTTTTTGAAGACTTTGATGCCGAATTTTTTTCGTGAGTTAGGTACTTCATTAGTTTAGCTTTATATATAGATTTTGGAATTGTATGTAGTTTATTTGTGGAATGTAATGCAGTTTGTTATACATTCAGCAATGAGTTGTAATTTGACCGGTTTATTTCGGAATTGAATGTGTATTGCGTTGATTTGAAAAGGCTTTGAATTGGTGTTTATCTGTTAGCCTGATTTGGACACGTTTGGAATGGAAATTGCAATTTTCTTTTTGAAACAACAATGTTTTTAGACAGGGTTTAATATATTAATTTAATAAATATTTGAAAAGATTTTATCTATTAAAAGACGGTGGTTGAAAGTCTGATAACTTCTCATTTGAAAACATGCTGACCCAAATCACCCCGTCTAATGTTCATTTTTGTAGTATTCACAAGAACATGGTTTACCAAGCAAGATTGGGAGTTTAGATTGTTGTCACTGGTCGTGGTATAATTGTCCAACCGTATGACGAGGTCAACATACACGAGGTGACAAAAAAGGACCATCAGTTATTCTTCAAGCGGTTGCTTCACACGACCTTTGGGTTTGGCCGGCCTACTTTGGTGTCGTGGGGTCATGCAATGACATAAATGTTTTCAAATAGTCGCCTGTGGTAGAGGATTTCATTTCTGGTAGAGCAGCAAAGGCATCTTTTTGAGTTAACGGAAACTACTACCCACACGAATTCTATTTTAGTGATGGAATACATCCGAATTATTCGATTATCACGAAGACGTTTAGTGACCCGATCGATAAACAAAAGAGCACACTTTAAGAAAGTTCAAGAGTCTTCGCGAAAGGACATTGAGAGATGCTTTGGGGTTCTTCAATCGCGTTGGCATTATTTGAGAAATCCTTGTCGTGCATGGACCAAAGAAAAAATGAGAGCTGTTGTGTATGTAACAACTCGAAATTTCGTTGTTATCTTTTTCCGTTTATTTCAGTTGTATCCGTCTTTGTAAACCCGAGATTTGATTAATGGAATGGTTTATGTTTGTTAAAGACATTTTGTCACAACTATATTACTTCTAAACACTTCTTAAACGCTAATTCAATGCAAATACAAGTAACTATGTTACTTTAAGAGCCGAGTGTGTTATCTTTTAATAAACACTCGTGCCTTCGACATCGCTTATCGCATCGCATCGCAAAACGCAATTATTTACGTTACTTTATGTTATTATGTGTTATGTGTGTGTTATGATTTATGGTTGCACTCGCTAATCGCAACGCTCTCACTCGCACGAATCGCTTAATCGCATTATTTTATCAATTATAACACCTAACATAACTATCTAATACGAACCGAATCGCCAAACGAACACCTCACGCAAAAATAACGAACAAAACTTCGCCAATAGGCCAAGTTCGGCCGAACTTGATCACACCAAGTTCGCCCGAACTTGACCAGGCCTCGAATATCATCAAAATTCAACAAGTTCGCTCACAAGTTCGGGCGAACTTGGCCAGTTTCGGCTGAACTTGATCTATTTCAGCTCATTTCCTCTTCACCTATAAATACCCAGCACCTCCATTCGTGCACTCCTTGCTGCAAGTTCGCCCATGTAACGCCTCGTATTTCCAAGATTTATTATTTTTATAAAAATTCACGCTCGTTTTCTATTTCCTGAGTCGCAACTTCAATCGGATCGAAAAAACGGTTTAAAATCGGAAGACTACGCGTTTTTACGCGTTTTTACGCGTTTTAACGAAACGACAACTGAACGCAATCATTTTCGAGCGCCGACATTTAAATCGCGTGTTTAAACCTAAAAATGATATTATACCCTATTACGTCACGTTCGGGTTCGAAAACGGGTTTCAGAACCATAACGGGCCGCGTAAAACACATGAACCGGGCCTTAGGCCCAACACACTCAAAACCCTATTCTATAAATACATCTCATCTTCATCATTTAGCCAAACCCTAATGCACCCTCTCAACACCAGCCGCCACCCCCTTTCCCTGCGTTTTCCGGCGGCCGGAGCCGGGTTTCCGGCGCTGACCTTTCTTCTCTGGCGGACACTCCTCCTCTAGCTACGCACCACCTACCTCCCTCTCTCCTTGCAACAGAGCCGCCGGCCACCGCAACGGTGGCGGCGCACCAGCAACGAAGCCGCAGCAGTGGCAGTCCCTGCAGCGGACACCCATCGCCTCTCCCACCTTCACTACCATCCTCTCGGCCCCTGCTCCCTCACACTTGCGACGGCCGCCGACCGTCTCACACTCACCAACCACCGCATCAGCAGCGCCCCCTCTTTCTCCCTCCTCGTCTCTCCCTCTGCAACAATGCCGTCGGCCACCTTGGGTGGCGGCGCGTCAATCAAGCAGCGGCAGCCGCAACGGCTCTGCGGCGGCGTTCCCATCGAACAAGCAGCGGCGGCAGAAAGGTGATTCGGAGTGGTTCAGGCCCTCTTTCAGATTCGGGTTGGTTCGGGTCTCAACTCAAGCCTCGGTTCAAGTGCGTGTCTCACTCGGTTCGTATTCCGTTTCAGGTTAACTCATTATCAAATTGATGGTTAAATTCTGATTTCGATCGGCTCGTTTCTGTTCAGATTGGTTCTACTTCCGGTTCTGTTTCATTCTCGCTTGTTTGGTATTGGAATATTGGATTATGCCTCGGGTCAGATTCGCGGCTCGGGTTTCGGTTCAGACCATGTTCGTTTCGGGTCTTAGTTCGATTTCGGGTCTCGGCAGAGTTCGGTCCGGTCAGTCTTAGTCAAAGTCAGATTCGGTTCGGGTCAACACCAGTCAACAGCCGGCTCAGGTTCAACCTCGATTCAGTTCATATACGAGTTATGGTTATTCGGTTCAGCCGCGATTCAAACTTGGTTCGGATCATTTTTAGTTCGGGTTTGTTTCGGGTTCATGCCCTGTTCGGATGTCGAGTCAGCGGGTCAGATTTTGGGTCAGTCAACGCTGGTCAAAGCAAGTCAACGCTGGTCATCAGCCAACTCGGTTAACTGTCGGGTCAAACCCGGTCGACTCGGTCAGTTCGGGTAACACACGAGACTTGTAACGACGCTATTATTCTTTTATTTGTTTATTTATTCTATTTTGCTAACGCGACCTCAAACTTTATATGCTTTATTTATAAAATCCATAGAAATATATGTATAATCATACTATGTTAATTGATGCGTTTTGACAAATAATATCGACACTTGTGTGTCGGGATCGTCCAAAAACAAGAGGAAACTCTGCCCGATTTTCTACAGGTAATATATTTATTAAACTATTCGACAAAATATATTTATTAAACTATTCGATAAAAATATATTTATTATTTGAACTATTCGACGGAATATATTTATCGATATTATTTTTTTTTGTCGACAAAAATATACTTACTTTCTTTATTAGGCTTTTCGACGAGAGCATAAATTTATTTATTATAATTCTCGACAAATATACTTATTTACTATACTTTTGACAAAACATATTTACTTATTATATTCATCGACAAAATATAGATATATTTATCATATCTCTCGACAAATATCCTTATTTATTATACCTTCGACAAAACATATTTATTTTACTTTCGACAAATATATTTGTACACCATTCGACAATATACATATATATCTCATACAATTCGTTAGAATATAAATATATATATAACCAAATATGCTTTTCGTCAAATATATATTAATTATTTGACAACACTCCTACAACCCTTTTGATGAATTTAATTTAGAAATTCCTTTCTTAAACGATGTTAGCTATATACGTACTTTCAACTCCAATTCGAATCCTCCGTCGTAGCTTCAATTATTCATGTACATTCGTTTGCCATTTTAAGGTGACCTCGATGTCCCCTTTCTCCCACTCATCAACTTGTCGTGAAATTTCCAAAGAAGACTTAGCAATTCTGTGAGTACACTCGACCCACATTTGTTTATATCACTTTTTGGGTGTAACATGTTTCCATATACAAAAATCACAAACACTTAAACTTTATGAAACGCACAAACAATCCTATACACATGACTACTTGAATCGTATACTTGTTGCTTGTCTAGGGATAAACATTGTGCTATGCTTTAGTCATTAACTATTTTTAGCCTTTGTTTGACATGCTTAGCGCTATAGGAATTCACGCTTCCACCTCCATCGTGTTATTCGTGAGGTCATGTTAAAACATCGTGATTGCGTTACGGGTTTGATTATTAGCATTGCATGCCTTGATATTGCTCTTGTATAGATTTAGTTGCCATGAGGATTGTTAAAACTTTATTCGTATACGTATGCTATGCTTAAACTTGTGTACTCGCCTTTGCTTTTGCATTGACTTTATTTTAAAACATGTTACAGGTTGAAGGAGATGACGCTATGAAAACAATATAGCAAGGACTAGATACACACAAATTAGACGTTAGGTTTAATGTCGACGTATCAATTTTGTTATGACTTTGCAAATGTTAGATTGTTCTTTGTTTTGTTACATTGATGTATTTGACAATTCTTATGAAATGAAATATGGTTTAATTAATTATTGTCACTTAATAATGTTGTGAGCAATGAGCAATCTCGTTTTCGTCTCATCCCGATGTTTCTGCCATCGGTTGGGGTGTTACAGATTGGTATCAGAGCCATAACTATAGGGAATTAGGTAGATTGCTACGCTTTTGACCTAGTCTATAGTTAAGTACCATACTTGACCATACGTGATTCACATGCTAATTTCTTAAAACGTATCTTATATGTTAAATTTATGAAATGCTTTACGTGTTCATACTCGTTACATTATTTCAATCATACGCCTTCCCTAATGCATATTACTCGATTATACTAAACTCGAAAACACTCGTATTACATAAGTGAGACGACTTCACCAAAATAGGCGTGATATCCACAATTTGGTGAACGATTCTCATTACGATTATTCTTTATATTTTTACGAGGTTACACCATCAAGTTAGGAGTGACATCCACACCTTGATGGAAAACTTCCCATTCAAACTCTAGTGGACTCTCGTCAAGGTGTCGAAATTAATTTTGACCGGAGGAGTGCCAACCACACTTAGGGTACGAAATCGTCAAGTTAGGGGTGAAACCCGCACCTTGTCGATTAAGTCCCATTCCTCGATTTTCAATCTCGCCAAAGTTTCGATTTTCCAATAGATTAGAGACGTGTAATAACTGGAAGGGTAAAATGCCGTTAATCGCTTCTGGACGAGAGCGTTTTACCTATAGGCCAAAGCACGTTTCTCTAATTTGAAAGGATCTTCGATTCACTTTGGAATAGTCGACGTTTCTCTACCCGAAACAGTCTAATGTTTTCTGAGACTCTCTTTTATACCATTTCAATTTATACATGACTTTTATATACTTGTTACCATTCCTTTCGAGTTTCTAATTTATTTTAAGGTTTTTACGCAATTCATATTAAACCTTTCCATCCACTTATACATTATTTGCATACATGATTTCAAAACGTCATCAACTAGACTTATATTTCTCGAGAAGTCCGAAATGGAGACCGTCGTCGAGATAGGAGTGAATTCCTTACCTAGACGATCAAACTTCGTTTCCTTCCTTCCTTAAAACGACTTCACCAACGGATTAGGGGTGATTCCCATACCTCAGTGATCGTTACCAACCCTCATTCTTGGAGACTTTATTACACAAACCACATGTTTAAATTGTATACCTAAATCTTTTACCATGTTGTCAAAATTCTTACTTAGACGAATTTCAAAACGTACTATTTTATCAAACGTATTTCCCATCCGGTAATCTATTTCATATAAATCCCACACGCATATACTTGGTCACCACATGAAACGTTTTGTTTTACGATTTTCAAAACTCGACAGAATGCTACCTACCAACTTAATCGGCCTAACGAATACCTTGCCCACAAGTCTTATGTTTAACTTAATCACTAAAACACGCTCACGCAATAACTTTATGTTAAAAATTTTCGTTTGTAAAAAAAAAAAAAAAAAAGGGGGGGCATTATGGGATCGTTGTACTAAAGGTGTGTTTGGGATTGTTTTTGCAACCTAATATTTTGTTTTGTGTTTGGAGGCGCAAATATTAAATAAATAAATAAATAAAAATCTATTTTTAGTGTTTGGAAAATATATATATATATATATATATATATATATATATATATATATATATAATAATAAAAAAACTGATTTGTTTTACGTATTTTAGAGATCAAAGCTCGTCTATTTATAACTTTATATGTACATGTATATATATTTTTCAAACACTCAAATAGTTGATTACCTGATTATTGTGATATCAAATAACATAATCAAATCCGAACACTATCTTCCTACAGTATGTTTTGTTACAACTAATTATCTGATTTTGATTATTCAGAACGCATAATTTATTTTCAAAACTCAACCCCAAACACCCTCTAAATCTCTCATCGCGATTAAGAAAACATTTTGCTAAACGTTTTTCAACGGTCATTAAATCAATTAACACGGATTTCCTCTCAAAAGGGTCAACGTTTCACAAGCACCACTAAATTTCAAATCTCTTATATCCTTTGAAAACAATGCGAACTTACTATTTTAATACCTTATCATACACCTCCCGAAATGTCACATGAGTTTCAAAACACGTGGGCAAGAAAACTTTATGAAGACCAACCATTTTCGACCTACTTAAATTCTTTTAAAACAAATGGTAGCACTCCCGTCCTTTACAAAATACGTAACACATAAACGATAAGTACTTTATATTCCCTTATATTACACACTAGATCCTATATTCTAAGTTAAACTTAAGTCTATTTTAGAAGCGATAACCTCAAAGTTTTGCTCAAACAACAATACATGCGTATCCTCGTACATGGTTTAGTCAACTGTTGCATGACTTTTAATCATATCATTCGCTTCACACACCCTGATCTCTCGACTATTTTATGTAAATAAATTCGTAGTATTCAATTCATATTATACGCACAATTATCGTCTGTTACACTTGTTGTCGTTCAAAATTATACACATATTCATGTTCATGAAAATAACGTGTCATCTTTCATGCTTATTATAACACCTAATGGCATACCTCCCAACATCGTCCGTGGACAGGAGAGATTCCTGGCTCATAAGTAATGCCCTACCTCTAAAATCACCAACGCGTTTTGGGCTTAATGCTAGTGGATGAGAGGAGAACTCCACAGTTAAGCGTGCTCAAGTGGGAGTAGTACTAGGATGGGTGACCTCCTGGGAAGTCTCCACCAGGGCAACCAAAAACAAAGTCGTGAGTTCCTGGATGGGCCACCCATCAAGGGCAAAGCGGACAATATTGGTGATAACGAGGGGCAGGGGTATTACAGTGGTGTTACACTTATACTTATCATCACATTCATGCATATACGTCTTATATCCATGCTTATACTTATTTCCATACTTATGCTTATACTCATACACATACCTATACTTGTACTCGTATTCATATTCATGCCTATGCGCGAGCGGAACCCGAGGGATTCGCTTACGTGGGCCACAAGCTAATTACACGCTACGCACTACATTCTTACACACACGCGAACTTATTTTCAGAATTTATGTACACCTTTATTCATGCGCTGGTAGTACAAGCTATGCGGATCATGTGATGATCGGTATAATCGCGGGTGCACACGGGATTATAGCGATAATCGCATGAGAACCATAGAGTGTACTACCGCGTATGGTAACACACGGAACGTAACATTGCATCGAGTAACGAAACGGTCGCAACGTGGTCAAAACATGGTGGATACGCCACTGGTAATCCCTATACATAAGTGTTTTCACCATGCTGCTAAACTTTCGTAATACGTGCCATGAGAAATTCGGTGATTTACAGACCATAATACGACCTAACACGCCAGCTTTAAACAACTCACAACTGCATTGCTAAGTGCGCGCTACCCGATTATCCACGACGAGTCTTAATCCCTAACGTAACGTTTTCGTTTGTTCATATACATATGTCATCCTTACACGAGTATTCGTTGATCGAATCAATCGTCCGCTCTTATGCCTCCGTTACTCCCGTTAACCTTGTCTTTTTATACAACCTTGTTTACAATCAATCATGTAAGCATTCAAACCCTAAATGCCTTCTTACTCTAAAGTTATCTCCCATTCTCGTAGATAGCAACACGCTTGATTGGCCGCTACCTCGATAACTAGCTTATTTTAAATACCTAACCTTCTCGTTTTTCCATCATTAAGCAACTCTCTACAAAACCGAGAATTATTAACGCTCTTCGAAGTCGATAGAACTTTCTAACAACCTACGAAGCAACCTCACTTCCTCTTATATTGTATACTGTTCATACGAAAACTTCCCTGCTTAGGTTAACTTATTCTTGAGTTAATCCACTCGTTTAAACTGCATACCACTTCTCACGAGAGCTTTTCTGCTTAGATGGCATATCATTTGAGTTATTCAAAGCTCGTTTAAACCACTCTCCTATACGCATACTTACGCGCTTTACTTACGCTTGATGGCTTTAATCTTTCTAGTCAAGCAACTTCTTCTTGCAAACCTAACTCTTCGATGCTCTAAACTTCATGCTTTCCCTCATGTGTCCAAACATCCAAGTCTCAATTTTAGACGATCATTCTATAGCCAAATCTTTCTAAAGTCTTCCTCTTGAATAAATTTCGGGACGAAATTTCCTAAAGGAGGGGAGACTGTAACGCCTCGTATTTCCAAGATTTATTATTTTTATAAAAATTCACGCTCGTTTTCTATTTCCTGAGTCGCAACTTCAATCGGATTGAAAAAACGGTTTAAAATCGGAAGACTACGCGTTTTTACGCGTTTTAACGAAACGACAACTGAACGCAATCATTTTCGAGCGCCGACGTTTAAATCGCGTGTTTAAACCTAAAAATGATATTATACCCTGTTACGTCACGTTCGGGTTCGAAAACGGGTTTCAGAACCATAACGGGCCGCGTAAAACACATGAACCGGGCCTTAGGCCCAACACACTCAAAACCCCATTCTATAAATACATCTCATCTTCATCATTTAGCCAAACCCTAATGCACCCTCTCAACACCAGCCGCCACCCCCTTTCCCTGCGTTTTCCGGCGGCCGGAGCCGGGTTTCCGGCGCTGACCTTTCTTCTCTGGCGGACACTCCTCCTCTAGCTACGCACCACCTACCTCCCTCTCTCCTTGCAACAGAGCCGCCGGCCACCGCAACGGTGGCGGCGCACCAGCAACGAAGCCGCAGCAGTGGCAGTCCCTGCAGCGGACACCCATCGCCTCTCCCACCTTCACTACCATCCTCTCGGCCCCTGCTCCCTCACACTTGCGACGGCCGCCGACCGTCTCACACTCACCAACCACCGCATCAGCAGCGCTCCCTCTTTCTCCCTCCTCGTCTCTCCCTCTGCAACAATGCCGTCGGCCACCTTGGGTGGCGGCGCGTCAATCAAGCAGCGGCAGCCGCAACGGCGCTGCGGCGGCGTTCCCATCGAACAAGCAGCGGCGGCAGAAAGGTGATTCGGAGTGGTTCAGGCCCTCTTTCAGATTCGGGTTGGTTCGGGTCTCAACTCAAGCCTCGGTTCAGGTGCGTGTCTCACTCGGTTCGTATTCCGTTTCAGGTTAACTCATTATCAAATTGATGGTTAAATTCTGATTTCGATCGGCTCGTTTCTGTTCAGATTGGTTCTACTTCCGGTTCTGTTTCATTCTCGCTTGTTTGGTATTGGAATATTGGATTATGCCTCGGGTCAGATTCGCGGCTCGGGTTTCGGTTCAGACCATGTTCGTTTCGGGTCTTAGTTCGATTTCGGGTCTCGGCAGAGTTCGGTCCGGTCAGTCTTAGTCAAAGTCAGATTCGGTTCGGGTCAACACCAGTCAACAGCCGGCTCAGGTTCAACCTCGATTCAGTTCATATACGAGTTATGGTTATTCGGTTCAGCCGCGATTCAAACTTGGTTCGGATCATTTTTAGTTCGGGTTTGTTTCGGGTTCATGCCCTGTTCGGATGTCGAGTCAGCGGGTCAGATTTTGGGTCAGTCAACGCTGGTCAAAGCAAGTCAACGCTGGTCATCAGCCAACTTGGTTAACTGTCGGGTCAAACCCGGTCGACTCGGTCAGTTCGGGTAACACACGAGACTTGTAACGACGCTATTATTCTTTTATTTGTTTATTTATTCTATTTTGCTAACGCGACCTCAAACTTTATATGCTTTATTTATAAAATCCATAGAAATATATGTATAATCATACTATGTTAATTGATGCGTTTTGACAAATAATATCGACACTTGTGTGTCGGGATCGTCCAAAAACAAGAGGAAACTCTGCCCGATTTTCTACAGGTAATATATTTATTAAACTATTCGACAAAATATATTTATTAAACCATTCGATAAAAATATATTTATTATTTGAACTATTCGACGGAATATATTTATCGATATTATTTTTTTTTTGTCGACAAAAATATACTTACTTTCTTTATTATGCTTTTCGACGAGAGCATAAATTTATTTATTATAATTCTCGACAAATATACTTATTTACTATACTTTTGACAAAACATATTTACTTATTATATTCATCGACAAAATATAGATATATTTATCATATCTCTCGACAAATATACTTATTTATTATACCTTCGACAAAACATATTTATTTTACTTTCGACAAATATATTTGTACACCATTCGACAATATACATATATATCTCATACAATTCGTTAGAATATAAATATATATATACCAAATATGCTTTTCGTCAAATATATATATTAATTATTTGACAACACTCCTACAACCCTTTTGATGAATTTAATTTAGAAATTCCTTTCTTAAACGATGTTAGCTATATACGTACTTTCAACTCCAATTCGAATCCTCCGTCGTAGCTTCAATTATTCATGTACATTCGTTTGCCATTTTAAGGTGACCTCGATGACCCTTTCTCCCACTCATCAACTCGTCGTGAAATTTCCAAAGAAGACTTAGCAATTCTGTGAGTACACTCGACCCACATTTGTTTATATCACTTTTTGGGTGTAACATGTTTCCATATACAAAAATCACAAACACTTAAACTTTATGAAACGCACAAACAATCCTATACACATGACTACTTGAATCGTATACTTGTTGCTTGTCTAGGGATAAACGTTGTGCTATGCTTTAGTCATTAACTATTTTTAGCCTTTGTTTGACATGCTTAGCGCTATAGGAATTCACGCATCCACCTCCATCGTGTTATTCGTGAGGTCATGTTAAAACATCGTGATTGCGTTACGGGTTTGATTATTAGCATTGCATGCCTTAATATTGCTCTTGTATAGATTTAGTTGCCATGAGGATTGTTAAAACTTTATTCGTATACGTATGCTATGCTTAAACTTGTGTACTCGCCTTTGCTTTTGCATTGACTTTATTTTAAAACATGTTACAGGTTGAAGGAGATGACGCTATGAAAACAATATAGCAAGGACTAGATACACACAAATTAGACGTTAGGTTTAATGTCGACGTATCAATTTTGTTATGACTTTGCAAATGTTAGATTGTTCTTTGTTTTGTTACATTGATGTATTTGACAATTCTTATGAAATGAAATATGGTTTAATTAATTATTGTCACTTACTAATGTTGTGAGCAATGAGCAATCTCGTTTTCGTCTCATCCCGATGTTTCCGCCATCGGTTGGGGTGTTACAGCCCAAAACCTCCCGAAACCAAAAACCCTTGATTTCCAAGTAAGAATCAACCCGTTTTCATGCAAACAACAACGTTTTACTACGATTTTGCACAAGGATTAACTTCGTTTTCATCAAATCTCTTCTGTTTACGAAAATCTTCATCTTTTTCTACAAAACTTCTACTTTTCACTTAGTTCTACACTAAACGAGTGTATTTGGGCTTAGCTTCGGCTCCTAAGCTAGAAATCTCTATGATTTCGACTCACAAAGTGTTAGATCTAAGTAAAACCTTTTTAAAACATGGACTTGTACACAAAATACGGACTAATGACGTATGTTTCGTTCACTATGAACTGGAAAGAGGCGTTGTCATCCGGAAGCACAAGGACGATGTCGTCACCTTGCATGAACTGGACTAACCCGTACGAACCACTAAGTTCGCCCGGATTAGCCCGAGTTCCTGTTAAGTGGCTAAAACTCGATCCAAGAGACCTCTTCAGCCTATGGTTTGCTCAGTAGCTTAAGGTTGTAGGGATGGACACTTGATTTCCTCAGCAAAACGGCGCGAAAACGCACGAATTGGTGACCAAAATGCTCAAGTTCGCTCCAAATTGATCAAGTTCGCTCGAAGTTGTCACATATTTGTGACCAACTTCGGCCGAACTTGTCAAAATTCCCAAGAAATCAACCAAGTTCGCTCGAACTTGAATCAACTTCAACCAAAACTGGTCAAGTTCGCCCGAACTTGACCTGTTTCTCAGGAAACCAGACAAGTTCGCCCGAACTTGAACTTCCAGTAAGATCAACAGTCAAGTTCGCCCGAACTTGTACCAATTCCAAGGAATTGGTACAACTTTGCCCAAACTTGTCTTCTGCTCCTTCACGTTTCGATCGTTTCACCAATTCGGAAGACTGATGCACTTCTGTTGGCTTACAGGCTGAACCGGCGCTCTCCTCAACCTACATCAGATCCCATCTCTCTCTCTCTTAACGCACCAACTGTGAGTATACTTGAACCCTTTTACACTTAAATGCACTTTTGGGTGTCACATATGTTCGTATATCAAAACACATCACACAACTCAAACGCTTATTCGCAACCCGGTGTTACATGACTATACGTGAAATCTGCTGAATTGTACGTGTTACTTGATTGCTAGTACGCCACCCTTAACATGATAGCTTGCTAGAGGTTGACCCGCCACTCAGAGGCCCAGGGTTGTTAAGGCTCGCATTTTACTTCTCATTCATTTTCTCTTTAGGACGTGGACACTTGTTCGCGTGCCTCGCACTCGCGATTTGTTGGTTTACTTGAATCTAAGTAGTTACATGGTTCACATCTCTTACGTATGTCATGCGGTGTATGCTAAACGCTTTTATATCTATTATGTACGCAAACCTGTGTGCTCACCTTTACTTAATTGTATTGACGTTTATTTTAACATATGTGGCAGGTTGATGATCTCGCTGAAATGGATTAGGATCTTATCTCTAGAAACTCATGTAATAGAAATATAGGGGAGATCGGATTAGATATGTTTGAGAGATTGTTTGATAATGTAATAATTATTTGGGATTTTATTTTTGATAGTATGGGATATTGAACGTTTAAATATTATCGCTTAAATAGTTGTTATGACGTCTCTTGAGCAATCTGATTCGCCTAGTGCCGCGTCCCGATGTTTCCGCCATCGGTTGGGTGTGACAGATTGGTATCAGAGTCATAACTATAGGGAAAATTAGGTAGAACTGCCATGTTTGACCTAGTTTATAGTTAGGATACCAAATCAGACTGTTACACATCGATTAAACGCCCGAAACTGATAAGAACTGACAACTTCGCCCGAAGTTGGGGCGAGTTCGCTCGAAATTGGCCAAGTTCGCTCGAACTTGACCAAGTTCGCCCGAAGTTGCCCAGTCCCCTCAAAACATACAACAAGTTCGCTCGAAGAATCAAGTTCGCTCGAAGTTGGTCAACTTCGCCCGAACTTGATCCTACACATTCGAAACGGACTTTTAAATTACGTATGCTTTTCCTAAAGCTACCACAATACACATTGGAAAACACTCGTACCACACAAAACGAGTGATCAAATCGAGATTAGGTGTGAAAACCAAGAACTCTCGGTAAGATCATTCACCCCGCGCATCCTCTATCGCATGAGATACCTTCGTTGAGTTAGGAGTGATGTCCAAACCTCGACGAAAATCTCCATTTCTATCTAGTGGAACTCCCGATGTAATCGGTGAGCTTAACCACAACTAGGAATGAAGTTGTTAAGTTAGGGGTGAAACCCGCATCTTAATAACTAGTTCCACTCCTCGATTTTCAATCTCACCAAAGTCTCGATTATTTCGATGACTCGGAACATGACGTAACTGGAAGGATAAATGGCGTTAACCGTTGTACGACGAGAGCATTTGTCTATTAGGCCAAATCGTGTGTCCGAACTCGGAGAATTTTCGAACCACTTTGGGTAGTCGTTGTCTCAAAACCCAGGACACTCCAAATTGATTTAAGCTTGCAATCGCCGATTTTACGCATCATCGAGTTTTATATTATTTATGTGTTTGAATTTATGGATTTTACGCTTGTTCGATTTCTCTCTTTATCGATTTCTCGCTTTATCGATTTCTCGATTCGCTTTTACGCTGCATCGATATATGCACTATTCGCACAACGCTCGCAATCTAAAACACTAATAAAGTCGCAGATAATCCAACAAACGCATCCTGCATATGATCGCTACACGCAACCGTGCTACGCTACCTCACTAACTCTCGAACGCACTACGCTTTACTTATGGGAAGGTGAATACGTGCAAAATATATATGCTTACGTGAATTATGTGACTACGTGCTTATGTGCTTATGTGATTATGTGCCTACGTGTTTACTTACCTATGTGAATATGTGATTTTGTGCCTTATTTGAACAATAATAATAATAGTAAACTTTTAAACATAAACCTATTATAATCAAATCTCACCCAATCAAATCCTTCATATAGATGTCTTCCATGGGATCTCACACTAGGAGGAACATCTAGCGCAACAATGCTGACAAGCGCATCGCCTCGCTCGTGGCCAAGCAAATGGCTAAGGTCATTCCCCAGATTGTTAGCGAATCCAGGCTGTCAGCAGCAACTCATCGGTTGATTCCAAAACTGACGCGCCAAAGTCCTCATTCGACTTCAAACAATCCAAGGCGTGTGGACCTCTCACTTTCACTGGCACAGACGGACTGAGTGCGATGTTTCACTGGTTCGACTCCATTGAGGTCACCTTCCGCCAGAGCGGATGCCCCGACAATCTCCGCACCATCAATGCTACCGGTGTGTTCCAATCAAGGGCACTTAATTGGTGGACCGCAGAGCGCAACAGGCGCGGAAACGATGAGGCTTACGGGCTCACGTGAGAGGAACTTAAGGCAGTTATGGTGAAAGAATTCTGTCCTCCTCATGAAATTCAGAAACTGGAGAATGAATTTTGGGATATCAAGCAAGATGGACCCGACAACGCAGGTCTGACTACCCGTTTCAAGCAGTTAAGTATTATTTGTCCCGATCAGGTGGACACCATTGAAAAAGCAATCAAGCGTTGCGGATTTCGTCCAACCAGCGCGTACTACTACCATCAAGGAGACTTTTAAGCTTGCAGCCGAAATTAATGACAAGCATGTCCAGGCTAGTTATTTCAAGAGCCACAGCAAAGTCGCGAATCAAGCTATCACCGAGCCGAGTGTTACTACCGAACCGTCTCAGGAGTCAAAGTCCAATCGCCGAGGTCGCAAAAGAGGGAACCCAAGCAAGAACTGTGCAGCTGTCGCACCATTGAACTCTCAGCCATTTTAGGCTGCTACACCAAACGCACTACCTGCTAAACGTGCGTACACTGGTCCTCACCCGCTATGCTCAAAGTGTACCTATCATCACCTAGTTGGAGGCAATTGTCGTTTCTGTACCAACTGCAATATCTACGGCCATTTCACTGTCAGCTGCCGTAGTGGTCCTCGTCAGCCAGCTCCTCAAGCACCAGCAGCACTACCAGCTCCACCTCGTGCTCCTCAAAACAACCAGCAGCAGCCACAACAGCAAGCACCAGTCCCAAAAGCACGTGCATGCTACACTTGTGGTGATCCGAACCATTTTAGCAATGTCTACCCAAACAAAGCCGTGAAACAAGAGCCGCAGCAGCAGCCTCAGCCACTGCCACCACAGCCGCAGCAGCGGTAACCACAGGCTGCGCGTGGAAGAGCCTTTAATCTCAATCATCGACAGGCTCAGAACGACAACAATGTTGTCAACGGTACGTTCCTTGTTAATGGTATTTATGCTTCTTGTTTATTTGATACTGGTGCCGGTAACTGTTTTGTATCGTTAGAATTCGAAAAGCTGTTAAAATGTAAACGCGCTAAACTCCCAAAGACTTTCGATGTTGAAGTCGCCACCGGAAGAACCGTTACCATCAACTCCATCTTACGTGGTTGTACTCTCAATCTCAACAACCACATCTTCTAGATTCATCTCATACCTATGCAGTTAGGTAGCTTCGATATCATAGTAGGCATGGATTTTCTTCGTGAAAATCATGCTGAAGTCGTTTGTTTCGATAAAATGATTCGTTTTCCTCTCCCTAACGGTGATCAACTACATGTTTACGGTGAAATACCCTCAAAGAAGTTGATACTTATGTCATGTACCCAAGCGTGCAAGTATTTGCAAAAGCAATGCGTTGCATTCCTAGCCCATATCGTGAACCCGGAGAAAGAAAAGAAAACCTGGAAAGACGTACCCGTTTTTTGTGAATTTCCTAAAGTTTTTCCCAACGATTTACCTGGTTTACCCCCTACTCATGATGTCGAGTTCCGTATCGATTTAATACTCGGTGCTACTCCCGTTGCTAAAGCTCCCTATCGCTTTGCACCATCCGAAATGCGCGAGCTATCTAGTCAATTTCAAGAGCTTCTTGATAAAGGCTTTATACACCCGAGCACTTCGCCATGGGGCGCACCCGTTCTTTTTGTGAAAAAGAAAGATGGGACATTCCGAATGTGCATCGATTATCGTGAACTTAACAAACTCACGATAAAGAACCGCAACCCTCTTACTCGAATCGACGATTTGTTTGATCAGCTTCAAGGTGCTACTTGTTTTTCTAAGATCGATCTATGTTCCGGTTATCATCAGTTACGCGTGTTCGAAGAAGATATTCCGAAAACCGCTTTTCGTACTCGTTATGGCCATTTTGAATTTGTGGTCATGCCTTTTGGTCTCACAAATGCACCCGCGGTCTTCATTGATTTAATGAACCGTGTGTGTAAAGCCTTCTTGGATCGTTTCGTCATTGCAAGAGCTCGTAATTTCGAGGTTAGCGCCGTTCGTTTTAGCATTTGCAAATCAATCCTTATACATATCTTATTTATACAAAAGCATGAACTTGTCTGATGAATTAAATACACTTATTTAATTCATTTTGCACCAACGAGTATTCGAAGCCAAATCCATATCGTGTGAAACAATCCGAACCGTTTGAACCAAAGTTCATGTCTCGCTTGTCGAATCAACCCACTCGTGTAACTCGAAACTTATGACGCCCGAACCATAACTTGTTTAATATATAAATATCATTTTAATTATTGATTAATTGTATCCTTGTTATTAGGTGTTTTGATAAAATAATAATAATAATAATAATAATAACAATAATAATAATAATAATAATAATAATAATAATAATAATAATTGTAATAATAATAATAATAATAATAATAATAATAATTATATAAGATGAATTTTGTTAGTGCCATATAAATGTACCATATTGAATTTAGTTACTGCCATCTTTACTTTTGCGTTTTATTTGTGAGCACACAACACCCTCTTTTAATAATGTGCACTAACAATAATAGTTACCTTTTTCCCCTTTGATTTAAAAAAAATACATGTTACTAATCAAATTTGAAAAGCTGCCCAACCTAACTTCCACTCCTCTACGTTTGTAAGCATGATCAGCCCAAACCCCACTATAAATCCCAGCCCAAAATGATATGTATTTCAGCCCTTGTGCACTCCCTAAACCGCCCCAACTAGAAACCCCATATATACGTATTCTTTTTGCATCCCCCCCCCCATCATAATTGCCTTAACTTCCTAAATATCAAACCCTAACACCCTACCCTCCTCCCTCAAGATCGACGGCAGCAGGTGACCTTTTCCCCCGGTCGCGACTATCTCTTTCCTCTCGCTACTCTCTCGCTTGCATCTCTCTCCCTCTTGCACTCCATCATCGGTTAGTATGTTATTTGTTGCTTGTGGTTGTAAGTTCTTCGTTACTTGACTGCGTTTACATTATGTAACTGATACTTGATGTTATAAGTTACTAGGATTACGTATGGTGAGGATGATAGGAGTTGTTTGTGATATTACGATGAGTTCATGCACGTTTCTGTTATGAAACCGTTATGACTTGGCTGTGTTTTGCTATATCCTGATGATTATGTGGATAATACTGTTAAACTTGATGAATAGCACGCATGAAAATCGCATATGACGTTTGTTTTACCAGTTAGTTATGCATAGGCTTATATGTGTTAACTAGGGTTCGTTTTCGATTTGAATATTACTGATTTAATAGTAAATATGATGTATGATAATGATGATCTTCTGAAAATAAAAGTTATGAGTCTTTGGGTGTGTTAGTTAGTCGGTTGCGGGTTCGGGAAGCGAAAACAACAAACTGTCCAACAGTTACAGCCGATTTTAATCGGCTGTAACTGGTTTATAACTTAACGAAAACTGTATTTTCTTGAGTCTAAAACGGGTTATTTCGAAATACGCTTCTAATGGCGCTAGAATCATAATTTTTGGACGTCGTTTGATTTTTTAAATAAATTATTTCGTTTCAGCAATTAAAGCTGCGTTTTTCTACAGTTTTTGTGTGTTATGTTTTAAGTCATAACTTGGTGAATAGTTATAGTTATATCATGAAAATTATACTGTAGATAACCTTATGTGTCTCCACGAACCTACAACTAGAATTACATCAATCGGATAACCGAGGATTTTTAAATGAATTTTTCCGTGAGCTGTAGTCAGAAAATGACGAATATGATCACTTTTTGGCGCAAGATTTTTTTACAGAAAATCCGCAAGGAGTTTGTTCACCAAATTTTTACACAATAGTCGATGCTCCGATTGACACGTCCTGTAATTTTTTTGTAATTTATTTGTACACGAACCATTCCGGATTACACTCCGAAAATGCACTATATTGCTAAATTTTTATTTAAGACTATTTTAAATCTTTCGTGACACTTGTGTTGTCGCTAAGCGATATGATAGATGCATGAATGATAATTAGTATTGTATGATAAAATGTGCTACGTGTAGGATTCGTGTTTCCGCGTGAGCGCACACACTAACTCTTAAACGGTAATCATGTTAGGACGTGATTGACCGGTTCCACCTCGCGTATTTCTTTCCATTCCTTAATCCGAGCATTCAAATGTGAGTTCACTGCTCTTTTACAAGCATGCGTTCTGAGAGAACAAACAAACTATTATTCCCTGGAGGAATACATTTACGAAACAACTATTCCTTGGAGGAATACTTTTGGCAAACGTTATAGTTTAAATTCGATGTTGGATAATCTACTCACCTCTATCACTTAAGTCTCATCTTATTACCGAACTAGTTGCTTGGAGGGCAACGGGGTATTAGTTGATAGCGCTACTAGGCTTGACAACTTCACACCGTACCTGGATTGGACGGGCGTGAACTAATGACCTTATCCACATGATCTCAATGTTGATAGGCATTGGGGAAGGGCAAACAAATTAACGTCAATGCGATATCGAGTTATTATCAACATGTCTTTAAACTAAACACCTACTGGTTTTATGGTAAACAAAACTGTGAACTCGCCGGCTTTATCGCTGATACACTTTTTCTGCATGCTTGCAGGTCGTTAGCTTATCATTGCATGGGAACTTGCAGTTTGAGGAGTTGAAGTGTCATGGGGCGGATTATGGATTGCAAAACATTAAATAGTTTACGTTTTAATCATTTTGGTTTTTTTTAATTGTTTGAGATACTTACATTTGCTTCCGCTGACCATATACTTTGTTGAATCGTTTAATTGGAGTTACACTATTCATGTTGGACATGGCGTTGGCGTTTTTTTATATTATTTACAATTAGTTCAACATGATTAGTGGCTGGATCCTGGGCAGTCGCACGCCTCACGGTAGAACTTCGCAAGTGGTAATTTAGGGTGTGACAGTCATTGTGTTATCGATGACATCCTTATTTACTCGAAGTCGAGAGCCGAACACGCGCGACATCTCCGTTTAGTTCTCGAACTCCTTCAAGGAAATCGCCTTTATGTCAAGTTCTCCAAGTGTGAATTCTGGATCGAAGAAGTCCAATTCCTTGGCCACATCGTTAACAGCCAACGAATTCATGTTGACCCTGCAAAGATAGAAGCTGTAAAAAGTTGGATTACGCCAAAAAATGCATGTTCTTTCTTGGATTGGCAGGTTACTACCGTCGATTCATCGCTGACTTTTCTAAAATCGCCGCTCCGCTTACCGTTTTAACTCATAAGGATAAGCCTTTCGTTTGGGATTCCAAACAAGAGGAAGCCTTTAAAAATCTCAAGCGTATGCTATGCAACGCTCCCGTACTCGCTCTACCGGACGGAAATGACGATTTCGTTGTTTATTGCGATACCTCTAACCTAGGTCTTGGTTGTGTTCTTATGCAACGAGACAAGGTTATCGTGTATGCGTCTCGACAACTCAAAATCCACGAGAAGAACTACACTACCCACGATTTCAAATTCGGTGCAGTTGTTTTTGCATTAAAGATATGGCGACACTACCTTTACGGTACCAAGTGTACGGTCTTCACCGACCATAAGAGCTTACAACATATGTTTAATAAAAAAGAACTAAACATGCGCCAATGCAGATGGGTTGAACTTCTCAACGACTACGATTGCGAGATACGCTACCATCCTGGCAAAGCAAACGTCGTAGCCGATGCTCTCAGCCGACGAAGCTATGTGTATAGTGTTCGTGACTCTCAAGCTTGGAATAATCTCGAAATTCTGATTCGCTCCGCCCAGTTTGCTTGTTTTAATGAGAATACCCTGCAAGAAGAAATGAAATGGTGCCGAAACCCAACTCGTAGTTAAACCAAATGGCATTTATTATTACCTCGATCGTATTTGAATTCCTAGCCGTGATAATCTCTGAGAATTGCTAATGACCGAAGCTTATAAATCTTGATACTCCATTCACCCCAGAGCCGACAAGATGTACCAGGACCTTCGTCTGAAGTATTGGTGGCCAGGCATGAAAAAGGATATCGCTTTATACGTCTCGAAGTGCTTAACTTGTTCGAAAGTTAAAGCCGGACATCAAAGGCCATCTGGTTTGCTCGAACAACCCGAAATCCCGATGTGGAAGTGGGAGAGCATAGCCATGGACTTTATTACGAAACTCCCTCGCACTTCCTCTGGTCACGATAGCATTTGGGTTATCGTTGATCGTCTTACTAAATCCGCGTACTTTATTGCCATACGAGAAGACTTTAAGGTAGAACGACTAGCACGAATCTATACTGACGAAGTCATTTGTCGACACAGGACGCCTCGTGACATCATCTCTGACCAAAATGGCCGCTTTACCTCACGTCTCTGGGAGACTTTTCAATCCGCGCTCGGTACTACGCTTAATCTCAGTACCGCTTTTCATCCTCAAACCGACGGTCAGACTGAGCGCACGGTCCGCACCCTCGAAGACATGTTTCGTGCGTGCATCATAGATTTCGGTGGTAATTGGGATACGCATTTACCTTTAATAGAATTCTCGTACAATAATAGTTATCATACTAGTATTCAAATGGCTCCTTTTAAGGCACTGTATGGAAGAAAATATCGATCGCCTATTGCATGGCACGAGATCGGGGAAGCACAAATCACCGGTCCCGAGTTAATACAAGAAACGAGGACAAGATCCTCCAAATCACAGACAATCTCTTGAAAGTTCGGAGTCGCAGAGTTATGCCGATAAATGCCGCAGGCCCCTACAGTTCGAAATTGGAGATCACGTTCTCTTAAAGGTTGCACCCTGGAAAGGAGTGATCAGTTTCGAAAAGAAATGGAAACTAGCGCCACGATACATTGGTCCCTTTAAGATTCTGGAAAGAATTGGCAATGTGGCTTATCGACTCGAACTACCGGCAGAACTTAACAACGTACATCCGACTTTCCACGTCTCGAACCTCAAGAAATACCTAGCTGAAGAAAATCTCATGTTCCACTCGAGGATTTGCAAATAAACGAGACTCTTTACTTCGTGGAAAAGCCAGTAGAAATCATGGACCAAGAGACCAAGAAACTTCGACGCTCTCGCATTCCCATTGTGAAAGTCCGATGGGAAGGCAAACGCGGTGCCAAATTCACTTGGAAATTGGAAAGTGATATGAAAGCTAAATATCCACATTCGTTACGGCCACTACTTAAATTTCGGGACGAAATTTCCTAAAGTAGGGGAGACTGTAACAACTCGAAATTTCGTTGTTATCTTTTTTCGTTTATTTCAGTTGTATCCGTCTTTGTAACCCGAGATTTGATTAATGGAATGGTTTATGTTTGTTAAATACATTTTGTCACAACTATATTACTTCTAAACGCTTGTTAAACGCTAATTCAACGCAAATACAAGTAACTATGTTACTTTAAGAGCCGAGTGTGTTATCATTTAATAAACACTCGTGCCTTCGACATCGCTTATCGCATCGTATCGCAAAACGCAATTATTTACGTTACTTTATGTTATTATGTGTTGTGTGTGTGTTATGATTTATAGTTGCACTCGCTAATCGCAACGCTCTCAATCGCACGAATCGCTTAATCGCATTATTTTATCAATTATAACGCCTAACATAACTATCTAATACGAACCGAATCACCAAACGAACACCTCACGCAAAAATAACGAACAAAACTTCGCTAATAGGCCAAGTTCGGCCGAACTTGATCACACCAAGTTCGCCCGAACTTGACCAGGCCTCAAATATCATCAAAATTCAGCAAGTTCGCTCGAACTTGCACAAAGTCCAAGCAAACTGGCCAAGTTCGCCAGAACTTGTGCCAAGTTCGCCAGAACTTGTTCTATTTCAGCTCATTTCCTCTTCACCTATAAATACCCAGCACCTCCATTCGTGCACTCCTTGTTGCAAGTTGCTGCTTTTTTAAAGTTGCATTCCTGATGTTGAGTAGCCCAAAAATCAGTCAACCTTCTCTAGGAATTGAAAAGTAAACACTAAATAGTTTGAATGAGATGCTGTTACACACTTACATTAAAAATCTTACTTACCATATAATAAGATTCAAAATTACATAATTGTGATATCCATTATCCTTGTAAAACTTGAGTCCTAAAATCAAAATTACAAGACTTAATATACAACATGGCAATATTGGGAAGATAAAAATTGAAACTCAACATAGCTTGAGTTTGGATGAATTTTAACCATTGGTAGCCTTCTTAATAATATGTAAGTCAAGTTCTCTTTACCCGTTAAAAAGCTTCCACAATACCCAAAATTAATGTGCTTTTCCCTCCCAAAAAATAAAAATTAACATCTATAAATGAAGTATATATTAGCTAGGTTAAATCAATTAACATGAAGTTTCCAAACGCTTTTCAGTCCATCGAAATCTATTGTAGTGGTACATAACAATAGTATTTAGAAAATATAAACAATAAATATATTTAAACCACTTATCATCTTCTCCAATAGAACCCTAAACACGCCCAATATTTCAAACACTTTTTCATGATTACACTTAACAATTAAATCCTTAGGGGTTTTGTTCAGAATCATAAGACGAACACATTGGTGTAAGCTTTACCTTGAATAGGTGCACACATTACGACGGTTGCTCGCCGGAAAAGCTTGCGGCTGCAGCTATGAAAACAGAAACTTACCAAACAGAAATCAAGCAAAGAACAGTGACCTAACACAAAGACATATCAACAGACGAAACCGCACATAGCTGACGAAATGGCTAAATTGTAAGCAAACAAACATAATCAATTGCTCAAACACAGACAAAAGACGGTGTTTCAATTCCGGCGACCACCGCCACAGCTCCGCCGTAACTTCACCACAGCTCTGCCGTGACTCCGCCACCGCAGAAGGTGGGCTGCCACGCTGCCCCATTTTCTCTATGACTCTATTTTACACACGTGTGTTTAGTTGGGTCCTCCACTGCATCGCAGTGGTTGTTCCCATCTTGGTGTAGGCTTGGCCCGGGGTTTTATCCAGGTTCGAGTCTAAGGGGGCGCAGTTTTACCTATTCCACGGGGTTTCTACGCATCAGGGGTGTGCTACGCTTTCTAGCGATGGTCGAGTAGTCGGTCTTTGGACATAGCTCCGAAAGGATGGGTTTACACGTGGAAAGCAGTTAGCCGTTCAAAAAAAAGGTACAATCAAACTAACATATCATACAACACCAAATGCAAAGAATACAGCTTAAGCTTGACGTACAACCACATATAGCCTAACTATGTTACAAAAAAATGTAATATTAAAGTATTTTCCTAATAAAAGAAAAAAATTAAAAATAAATAATGAAGTAATGATTGAATGGGACATTATAGCATTACACCTCATTTTAACTTCAAATTCCATAATGTCCGAGTGTCATGTGTCGCTTCCTGCCCAAGAAAAGGGCTTTATAATAATTCCCTATTACACATGATCTAATACTTTTTCAAGTAATTGACTACGCCACTATCTGTTTTTTTTCTTTTTCCTTTTGTTTTAGTTTTTACAGAATGGCAAATCTGTATAATCATGTAACTTGTGATATAACTTTGTGAGACTCATAATCATATAACCTGTGATGTAACTTTGCGAGACTTGAACACATCACCTTCAAATCTTAGGTGTATACTACCAACCTTAATGGTTTTTTTTTCTATTTTAGTTTGAAAATATTATAACTTATATACATTTATTATAGTTTTTTATTTAACTCCTAATACCCGGTTTCTAATCTAGAAATGTACGTAATATAACATGAAATTAGGGCTATTCACGAGTTGAATCGAACCGAATGGACCTTTGCTCGTGCTTGGCTCGTCTACAAACTGAATCGAGCGAAGCAGCTCTTTAAAACCAAGCCTCAAATCATACGAGCATTTTCTAAGCAGTGAATATTCCGAATGAGCGTCGAGCGAACTTCGAGCGATATTGACAACTGTGTCGCCCGATTTAAATTTGCGGAGAGAGATAGTGACAATGTTGGGTCTCAAGTTTTTATGTCTTTAAAAACAGGCACATTTGATGGCATAATATTTGTAATATGAATAACAATGTTGTGGCTGATGAGACGATGATCACATTGCACGAACAATGGCGTTGAGAGCAAGAGACGATCGACTTAGGTTAACAACATGAGACATTGAGGCGATGAGCACACTGTCGTTTAGCGGTTTAGGGTTTAACTTTTAGATCTGTTGTTAATTTCTTTTATTGACGTGATTGGGCTAGTACGTATAGATATATTTGTAAATTTGTATATATCAGACCAAAATGTAATAGAATGGTATATATATAAATTATAAATTTAATTTATATTTTTATGTTTGTATGTGCGTGTATAATTTACATTTGTGTATATATGTGTATGTATGTGTTTATATATGTACGTGTATATGTATATACACACACACACATATATACATATACTACTTAAAAATAATAATTTGAGCCGATTTGAGTTGGGCATGCCTTTGCTCATGCTTGGCTCATTTACAAACCGAACCAAGCAGAGTGGCTTGTTTACAACTAAACCTTAAATCGAACGAGCATTTTTCTAAGCAAGTGTCAAAACGGTTTAGACGGCCCTACATGCAATTAACTTTTTAAGTACAAACTAAATGTTAATTCACAAAATGAAAAACTTTATGCCAAAAATTTTAAATGTAAAACTAGTTATGTGTTTAATGTACTTACAATCATGAATATCAACATAATCTTTATTTCGTTTTTTAAAAGACAATCTAAAGCGGCATCATTTGAACCCATAATAGATTATGTAGGAGTTGTTTTCCTAATTTTTTTAATTATTCATCACTAATTACCAACGTTACTAGAACACACGTATACATATATTGCGTGAATAGGGGAGGTTTAAATAAGAACTTTTTAAATAATTGACATGAAAGTATTCATTTTTTAGGAATATGTTATACCTCTATAGTCACTGAAAGGATTAACTATACCTATTGTCATGAGACGTGTGAAGCCATGTGTGGTTGTCGTTTTATTTAAATATTTGGCCCTTTAGGAGTTTTTCTATCTAATGCACGAAGTTAAGATACATCTAAACAATAATTTATAGCTCATTTAAACAAATACAAAGAGAGATTGTTTTGACCGATGGTATTTAAGTCTCTTACGTGAGTGGAAGTTGATATGTGACCATGGTGGCGCGTATTATATGATTATAACACACCCTAGAAAATGGCTACGGAAATAGTTAAAAACTAAAAGGAAACACTTTTTAACCCTTGGATCATTATCGTTGGAATCTCCCTCTTTTATGTTTCTATCATGTTGTCTTGGGTTGCTAAAATTTAAGTGCTACTACTTTTTACTTCAAGGCAAGTACTCTGAGTTCATAAGGCGATTTCACCCCTTCGTCTTTTCAACTTGCGTGCTTTGGGTGTTTAGCGAATCGCCTCCTAAGATACAATGAAATGAAGTGTATATATTGTTAATCAACTTCGCACTCAAAGCTAATAAGCTAACGAGTCGATCTGTTGTAGCTCACGGATAACTTGGCTCATTTACACCCCTTTCATAACATGAACCCTTGGCTATGCGGGAACCAAACACATCCCCGTTTTGATTCGGCACCTTTGAGCCATCTTCCTTTGGCCCTGCTGGTTTTGATGGGAGTTAAGCCTAGAAACTGGGTTTAATGGTTGGACAAGTTCTTCAATCTGAACTATTTTTTTAACACTATTTTTTTAACACTAAAATAATTTACTTCCAAACACTCGTATATGGCGGATCTAGGATTCGTTCGTAGCGGTAACGTTGTATAAAAAAACGGTAACGAAATTGAAAAAACGTCAATTTTTTTCAAAATTTACACTAATATTACACTACCACCGAAGCGCCAAGCGGTAGCGAGCGTTGCCCCTTACCATGCACTGGGTCCGCCCCTAAGCGGTATATTTACACCTTAAAGAATCTAAATTTTCTACCTCTTTCTAGATTAACAACGCACCATGTCAGTTGGTGACATTCTTCGTCCACTTCGTTTTATTTTAATGAAGAACTAGTAATTCGACCGCGCGCTTTGCAGCGCGGGTACATTGCAAACATCGAACACATTAGTCGAAGCTTTATGTGATGCGTACACCATATGGAAATGCGTGTTTTGACATATTTGATTAACTCAATAGCATCGCGGTTGGATCAAATTTTAAAGTAATTGAATTTATATTGTACAATCAAGTATTTATATGTGACCAGACTCATACACAGGAAATGTACAAAAAAGCATAAAACGTGTATAAAGGGAACACTGACACGTGTAACCAAACGACATATTCACGTCAAGAGTTGAACTTTTACGCCTACCGTGTTGTGACGGGGCTGAAACGTAGAGTAACTCGGATTTATACCATCGAATGAGAACTTATTATATTTGACCCATTTGATTTAGAGCTAAATTTACGAAAACGTAGACCAACTAAAAACGTACAAAAAATAAGCACGAAAATGTATTACATTTGACCTAACTTCCTTCCAAAAAAAAAAAGTTACGTCGAAACGTAGACAAACTCGAATTTATACCGACACATAAATAAACTTAGTTTTTTTAGGTAAAGAAACGAAGGGGTAAACTCGAGTGGGTCAAAATGATATTTTACAAAGTTCTTAAACACGACAATAATTTAGTTTTTAAACGGAAATTAGCAAAAGAAAATTAGTTAAACATGTAAGGATTAGTTTGAATTGATAAACATTGCAATTTTCAAAAGTTAAGGGTGTTGTAAATCAAAGTAACAGTGTAGATGTTAAAACTGCAATTTTCATAAGTTGAAAGGTTGTATGATGGTTGAAAAAAGAAGGGACTATTTTTGTAAATGTCATGGACTTTTGAGAGATCGTTAAATAGATTAATAGTATAAGGGTTAAAAATGTTATTATCAAAAGTTAAAGAGGTTTTAATAAAGTAAAGGACTAATAATGTATTTGTATGAAACTTGTGGGGGTTGTCGGTGGAATTTCCACCGACTTTTAGTTTTAAGATAGTACTAGAAATATGACCCGCGGGCCTATTGTAAACATCGAGTGGATTAGTTCAAGCGTTGTGTGATGTGTTAACCATATAAAAAGCGCGTGTGTCGACTTATCCAATCTAACTTAGTGTAATCTATATAAGCATTGCGGTTGGATTAAAAACTAAAGTAAATGGAATTTATACTGTACAAAAGAAACGCAAAATGTACGGTAACTCAAATTTATACCGTCGAATGAAAACGTATATTTTGACACTACTCATTGCTGAACAAAAATTTACGTCAAAACAGAGGCAGCTGAAAACTTAAAAAATTATAAAAAGCATTTGTCTTTAACGTACAAAAGAATAAGAATATGAAAATCCATTCATAACTAAGATTCATTATATTGCTATTACATGTTGATACGGCTGACTTGCCGGAGCCCAAAGAAAAATGATAAAAGCCCAATAATCCATGAAGAGATTTGGATAAAGTTTTGGGTAGTATGGTCGGTGGCCAATGCCACCGACTTTTTGTTGATGTATATTGTGAATACGGCTTAGTTCGGTTCGATTCGGCTTGGCTCGGCTCAGCTCAGTTCGATTCGGTTAGAGACCGAAGACAACGGCGTTTCTCCGTCGTACAAACCGACATTGCGATGCAAGAACGAAGATAAGACAAGATGAGGTTATCATGACATCATCATAATGATGTCATGATGATGCCATGAGAATGGAATGCAATCATAAATGTTTACAATTGTCTGAACATTCACGAAGAACCAATTCTTAGCATCATGGTTCTTCGTAGGCATATATATTTAACATAATTCCTAGTCTTTGGTGGATATGGTCCACGAAGAACACTTGTGAGTGGACGACGAAGAACCATATTTGACGAAATACTATGGGTTCTTCGTGGGACTCCTTGGTTGTTTGTGGGTAAGGCCACGAAGAACCTACTTCTTCGTGGGCCTGGCCTGTTTTTCGTGAAGCATGCCTATTCTTCGTGGATGTTAGCTGGGTCTTGCCTATAAATACCCACATATGTTATTTGGGTTCTGTAAGAGTGCAGAGTGAGAGATAAGCAGTTCGGTTCAAGAGTTTATGTACTGGGTCTCTCTAAAAATCAATATAGTGAATATTTGAAGTTATATATTTTGTTATATTGGTTGTGCTCTTGCTTTGGTTTACATACACACTTGGATTCCGCACTCGTGTGTGTGTTAGACAACAAGGAAGTAGGTAAATCTTGATCCTCCAAGTGGACCTACAAGTCGTCTCAGAGCTTTGGCTCTCTTCCTTGTTGAAAACCAAGCATTTTGGTAGGTTTTGAGCAAAGTTTGAGTGAAATTTTAGAAAGAAAAAGTGATATAAAACTTGATAAAAACTAGATGGTTGCAGAAAAATTTTATAAAAACCTTGTTAGAACCTATGAAGACATGTTAAAATACGGTTTTTGTTAAAAATTTCTAGCAAAAATTTGATCCGCCATCTTCTCCGGTAAGGTATTTGGTCGGAAAAGTGACCGGAGAAAAAAGATTATTTTCAATCTAGTTTAGATAAGTTTTGCTTTAAACCTTTCACTATCAGAAACCAAAATTTTCTGTAAAAAGAAAATTCCTACCTACCCATTCACGAACAATCAAGTCTACGAAGAACATCCATCATGAAAAATCAAAGATTAAGTCATTCTTCGTAGACTAGTCTCATTTAAAAAATATTTGAACTTAACTTTTCTAAAAAAAATAATCAAGGATTAAGTCATTCTTCGTAGACTAGTCTCATTTGAACTTAATTTTTTTTTAATTTTCTTGTTATAATAGTCATAACATGATGTCTACGTAAAACAAATGTTTAGAAATACACACAAATGTAAGTTGCAAGTGACGAAAAACCATTTGAACTTGGTGTAATTTTTTTGTTCTCATAATTTTTTTATACTTCAAGTTAATCAACTAAATTTGGTTTTCTAAACAATTTTTCATAAACAAACAATTAAAATGGGTTCAAATCCTTGAGATTGGGGTTCAAGTACAAGTCAAGATCCATCACAACCTTGCTCCGCAACCTCATGGGTAAAATCTTTAATGCCTCAACATACGACCATGACTACCGCTAATCAATGGGCGTGTGTCACAAATCAAAATCAAAGTAAACCTGACATGTCTTGGGTTCAGTCTCTTATGCCGTCAAATGACATTCCACCACCAAAACTTGATTATTTGGATAAACCTTCTAACAATTGTGATCGGAATACACAGTTGGGAAACGACAGTCAAACAATAACTGCATTTTATGCTAAAATTGTTAAGAATGTCAGTGATGGTGAATCCTCAGGAAATGATGACAATTCGGGATACATCGTGGTTTAGGTTGAGGATGAATCAACTTCAAGTGCGAATAAATCAGAAGGTGTATCGAGTGGGGTTGTCGATTCTGAGGCAGGTGGATTTATCTCTGAGAGTGAATCAAGTCAGGTAAGTGTCGAAAATTCTACTTGCTCTAAGTGTGTCAATTGCAATAAATGTTCTGAACTAGAAGATAAATTGTCTGAGTTAGAAGGTAAATTTGAATTGACATTTAACCACAATCAACACTTAATTATCGATCTTGCAAAGTGCAAAGAGGCTAACATGTTTCTGAAAAGTCATGAAAAAGATTTCAAAAATGTAATTGAAACTTTAAAGAAAGATCTTTCCGAGGCAACAAAAACTGTTTCAAGAAAACAAAACACGATTAACAATTACATACACATGCTCAAGGAAATAAAGAAAGAATTGCATGTGCTAAGTGTGAAAATGAGTTGATCCAGCTTAAATTAAATAGCTATTCAAACTCCCGATATGTGCTGGATCACATCATTGACATATAGAAAAAGAAAGAGGATGTCACATGCATCGGGTATAAAAAGTGTCCACCCCATTCAGACACAATTATACCAAGATGCCTGATGAGGAGGATAAGCCTCATTTTGAGCCATCAGTTTCACTAAACATTAAGGAATTCGTTGTTGGGCTTGGATACCAAAAGGACGTATCTTCAAATCAAGCTAAATCAACATATTTCAAAAATTCATCAACCGTATAGAATCAAGATCCTCCAGTCATTGTTGAGGATTATGATAGTTCGGATGATGAGTGGGAGTCAGATACGTTAACAAAAGAGGAAAATATACCTCTCGAAAATCACATTCTTTGTGATCCACTCACAAAACCGTTTGTGACTGCTACGGTCACGTCTGTTAAATCTTCATCCACGAGTTGTGAAAGCGTGAACTTGCTTTACACGTTGATTGGTTCTGATAAAATATATTCGGATAAAGATTTCCCAATAAAAAATGTCATTCAATCCTTGATTGATAAAGTTTTTGAGGATTCTACTAGTAAGTTTTTGGGAAAGTCGAGCCCAAGAGTTGTAGTAATTCAGTGTGCTCCTATCCCAAAATCCGAAGTTAGAAAGAAATACGGGAATCAAAAATTACAACCACAAAACAATCAACGAAAGCAAAATCACGCTAACCAAGGAAAGGGAAAAGGCAAACAAATCCAAAATAAGAAGAAGATTCAGAAGGTAAACTTCGTGAAATCCCGAGGGACTGATAAAATTGAATCCTTTGAAAACAAATCCAACACGGAGTTTGTTAAACAAAGTAAAATTTTGAAAAGAAACAATCAGAACAACTACACACAACACACAAACTGTTGTGATGTAGGACCAAGTACCTCAAGTTCACGAAGTTCATCATCAAGCTATCACAATTATGATACTCCGAGGTTTGTTGAGCGGATATCATGTTTTGAATGTGGTATGTATGGGCACATTGTCAAGAACTGTCCATATCTCACAAAGGGAAAAGCAAAAATTGATGCGCCCCGTGACAAACATTACCATACCAAATCTATTTCATCAAAACAGGACCCTCGTCTTGTTAAGCAACGGGAAATGAAACAGAGAAAGAAACAACGAAAAGATATTGAAAAGGCTTTAAAACCTGAGGTTGTCCAAATACAGTCGGTAAAACCAAATGTTAAAACTGAGAAATAAAAACAGATTTGGAAACCAAAATCGGTAATTGTTTCAGGGGGAGTTCAATCATTTCCGAATCATCGGGAAATCGAAGTCACAATTCTCGATGATGTCGGACGACCCAAGTCAACGAAGGCTTGGGTCCCCCTCTCCAACTAATTTCTGAATGAGTGTGCAGGATGTTCCAGGAGGAACTATTGATAGTCTTAGGATTGTTGATAGTGGAGCGTACATGCACAAGATCGACGACATAAGGCTCCGAAACATTGTTACATCTAGGAGAATATTGTTGCCTTTGATGGAGCGAGAAAAAGAAAAGAAGACAAAATGTCCGATGAAAGAATTATGATGAAAGAAGTTGATAGCTTCGACAAGAAAATTCATGAGCAACAAATTGTTTGTTTAAGGCTTGGATCAGGTCCACATGATAGATTCAAACGAAATATGTACGCGCCTGCAGCACGGTGAAGCTTTTCGAAAATTTAGGGCTTAATTTTCCACAAGAAGTTCAAAGTCTACAAGATGAACGTGCAGCGTGCATTTCTCCATGGTGTGATTGAAGAAAATGTGCTTGTTGAACAAACCAACCGGGTGTGCGGATGCCTTGGCGTGGATTGAACAACAGCACACTACTTCTCAAGGAGAAAGACGAAGGCCTTTGCTGGTGCAAAAGCATATGGACGACATCATGTATGGACTGTCCAAAGATGATGTGTACAAGCTTTCCCACATGCTCGCTTGCTTCTTACCAGCCGGACCCAAAGGTTTCTAATCTTTTTGTCGTGAAAAGATTTCTCGGTTAATTGAAGTAGCTGCAAAATCGACCTTGAAATCCACATCGGGTGGATATCCAGTTTGGGAGAGCACTCAGATTCCTGGCAATGCACATAGAAATTGCAGGATTACGGTTTTAAATTTCTAATCTCTCCTATCTTTGTCGATATTTAAGCTGCTTTACAGATTACTAAAATCTTGTACATCACTTCTTGACTAGACATATTGATCTCGAATATAACCTCACACGTGATTGTTTCAACGAGAAACTCACCGATGTTTTGGTCCACACCGATTACCAACGTGCCAACTTATTTTCCAAAATTTTGATAAATCATTTTCGATTAAATTAACTTTTGGTAAAACGGCATCGAGGTAAAACATGAGTTAATCCACATCGGGAAATCGTTTTTGTGAATATTTTTCTTAAAGAAAATCCAAAAGATGTCTTTTAAAAGTTTAAATTTACTTTTTGCATTTTAGGGGGAGTAAATTCAAATCAGAAAAATACAAAAACAAGAGAAAAACAAAAATGAGTTTCCTGGCGAGAAAAAGAGAAAATGATAGTAAATCAGTGGTCTGTTAAAACCTCTTTGAACATAAAATGAAAAACGATATTCGATGTATTGGTAGGCTCACAATCATGTTAAAGTGTGCAGGGCGATATAAACATAATTGACTGAAGACCGTGTCACACCCCGATTTCCACATATAACCCGGTGGGCCCGGTGGGGAGTATCGTGGCGTAGTTGATATCATCATAGTCAGTTATACACAGTTATAGCACATCGGAAGGCTTGGAAGGAAATTACTATTACAACTCGAAAGTTTAAAGTACGAATAAAATAATAAACAGACGGTTGCAAAAAGGATCCATAGGCGGATCTATAAATGAATACATAAAACTGAGTTCCACAGACTTAAGGCATCTAGGGATTTGCAAAGACCTCTTATTATGCCAAGTAGCTCCAACCTATTTCGTGAGGTACCTGTCACTTAGTCTTTGGAAAATACGTCAGTTTCACTGGTAAATACAAATAACTGACTCATTTTGTTAAACATTTCAAAATGATAATTTAGATGCACAAGGCACAAAAAAATCTTTTATAACTTGGGACAATTACATTTATAATCTTGTATACAGTTTTACATGTTTGTCATACAATTAGGGTCGGTTTTAAAACCGAACATGATTAACTCACCACATATAAAACCCACAAAGGAGTTATCCCCAACTTGTGGGTAGTTATATTTTAGCATTTGCATCTGTCAGGTGTATGCCTACACCCCTTGCTTAATTCGTGGCCATCAATAACTTAGATGAGCCGAGGATATCCAGGACATGGTTGTTAACACCCATAGTTTATGTTATCAAACAAAACAGATTAAAACGGGTTATGCGGATTTATTAATCACAATCCGACTAAATGATCCCATACCCGACCAAGCGGCAATAATTCACCGTATCCCAAGCCCGTATTAGGGAAAATAAGTTAAATGTATTTACCTGAGTTTATGTGTAAGCACTACTCAGCCGTATGATACTTAAGACCGTATGAAGGTATCTTCTACTGGGCTACCTAATCTGTATAGAAGGTTTTATCAACCTATTAGGATACTAATGATCTTTATTTAAGTGAAGGACTTGGACCGGTTAGTTTAAAAGATGGTTTACGGTACAAAGCGCTAGATTAAGCGGTGACCGGAAAGGAACGTAATTTAGACCCAACAAGTATGAAGACTTGTAGAATATGGGTAACTAAACACATTCTGGATTTTGACGCAAAGATGCCAAGTTTAGACCCGTTTCGGTTCGTTCGTGAAAATTAGTCACATAGGCCGAACCGAACGCGTATGAGCATATACGGTAACCGACAAGATCTATACAGGTTTCCTAAGTTATTATTCTCAAGATATGTCATACAATCAGTGGGATGTCCACAAGTATGCCCCTAAAAGTTTTGAAACCGAATTAGGCCCTATAAGGGCATTTAGGTCATTTTGAGGTTTATAAAATAGGTTTACATGCAAACCGAAGTTTTGGTCATAATTTTTGTAAAAATAATTAATTTATGATATTAATTCAGTAGGATATCATACATATATGTGATTTATAGTTTATGGCCAAACTATGCCCCGTGAGGGCATTTTGGTCATTTCACATATGGTTTTAGGGACACATTTGGGATTCTGAGTTCATGTCTTATCCCTACTGTAAAAATACTTAAAATCAGTTATAAATTCAGTAGGTATCAAGTCATGGTCGCTAAATATATTTTAAAGTCAAACTATGTGCTTATTTAGCGTAAAAGTCGGTAAATGACGATAATTCCGAAGTTTAAGTTATTCTGAGAATTTGACCAGCTTTAAAGTGTTAAAATATTTTATTCTTCATAATATATCAGTAGCAAAAGGTTTTGCATGTTAATTATATGTAAAACTCATTTTATTTGCAAAAAGGGGTATTATCGTCATTTATGAGCTTTATACAAGAACCCAAGGTTAAGGTCAGAAATAAATCTGACCCGACATTCCAATAATTCCTAAATATGATATCATAATAGTAGGTAAAGAGTTTTGTGTCAAAATTATGTTTTAAACATGATGTTCATGCTAAAGGGCATTCTAGTCCTTATAAAGGCATGAATTTCACTTTTCTATATAACTTCAGTTTATGACCAGGTTTGGGGCATCAAAATACTCTAAATATGTTTACAAAATCAGTACCTAATTCGTTTGCATGTCCAACTACTTAAAAAGTCTCTTTTTTGACAAAAGGGCATACTAGTCAATCTTTAAGCATAATAAGGAAACAAGCATATGATCTTAGATTACTAAGTGACAAAGTAGTATAACCTCAGAGGGTTATTCTATAACATAATATGGTCACAAAGGAACCCTAATGCATAAAGGAAATAAGCTAATTCGGGTCAGAACTGAAAGTCAAAGCAAAAGTCAAGCTTTTGCGATTTTCGGTTGCGAGCCGAGCCTAAACTCAGAATTGTCGGGTCAAACATGTTTAGACATGTTCTAATAATGTTTACCAAGTTATTAAAGTGATAAAATGTGTTTATAACCTCTACATTATTGATTTGATTTTATTTAAAATCTGACTAGTTTGATTTTTATCATTAATTTCTTTGACCCGACAAATAACTAAGTAAATGTGGTAATTAGGAGGTGCCCTTTTGAGGGATTAACACCAACCTAATTACGATCACGTAGCCACATTCGCCTCGAACAATGGCTGGACCGTTTAGGTCTAAGCCGAAGGTCAAAGCCGTTTTGCGGCAACTTTGATTTTCGGCCTTTAAACGCATAAAAACCAAACTAGAGTGGCTAAGAACACTTACCACTGGTCCTAGCACGAAAATGTACTTAGAGGGGCTTCCTTTTTGATCAGGAATCCCATAGAATGCCAAGCAAGAGAGTAAGAAGAGATTTTGGAAGGTGCAAGTTCAAGTGCTCACCCAAAGCACCTATTGTGCAAAAGGCTATCACAAGATTAATCCAGGTGTTACCAAGTGTTCTAGGATGTCTCCAGGTGTCCATTAACGAGTATTGAGCAAGCATGCAGCCCCTGGTTTCGAATAAGTCGGTTTGGAAGCTTATGTGTGGAGACCAAGCAAAAATTCACCCAGTACCATGCCTTACGGATCGTAAGCATGGGACCCTTACGGTCCGTAAGGGGTCTGTCAGCGAACCAGATTTTCAGTTTTGACAAGTTTAGCCCCTCAACTTAAATATACGTATCTTGGGACTTGTAGCTGTTATCAGGCCATCATAAATAATATTTGGCACATTTGGGAGTATAAAATAATTATTCTAAATTTCCCGGTTCGTCGAAACCACCCGGAAGCACAAGTTTCGCTTGTTTACACTTTTACCCCTTTAAAGTCATCCTTTCAAATGAATAGGGTTTAGGACACGTGTCTTCACCATATTAGACATGTTTTTGCAAAGTGTTACATCCTCACCCCCTTAAAAGAAATCTCGACCTCGAGATTTACTGAAATAAGGGAGGGTATTTCTGTCGTATAGTGGACTCAACCTCCCACGTGTATTCAGGGCCTCTACGGGCATCCCACTTTACTTTGACAATTGGCACTTGCTTCCTTCGAAGCTTCTTTTCCTGTCGATCCTCGACCACGATCGGTTTTTTCAACAAATTTCATGCTTTCATCTACTTGCACATTTTCATACGGCATTGCTAGCGATTCATCCGCTAGACATTTCTTTAAATTGCAGATGTGGAACATATTGTGAATTCCGCTAAGTTCTTTAGGTAGGTTTAGCTTATAAGCCACATTACCAACCCGTTCGATTATCTCGAATGGTCCAATGTATCTTGGGCTTAGCTTACCCTTCTTACCAAAACGCATTACCCCTTTCCAGGGTGATACTTTTAGTAGAACTTTGTCTCCTACCTCGAACCTTAGAGGTTTTCGCCTTTTATCTGAGTAACTCTTTTGCTCTCTGGCAGCATTTAGACGATCACGGATCTGGACAATTTTTTCTGTCGTTTCTAGGACTATCTCAGGTCCTGTTAGTTGAGCCTCCCCTATTTCTGCCCAACAGACGGGCGTTCTACATTTTCACCCATATAAAGCTTCAAAAGGCGCAGTCTGAATGCTGGTATGGTAACTATTATTGTAGGAGAACTCAATCAAGGGGAGATGGTCATCCCAACTACCTCCTAGATCAATGACGCATGCTCGAAGCATGTCTTCTAATGTTTGAATTGTACGCTCGCTCTGCCCATCCGTCTGAGGATGGTAAGCGGTACTAAAGTTCAAACGAGTGCTTAGTGATTGTTGGAAACTTTTCCAAAAATGAGATGTATACCTAGTATCTCTATCGGACACAATAGATATTGGCACTCCATGCAGAGACACAATCTTATCTACATATATCTGGGTTAGTTTATTTATTAATTATGTATCATTTTAAATCAAAATACTCATAAATATTCAACGTGACTTTCATAACTTGATATTTGATTACAAAACGGAGCGGGTTTTGAAAACCCGTTTTTGACAAATGTTACAGTATCCCCTACTTTTAAGAATTTCGTCCCGAAATTTAAGTAGTTGAAGTAGTAGGAAAAAGATGCGGGTATTTTTCACGCATTGAGTCTTCAAGTTCCCAAGTAAACTCAGGTCCCCGTTTCGACTCCCAGCGTACCCTAACAATTGGAATGCGACTTCGTCGCAGACGTTTTTCCCCGAAGTCCATGATCTCTACAGGTGTTTCAATAATATGCATAGATTCATCAATCTGAATATTTTCCAGAGGAATGTGGAGGTTTTCATCAGCGAGGCACTTCTTCAAGTTCGACACGTGGGATGTGGGATGAATTCTGTTGAGTTCTTCTGGTAGATCAAGCTTGTATGCTACAGGACCTACTCTTTCGAGTATCTTGAAAGGTCCTACGTAACGTGGTGCTAGCTTGCCCTTTTGACCAAAACGAACTACTCCCTTCCACGTGATACTTTTAAAAGTACATGATCACCAATGTTAAACTCTAAGGGCTTCCGTCGTTTATCTGCATAACTCTTTTGACGACTTTGAGCCGCTAGAAGATTGTTTCGAATTTGATGGATCTTGTCTGTGGTTTCTTGGATCAATTCTGGACCAGTAATTTGGGCTTCCTCAATTTCGTGCCAACATACTGGAGATCGGCACTTACGTATAAAGCTTCAGAAGGTGCCATGCCGATGCTTGAATGATAGCTGTTGTTGTACGAAAATTCGACAAAAGGTAGATGAGTGTCCCAATTTCCCTTGAAGTCCTTGACACATGCTCGAAGCATATCTTCAAGAGTTTGAATGGTGCGTTCAGATTGACCATCAGTTTGAGGATGATAGCGCGTACTGAGATCTAATCGCGTACCCATAGCGGCTTGTACTGCTTGCCATGTTCGTGAAGTGAAACGACCATCACGATCAGAAATAATGCTTAACGGTACTCCATGTCGGCTTACGATTTTGCTGATATAAATACGAGCTAGCTTTTCGTTCTTAAAATCTTCGCGGATAGGAATAGAGTGAGCTGATTTTGTAAGTCGATCAGTTACTATCCATATAGTGTCATACCCACCAGAAGTGAGAGGTAACCTGGTAATGAAGTCCATGGTTATATTTTCCCACTTCCATATAAGTATTTTAGGTTGGACCAGAAGTCCTGAGGGTCTTTGGTGTTCAGCTTTTATTTTGGAACATGAAAAACACTTGGAAACAAAATCAGCAATATCCTTTTTTCATTCCAGGCCACCAGTGGGTGTATCAAAGGTCCTGATACATCTTGTCGGCTCCTGGGTGTATAGAATATCGTGTTTTGTGCGTCTCATTCATAAGAAAAATATCACGAAGATTATTGTGGTCAGAAATCTATATGCGATCTAGACAGTATAGAATACCGTCGGATTTAGTTTCAATTTTAAGTTCAGCTCCACAAGACGGCTCCTTGCGTACGTCTCCTTTCTGTTACTGAAACATGCTGGGCTTCTCGGATTTTGATCTTTGATGTTGCTTACGATTTTATTTATAACAGTTTTGAGGGAACCGATGCATTTATAATGATAAGGTATGTATCATAAACAAAAACTTCAACCATGACGATATTTTAAACCTACACGGAACTTTTCATAACCTCCTGGTAATGCTTTTGATTCTTTGCCAAGAATACTTATATATAGGAAGTACCAGCGGCGTATCCACCATATTCTTGTCAAATTTTCGTTGGCTTTATCAGTAAATCATGATCAGTTCTATGTGACTCTAAAACATAAACAACACAACGAACAAAACTTGAGTCTCAATTCTGAAATGATACATGACTAAATGTTGACAGTACCTCTCTCGTTGGTTTTGATGAAGGGGTCAGTCTATGTAAAAGTGTGACACAACCTAACTTCTTTAAATGATGAGATTGAGATACGTCGAGATGTATGATGATATAAATGTTAAATCAATGAGTATAGAACAAAACTGTAATATCAAATCGCATTAAAATTCTTGGATACATTATTTCCAAATTTTACAACTGGAATACGGAAAGATGGAGATAACATAAAGAAAAACATTAAAACTAGACGATTAGAGTTGAGTCTTGATTCTTGGCGAGGAGAAATTAGTTGGGTGATTCGTTTGGGCCGTTATTATTTTCAACAGTGTTGGTGTTGATGTTATAAGCTCTTCCTCTTGCAGGTGGTGGAGCTTGGTTAGCTTGATTCACCGGATTTGATTGAGCTTGGGCATGAATGATGTTCACCAAACGTGGACAAGTGTTTCTAAAATGGCTTGGATCTCCACAATTGTAGCAAGCCCGCATAGGTTGTACCATGGGATAGTTGGGTTGATAGTATGTTTGGGCTAAATGTTGGGTAGGTGGTAGTAGTAGGGGTTGTTGGGCTTGACCCATTATTTGTTGGTGGGTTTGGGTTGAAGGCTGGTGACGGTTCGTTCGCTGAGGTATGCGACAGGTTTGAACAGTATGACTTGCGCGACCACAGCCGGTGCAATATTGGCAAGGATGATCAGGAGAATGGTGGTATTGGCAACGGTTTCATTTTGGTAATGGGCCAGAGTATGGTCTTTTGTATGGTGCAGGTGAAGGGGCGACTTGGGTAATGGGTGCAGCAGGAATAGGGTAATTGGTTTGTGTGACGGCGAAGTTTCTTGTGCTTCGATTCCTTTTACCAGTAAACTTCGAGGAGGAACCAGAATGGTTTGAAGTTTGAGCCTCAATGGGGGCTTTCTTCTTCTCCTCTTTGAATTTACCGTTTCGAATGCGATTTTCGGTCAGTTCAGTGGCTAGTTCCATAGCAGCTTCAAGTGTTGCTGGTGAAGTGCTGAGAACTGAATCTTGAATTTTCGAGGGAAGACCTCGAATATAATGCTCAACCAAGCGATAAGTTGGGGTGAACAAGTTAGGGACCATTTGGTTCAACTCTAAGAACCTCTTGTTGTAGATGGTATGATCTCCCTCCTTTTGCTTTAAAGAATGAAATTCGTCCTCCAACTTTTTAATCTCACTCCTAGGACAGAAACGCCTAGTCATGATTTCCCTTAACTCCTCCCACGTTAAGGCCATTGCATCAACAATTCCCCTCATCCCCTTTTCAGTATTCCACCAGGTGAGAGCTACCCCAAATAGTCTCCCGGTGGCGTATCGAACCTTGCGATCCTCAGGACAATCGCAGTTGAGAAAAGTGTTTTCCATCTCCTCAAACCAGTGGAGGAGAGAAGTGACACCTTCAGTCCCTTCAAATTTAGGAGGATCACAAGACTTGAAATGTTTATATGAGCACTTGCTGGTAGGAGGTTGTCGATGTCCTGGTCATGTTGTTGGGGAGGATGAGTAGGATTTGTAGCGAGGGCTTGTTGTACTTGGACCACAATGTCAGGCAGTATCGTGGTCATTTGTTTCGCGATTTGTGTGGCCAAGCGTTCCTGAGACCTTCCTGATCTTTTACCCCTTCGTTGTTGTCTAGACGACATCTACAGGAACGTACATAAGAAGATTGTGAGTTTATGGAGTCCTTTTAGGTGTCATGTGTCTTTAAGAAAATGAAAATAACATAAATATCAATAATGCAACTACATCCATAGGATGTCTTGGGTTTGCTCATGTTGGGCCTCAAATGTCCCCCATACCTTCACCTATATAGTCATGTGGGCCCCCATGGCTATTGGCTTGGTAGGATTCACATTAGTATTGGCAATTTAACACTCGCATCACCCGAATGCAAACCACAAAATATGTTCATGAGATGTTTGGTCGGAACGTGTCCAGGTGTAGACACAATGACAACTCAAAGTGGGGTTAGCTCACACGACGTTTGGTATAGCATGCTTTGGCCTAATAGGTACTTCGTACTCTCATCGTTAGTCCCCAGTAGGCAAACTGGTCCTTTATTTTGGATTTATACGAATGCCAGCCTAGACAGGACGTTCCGACTACCGGTACTGGTACCCTTCCAGTTACTACATGCCCGTCATGAGAACTCACTTTGATGAGATTTGAAAACACAAAAATCATTGTAAAAGCAATCATGATGTGGTGTGTGCTTTCATGGATGTGATATGTTATGAGTATATGATTCATGATAGGCATTATATGATAATACATACTTATGAACATGCTTGCATAATATTGAATGTAACATTTAACATAAAACATATAAACATCATGAAATTTGGCATGTAACACACAAAAATCTTATAAGTTTCTAATCAACTATAGTATAGGCTCTAAGGGTCTAATAACCTATCCTATATCCCTATAGTCATGGCTCTGATACCAATCTGTCACGCCCCGACCCGCAGCGGAATAAGAGTCGGGGCATAATTGGGTTATCACCAAAGCTCATGACATTTACTAATATGTTTCATATTTAATAAAGTCAAAGTTACATTTCCAAATATCCAAACATGTTCATACAATACAAAGAAAATAAACCAATCATAACAATCCCATCTCTAAATCATTTTATTCTTCTAGTCCAATCCTATGTGTTCCTAGCTGCTGCTGGTTCACCTGTATCATGTGTAAAAATGGGGGTTTTTGGGTCAACATAAGTTGGCGAGTGAACCTTATTAGATAAACATTTATTAATGAATTAGTTGTTAGTTTATCAATGAAAAATTGTGCATAAACATAAATGAGCAAATATAAATAATCAAGCAGTGGCAAATAGCAATCACAACTATAACATACAATAACATATGATAGCATACATTAACATACCAACATCATACAATAAATAACATAATTGAAACTGTGCGATCAAGGCTCAATCAAACGGAGCCGATCGTATTGCATGTACTGAAAATGTAAAATGTCTGTGCGATCAAGGCTCAATCAAACGGGGCCGATCGTATTGCATGTACTGAAAATGTAAAATGTCTGTGCGATCAAGGCTCAATCAAACGGAGCCGATCGTATGTGGGCACGCCAGGTTCAACCTCATAATGAAATGGGGAACATGCTCAACGCTCATAATGTAATGGGGAGCGTGGTCTATGAGATTGCATGTACTGAAAATAATAAATTGCATCCAACAATAACTACACAACAGTTGAAACAAACTGAATACACATGTTCATGATATGATGTATGCACAATGGTTTAATTATAATATATATATAACAAGACACATGATACACCCCAAAACGTGATTAAAAACGGGGAATTTGTAAAGATTCACTCACATTGGGTGCGTTGGATTGGAGATGGTGAGATGCGCACGAATTAGATGAGCGGAACAACGAGGAATACTAACCTAAATAATAACGGAAAAATATATTAAATGAGTGGATTTTATTAAGGATTTTAATGAAATTTTTAGATATATTTTTTTGGGTTTAAGGCTATTTTCTATCTTTAAAAATGTTATTTTTAAGTATTTTTAATTGATTTTTAAATTAAATTAAATAAATAAAAATATAAAAAAAATTGTTTATTTTGCGTTGACCGTTGACCGTTGACTTGTTGACTTGTTGACCGGTTCGGTCAGCGAAATTGTTTGCGCCGGGTGAGGCTCGAACCTGAGATCTCCCGTACGCGTGCACGCAGCTCTACCAACTGAGCTACGTGTCTAACCCGAAATAATCTTGTTTTTAATTATATTTATATACTAATTCGGTTTAACCAAAATTCTTTTAATTTCAAAAACGTTTTAATTCAACGAACCGGTGCCAGTATCAGGTTTCGAACTCGTGACGTGCGATTCAGTGTTGCACACAGTCCACCGCAGGACTGTGTGTCTAACCTGGTTAACATCTCGGTTTTTATTATACTTAACAACTAACGGGATTAACCCGGTTTAGTTTTAATCAAAAAGGCATTCTATTACATAAGGAGTGCGTGTATCAGGGATCGAACTCGGGACGTGTATGTTTTTTATTTGCACACAGTCCACCGCTGGACTGTGTGTCTAACCCGTTTATAATTCCGATTTTAATTAATCTTATGTCATCTCTGAACTCGTCTTCTTCATTTCAAACACAGACATCAATTAAAGCAACTGATACACGATTAATTTAGTTAATGAACAAGATGAACAATTTGAAAGCATTGAACCGAAGAGTTTGGGGAAAGAAAATACCGAACAGATCGTCTTCTTCAGAGAATCCGGCGAAGCTCGTCGGCTCTGTTTTGGAACCTTCGGCTGTGAAAATCAATTAACAGGTTGAAGGGATTAGATGTGAAATTGAACTAATTAGTATTGATTATCAGTATGTTTGAATGAGCATACCGGTAATCAGCGAGTTTCCGACAAATCCAGGAGTTTTCCGGTGAAAGCAGAAAGTCCAGCAATGTCGTATGTGGTTGATTATGAGCGATGGGTTAATGTTAGTAAGGTTCTAACAATTGATTGAAACAGTAAAGTCGAGGTATCTTACCGGTTTGAGTTGAATCTCGGTTTTTCGGCGACTTGCAGAGAATTCCGGCGATGATCAGAAAGCACTTCCGACGACCAGAAAATAGAGTAAACACAGAATTAGAATCTTTGGGAATGATATTGAATCGCAAGATGAGTGTTTTGTTGAAGTAATTTCAGAATAAAAGTTTTCGGTTATAAAAACCAAACAACACCTGAATTTAAGTTCATTAACGTCGAATTGATTTAAGATATCGGTTTTATCGGTTATGATCAGGATTCCGCAAGAGATCAAACGTCTTGATCGGTTTGAAAGCCGATATCGGTTTCAGTTGGCGTAACAGGTTGACTTTCAGTTGCATATATGATTTAATTGTTCCCCAGAACTTCACAAAATGATCAAGTGGCGGAGTGGTGATGTGGGTGTGTGTTAAGTCTTTAGATTTAGATTCCGCCTGACCCGGGTTCGAGTCCCGGCAGCAGCATTTCTTTTTTATTTATTTTGTTTTAACTTTTTATCAAATATAATTTTTATAGTTTAGTTTATTTATTAATTATGTATCATTTTAAATCAAAATACTCATAAATATTCAACGTGACTTTTATAACTTGATATTTGATTACAAAACGGAGCGGGTTTTGGAAACCCGTTTTTGACAAATGTTACATTAGAGACTTTTGTGATCTGAGTATCACACGTTTAGTTCCATATAAATAATATCTTCATAACTTAAGTGTGAATACAACGGCACCCAATTCTAGATCGTGGGTGGTGTAATTCTTTTCATGCACTTTAAATTGTCGTGATACATAGGCGTTTACTTTACCCCTTTGCATAAGCACACAGCCCATGCCAGTTTGTGAAGCATCACAATAAACGACAAACTCATCTATGCCTTCTGGCAAGGCTAGAACTGGAGCATTGCTCAATTTCTGCTAGAGGATCTCAAAGGATTCCTGTTGCTTAGGACCCCAATCGAACTTTACATTCTTACGGGTCAGAGTAGTTAAAGGTGCTGCTATTCTCAAGAAGTTCTCTATGAACTTTCTATAATATCCTGCTAATCCCAAAAAACTGTGAATTTCAGTAGGCGTCTTAGGTGCTTCCCAATTCATGATTGCTTCTATTTTAGCAGGATCCACTTGGATACCTCGCTCGCTCACAACATGTCCAAGGAATTGGACCTCGCAAAGCCAGAACTCACACTTGGAAAACTTAGCGTAAAGTTTCTCTTGTCGCAACAGTTCTAGGATGCATCGAAGATGTTTCTCGTGATCTTCCTGATTACGAGAGTAAATAAGTATGTCATCTATAAATACGATGACGAACTTATCCAAATATGGCTTGCAGATCCTATTCATGAGATCCATGAACGCTGCGGGTGCGTTAGTGAGCCCAAAAGGCATCACTAAGAACTCATAATGGCCGTACCTTGTTTGAAACGCGGTCTTAGGCACATCTTCAGCTTTAACTCTAAGTTGATGATATCCTGACCTTAGGTCAATCTTTGAAAAGAAACTTGCCCCTTGAAGTTGATCAAACAAATCGTCGATCCGGGGCAATGGATAGCGGTTCTTGATTGTTACCTTATTTAGCTCTCGGTAATCAATGCACAGGCGCATTGAACCGTCCTTCTTTTTAACAAACAGTATGGAGGCTCCCCAAGGTGATGAGTGGGTTGAATGAAACCTTTTTCCAGAAGTTCATCTAATGGGGTTCTTAGTTCCTTCATCTCGGTTGGTGCTAAGCGGTATGGAGCTCGTGCAACCGGTGCTGCTCCAGGTATAATATCGATTTTGAATTCTACTTGCCTCTCGGGAGGCAATCCAGGCAGTTCATCTGGGAATACATCTGGATACTCAGAGATGATTGGGATATCTTCTATCCTCGGTTTTGGTTCGTCCAACGTCACTTGTACCATATAGATGACACATTCGTTCTTTAAACACTTGGATGCTTTAAGTATCGACACATTATCTGGCAGTCCATGGTGTGTATCTCCTTGAATAGTAACCGACTTTCCAGAAGGGGTTTTGATGTTGACAAGTTTCTTATCGCACAAAATTTGGGCCTGGTTACGTGATAACCAATCCATACCCAAAATTACATCAAACCCCACCAATTTCATTGGAAGAAGTGATAACGGTACAGAATGATTCCTAACGGTGATATAACATCCATCAAGAAGCGTCGAGGCAGTTTCTAAGGTACCATCAGCGAGCTCTACCTCATACTTAATGTCTAGAGTTTTAACAGGCAGATTCAATAATTCGCTAAACTTAAGATCTACAAAAGATTTATCTGCACCTGAATCAAACAAAACTCTAGCATAGATATCATTTATGAGGAAGGTACCTGTTATAACCTTGTCATCCTTTACTGCCTCCCTGGAATTCATTTGAAATACCCTTGCATTTGTCTTTCTAGCCTCATCGTGCTTTTTAGCATTCTTTGGGCAGTTAGTCTTGATATGCCCTTTCTCATTGCAACCATAACAGGTTGCATCTTTCAAATCCCTACACTCTAATGTCTTATGCCCCTTTTTCTTACAAATCCCACAAGGCTTGGATTGTGGATCTAAGGTGCACTTCCCAAAGTGCCTCCTGCTACAGTTCTTACACAGGGGCTTGTCACCTGATTGATTTGGGTTTTTCTTAAACCCCAAATTTCCTTTCTTTTTCTTATTAGAATGATGAGTTTGATCATCTTCCCTTCTTCTCTTTCCCTCGTCTGAGGCCTTTCTAGACCTACTCGTGATCGCATCAAGTGTGAGGGACAAAGACAGGTCTCCAGCTGACTTGTAAGTGGTAGGCTTGGAAGCCTTAACATTCCCCTTGATTTCAGGGGCTAACCCACCTATAAAGCGGGCGATGCGCTTTGGTTCAGGAGATACCAAGTAAGGAACAAGTCTGGACATGGCATTGAAATCAGTAACATACTTCCTGCAGTCCAAATCCTTCATGCTCAGAGTCAAGAAATCAGTTTCTACTTTCTCCACTTCATGTTGTGGGCAGTACGTTTCTTTTACCAGACCCAGAAACTTGACCCAGGAGAGGTTGTACAGAGGAATTTTTCCAGTGGATTGAATCAGAGCTTTCCACCAGGTTAGGGCGTCACCCTTGAACGACTGAGAAACAAATTTAACTATGTCCTCTTTAGCACAACCACTTATATCTACCACAGTTTCCATTTCATCGATCCATTTCATGCAGTCGATGGCTCCTTTTTCCCCACTGAAGTCCCTTGGCTTGCAGGATACGGAATACTTATAAGTACAACCTTTGTTAGAACGTGGTGTATGGTCATCCACAGTTTTTTTGTAACACTCACTTTTCCGATTAGATGAATACTCAGATTCATCTTTCTTTGATGGTTGTGGTTTAGAATGGGTTTTAGAGTGTGTTTTGGAGCGAGTACTACTCGACTCCTTTAGTACTCTATCCACAGCTTTTGAAACTGCTGCGTCAACCAAAGCTTGCAGTTCAGCTCCAGTGATATTTATTCTCGTATTATCATCCCCTTCAACCGGGTGACTATGTGCCTCGTCTGAACCAGCCATGGTGAGGTTTTGAATGCTATATACCAAATAACAATAATTTACTTAGTGGTTATATCACGTTTGGTGATTTTACTAGCCATGGTATGAATAAACCACATAGGCTAAGGATGTAGCATTTATGAGGAACAAGAATTTTAGGAGTTACTATAATTAGCCTAGGCTACTATTGAACCATCAATGGCTTTTAAAACAGGATATAATCCTTTACTTATATTGAACAAGGAACATATGTCAACCTGTCAAAGTATTTTACATAGCACAAAGGCTTGTCTTGGAAAGTATGCGATTGGCACAAAAGGCCTTGTCACTTGGACAATTTTGAAATACAACTTAGGATCTTATTGGATCGTAGATTTTTAAGGATTGAACATAGTTCCTTGCCTTTTGACAGAGAGTTATAAACTTCAACTGTCATGGCTATAAAAATATAATATAATTAATCCTGTATGAAGAACGAGTATTTATCACCTATGAATGTTATATTAATAACATTCTATTGGATGATATCAGCCATGATTCACAATGATCATTTAGGCTATAAGAAAGCTTGGAAGAATCCAAATACTTTGACGGCTGGTGTGGTTTCTCAAGCCACACTGCCAAGAGTGTTAACATGTTCTGGATGCTAACAAGGATTTATAGTCTTAAGAGGGTTTTACCATCATAACCATGTTCATATTGACACATAGGCTAGGTTATACCATTAAGAAGATCTTTTGGGATTTCTTGGCAGATCAAATAAAATCGAAATGATTGCTTGAACAATGACGCAATATATATAAAATTTCCAAAAGAAAATTTTCATTAATACCACTAACGGTTACAAAATTGCCCTAAACGAGTCTTTAAATATCATAGGTTGTCCACATAGGGACGAAAAGGAAACAAGTCCTCGCAGGGACTAAAACATAAAGATAATGTCCACGCAGGGACTAGTAAAAAGAAATGTCCACGCAGGGACTTAATACTAAAAAGAAATGTCCACGCAGGGACTTAATTTAAATAACAAGTACAAGATAAAAGCAAAGAAAATCTTCAATCGTCACTCCTTTTTCCCCTGATGAATTATGCAAGATTCTTAAGAAACTTACTATTCTTTTTCTCACCTCTTTCCACTCTACGTTCTACTTCTTGCACCCTTTGCAGAATTTCTAATTGTTGTGGTTGGGGTGGTTGTTGTTGGGGTGAAGGTTGAGGTATAGGGTGCTGATACGTATAGACGGGATACCCAGTTGGGTATACTGGAGGATAAGACGAATGATAGAGAGCATTATGGTTGGCTGCTTCGATGTATGGGTCGATAGCAGGGGGTTGGTAGTTAAACTCTGCAGGAGCTTGAGGCTCGAAAGGATTATACTCCGTTGTAGGTGGATAGGTAGGAATTGGGTTATCATAACCCATCGGAGGTGGCTGAGGTGAAAAGGTGGCCGGTGTGATATCAATTTCTGGCGCAGGATTTGAAGGTCCACCCATTTGTGGATCTTCAAGAAAGGAAGGATAGTTATTAGAACCTTGAGTGGTTGTAAAACGTGTTCCCCCTCGCACATACATGCGTGCATTTCTTCTCCTTCATGGTGGTTCTGGTGGTAACGGGGGTTGCTCCTGATCGGGGAGTGGTGGTGGTGATGGTGTCATTGCTTGAAAATGTGGTTCCTCGTATGGAGGTTGTGATGGGGTGTTATGGGAGGAAGGAGTGTTCACGAATTTCCATTGTCCCCACCATTCAGCAAATTCATCGGTCCATGATAGGGTGATCTGATGAAGGAAGAACCACTAGATATATCAATGGGATGCGTGTGCATTCCCGAAGGCGGCTTGGATGGATCTGGGTCATCATCCATATCCATATCCTCGGGGAAGTGATCCTCCGGACCCAACAGGTTATGACCTGCTGGATAGTTAATGTAATCGTTAGGGTTAAACTGTCTCGGAGAATAAGGTGAAAGATAGTGCGAATGATGGGAAGAATGATGGGATTGAGACGGTTGCAGTGAATGCTGTGAATGGTGAGAGTGTTGTGGCTCTTGCGGTTGTTGTGGCCCAAACGAATGACGGTAAGATGGCGAAGTGCTTAGTGAAACGGATCGCCTTACGGGTTCCAATGAACGTCTCCAGTCGTCATTGGAATCGGAGCTAAATGATTCTGAAGGCGTACGACGGTGAGAAGGCCCCGCATGGCTAGACGATCCTCCCCTCATTGGGCCTTTCCCTCTTCCTCTGACACGTGGCGGCATCTTAGATGGAAGCCTGTCAAAATACAGATAACAATATCTATATAAACAAAATAAAAATTAAGAGTAATCCTAGGTCGTTGTCTAGACTCGAAAGTCTAAAGAATGTGCTACTGTGTCATTGAGATTAAACACAAAAGACTAGTGTTTAATTCACTCAACGTTGGCTCTGATACAACCTGTCACACCCCGATTTCCACGTATAACCCGTGTGGGAGTATCGTGGCGTAGTTGATATCATCATAGTCAATTATACACAGTTATAGCACATCGGAAGGCTTGGAAGGAAATTACTATTACAACTCGAAAGTTTAAAGTACGAATAAAATAATAAACAGACGGTTGCAAAAAGGATCCACAGGCGGATCTATAAATGAATACATAAAACTGAGTTCCACAGACTTAAGGCATCTAGGGATTTGCAAAGACCTCTTATTATGCCAAGTAGCTCCAGCCTATTTCGTGAGGTACCTGTCACTTAGTCTTTGGAAAATACATCAGTTTCACTGGTAAATACAAATAACTGACTCATTTTGTTAAACATTTCAAAATGATAATTTAGATGCACAAGGCACAAAAAAAATCTTTTATAACTTGGGACAATTACATTTATAATCTTGTATACAGTTTTACATGTTTGTCATACAATTAGGGTCGGTTTTAAAACCGAACATGATTAACTAACTCACCACATATAAAACCCACAAAGGAGTTATCCCCAACTTGTGGGTAGTTATATTTTAGCATTTGCATCTGTCAGGTGTATGCCTACACCCCGTGCTTAAGTCGTGACCATCAATAATTTAGATGAGCCGAGGATATCCAGGACATGGTTGTTAACCCCCATAGTTTATGTTATCAAACAAAACAGATTAAAACGGGTTATGCGGATTTATTAATCACAATCCGACTAAATGATCCCATACCCGACCAAGCGGCAATAATTCACCGTATCCCAAGCCCGTATTAGGGAAAATAAGTTAAATGTATTTACCTGAGTTTATGTGTAAGCACTACTCAGCCGTATGATACTTAAGACCGTATGAAGGTATCTTCTACTGGGCTACCTAATCTGTATAGAAGGTTTTATCAACCTATTAGGATACTAACGGTCTTTATTTAAGTCAAGGACTTCGACTGGTTAGTTTAAAATATGGTTTACGGTTCAAAGCGCTAGATTAAGCGGTGACCGGAAAGGAACGTAATTTAGACCCAACAAGTATGAAGACTTGTATAATATGGGTAAACTAAACACATTCTGGATTTTGATGCAAAGATGCCAAGTTTAGACCCGTTTCGGTTCGTTCGTGAAAATTAGTCACATAAGCCGAACCGAACGCGTATGAGCATATACGGGTAACCGACAAGATCTATACAGGTTTCCTAAGTTATTATTCTCAAGATATGTCATACAATCAGTGGGATGTCCACAAGTATGCCCCTAAAAGTTTTAAAACCGAATTAGGCCCTTAAGGGCATTTAGGTCATTTTGAGGTTTAGAAAATGGGTTTACATGCAAACCGAAGTTTTGGTCATAAACATACTATAAAAATAATTAATTTATAATATTAATTCAGTAGGATATCATACATATATGTGGTTTATAGTTTATGGCCAAACTATGCCCTGTAAGGGCATTTTGGTCATTTCACATATGGTTTTAGGGACACATTTGGGATTCTGAGTTCATGTCTTATCCCTACTGTAAAAATACTTAAAATCAGTTATAAATTCAGTAGGTATCAAGTCTTGGTCGCTAAATATATTTTAAAGTCAAACTATGTGCTTATTTAGCGTAAAAGTCGGTAAATGACGATAATTCCGAAGTTTAAGTGATCCTGAGAATTAGACCAGCTTTAAAGTGTTAAAATACTTTATTTTTCATAATATATCAGTAGCAAAAGGTTTTGCATGTTAATTATATGTAAAACTAATTTTATTTGCAAAAAAGGGTATTATCGTCATTTATGAGCTTTATGCAAGAACCCAAGGTTAAGGTCAGAAATAAATCTGACCCGACATTTCAATAATTCCTAAATATGATATCATAACAGTAGATAAAGAGTTTTGTGTCAAAATTATGTTTTAAACATGATGTTCATGCTAAAGGGCATTCTAGTCCTTATAAAGGCATGAATTTCACTTTTCTATATAACTTCAGTTTATGACCATGTTTGGGGCATCAAAATACTCTAAATATGTTTACCAAATCAGTACCTAATTCGTTTGCATGTCCAACTACTTAAAAAGTCTCATTTTTGACAAAAGGGCATACTAGTCAATATTTAAGCATAATAACGGAAACAAGCATATGATCTTAGATTACTAAGTGACAAAGTAGTATAACCTCAGAGAGTTATTCTATAACATAATATGGTCACAAAGGAACCCTAATGCATAAAGGAAATAAGCTAATTCGGGTCAGAACTGAAAGTCAAAGCAAAAGTCAAGCTTTTGCGATTTTCGGTTACGAGCCGAGCCTAAACTCAGAATTGTCGGGTCAAACATGTTTAGACATGTTCTAATAATGTTTACCAAGTTATTAAAGTGATAAAATGTGTTTTATAACCTCTACATTATCAAATTTGATTTTATTTAAAATCTGACTAGTTTGACTTTTATGATTAATTTCTTTGACCCAACAAATAACTAAGTAAACGTGGTAATTAGGAGGTGCCATTTTGAGGGATTAACACCCTCCTACGATCACGTAGCCACATTCACCTCGAACAATGGCTGGATCGTTTAGGTCTAAGCCGAAGGTCAAAGCCGTTTTGCGGCAACTTTGACTTTCGGCCTTTAAACGCATAAAAACCGAACTAGAGTGGCTAAGAACACTTACCACTGGTCCTAGCATGAAAATGGACTTAGAGGGGTTTCCTTTTTGATCAGGAATCCCAGAGAATGCCAAGCAAGAGAGTAAGAAGAGATTTTGGAAGGTGCAAGTTCAAGTGCTCACCCAAAGCACCTATTTATAGTGCAAGAGGCTATCACAAGATTAATCCAGTATGTCTCCAGGTGTACATTAACGAGTATTGAGCAAGCATGCAGCCCCTGGTTTCGAATAAGGCGGTTTGGAAGCTTATGTGTGGAGACCAAGCAAAAATTCGCCCAGTACCATGCCTTATGGACCGTAAGCATGGGACCCTTACGGTCCGTAAGGGGTCTGTCAGCGAACCAGATTTTCAGTTTTGACAAGTTTAGCCCCTCAACTTAAATAACGTATCTTGGGACTTGTGCTGTTATCAGGCCATCATAAATGATATTTGGCACATTTGGGAGTATAAAATAATTATTCTAAATTCCCGGTTCGTCAGAAACCACCCGGAAGCACAAGTTTCGCTTGTTGACACTTTTACACCTTTAAAGTCATCCTTTCAAATGAATAGGGTGTAGGACACCTGTCTTCACCTTATTGGACACGTTTTTGCGAGGTTTTACAGACCGTGTGGGAACTGCTCCTTGGCATATGGTCTTGGTACCGAAATTTTGTTTGATAGATTGTCGATGTTCAGAGATACATGGTCTTTATGCTGTTTATCATCTGGGCATCATGGTTGTTTCTTTTACCGAAAACTAAGGGGACGCAGGTCTAGAACTTCCATGATACCATACATACGTGTACATACTATACATACATGTATATAATACATGCTGCATATGACCATCTATAAGTGATAAAAATATCACAATCACCCCTGAATAAGTGATTTTAAATCACATCTATCATCCAAGAGTGTTCGTCTCTTTGTCGGTACGTTGGTACTAACCTGTTCACGAACTTGCTTTCGTGCCCTGCATGCATTGGATATCAAGTTCCTCATAAATAAGTGATTTTATCACAAAGGGCTTGTATTTATCCTCAAATAAGTGAGTATCTCACATCATATACGTCAAAACAGATGGTAAATGGTATACTCACCAGTAGATGAACTCTCGTGCATACCTTGATACGGGAATGTGTCATGAGTGGATGTACACCGGTCGATAAGTATAAATCATACATTAATCATATCCCCTAACCGCGAGTACATCTGATAAGTTGAGCTTATGTGGACAACAATACCGATAATTGTTATAGGATACTTATCTAAATGCTAACTAATCGAACAACAAGTGTGTTTTGGCATGACCGTATACTGATATGATTCTCTTACCCTTGAAACTTCCAAAATAAATGTCTGTAAATATTTATTTATTGCTTTCCATCTTTACGTTTGAAAAATGAAAAATACCAAAAATATTTTAGGTGAGTTTTAATATAAATTTTATAAAAGCCAAAAGGATTTTGTTTCTAGTTTATTTTTGATTGATCGATGTTAGAACTTGAGTCTATCCTATCTACGATCCCGATTGTAAGCCGGAAAACAATTGCATCTTCATAAATGGTCGAAGTTGACAAGTTTTGAAAGTTAAAGGATTAAAATTGAACAATTATAAAATTTTAAAGTTTTGTCAGTTAGTAGTTGAATGAGAGATTGTCTCATGTGTGTCATTTGCTAATTTTCTTTAATATCAAACCTTTGTGAAATTTTCGAATGAAAATTCTCTAAGGTTGATCAAATCCCTAGCGGTTGTTCTCATTACGCGTTTAGCTTTGTAGTGTGTGCAGATGTGGCATCCAAGCAAGCTAAAGGCAAAGAGAATGTGTTTGAAGAAAAGCTATGGGAGTGAAGACACAACATAAATGAAAGCCGTGGATCAAGAAAATCAATTCGTAGCTGACCACTCATCAACACCACAAGGATCTAAAGATTTGAAGATCAACGTCTCACAAGCTACATTCAAGGGGTGTTTGCTGATGCACCTCCTGATTGTAACAAGTGAAGACATCTGAAGATCCGACAATGTGAAGAACGAACCATCACGAGCAACATCCAAGGGGGAGTTTGTTGATGCATATTGTGGATACGGCTTGGTTCGGTTCGATTCTGTTTGGCTCGGCTCAGCTCAATTCGGTTAGAGACCGAAGACAACGGCGTTCCTCCGTCGTACGAACCGACATTGCGATGCAAGAACGAAGATAGGACAAGATGAGGTTATCATGACATCATCATGATGATGTCATGATGATGCCATGAGAATGGAATGCAATCATAAATGTTTACAATTATCTGATCATTCACGAAGAACCAATTCTTAGCATTATTGCATGGTTCTTCGTAGGCATATATATTTAACATAATTCCTAGTCTTTGGTGGATATGATCCACGAAGAACCATATTTGACGAAATACTATGGGTTCTTCGTGGGACTCCTTGGTTGTTCGTGGGTCAGGCCATGAAGAACCTACTTCTTTATGGGCCTGACCTGTTCTTCGTGGGGCATGCCTATTCTTTGTGGGTGTTAGCTGGGTCTTGTCTATAAATATAGATATGGGCATAAAAACCGGTTCCGAACCCGAACCGGTAGAACCGAACTGGAACCGGTTTCAGTTCCTACCCGACATTAAGTAGAACCGGTTCCGGGTTCAAAATACCCGTTGGTTCCAACCCGGTTCCACAATTTTACCATTTGAAATCGGGTCGTACCCGGTTCCTACCCGTACCCGGTTTCACTAGTACCCGGTTCCACCAGTCCCGGAAATGCAGTTCTAGAAGGAACCGGTTATACCCGTTAAAATGTTACCGTTGGAACCGGTTATAGCCGAAGAAGTGGAGACTAACGAACACAATAATAAAAATCAAACATAACAAACACAATAGAAAGAAACATTACACAAACTTTATTAAAACACCAAACCAAACGGGTTACATCAAACATTTGAAGAACCGGTGCCGGAACCTTCTCCCGTCTCATTTTTCTTTGCCTTTGTCACTGGGCAATGCCGCTCAGTGTGTTTCTTAAGGGTTGAGTTGGTTGCGGCCTTCATAAATTTTCCACAATCTTTGCATCTAGCCATCTCGTGGCTGTCGGACATTAAACAGAGATCAAAATTCTTCCATATAGTTGGGTTTCTTTTCGTCTCTAAGACCGTAACAACTTCGTCGTTGCATGCCATAGGTATTTTGCAAGAACTTAGAAGTTGATTGATTTTGTAAGTTGATGATGGTGAGTGTTAAGTTTAGAAATGGTAAGTGGGGAAGGGTTTATAAAAAAAAAACCGATTTTTTAATCAGGAACCGGTTCCCAACGGTAACATTTATCAGGAACCGGTTCTGAACAGTAAAAAAGTCAGGTTTACTGTCAGGAACCGGTTCTGAACAGTAAAAAGTCAGGTTTTCGACTGTCAGGAACCGGTTCTGAACAGTAAAAAAGTCAGGTTTTACTGTCAGGAACCGGTTCTGAACAGTAAAAAAGTCAGGTTTACTGTCAGGAACCGGTTCCGCACCATACCCGGTTCCACACCATACCCGGTTCCATAATACCCGTACCCGGTTCTACACGGTTCCATATTCTTGGGTGTGACCCGGGTAGGAACTGGACCCGGTTCCAATGACATCCAAGCAGAACCGGGTCCGGGTTGAAACCGGTTCCGGGTAATAATAAAACCCGATTATGCCCATCTCTATGTAAATACCCACATATGTTATTTGGGTTCTGTAAGAGTGCAAAGTGAGAGATAAGCAGTTTGGTTCAAGATTTTATGTACTGTGTCTCTCTAAAAATCAATATAATGAATCTATGAAGTTATATCTTTTGTTATATTGATTGTGCTCTTGCTTTGGTTTGCATACACACTTAAATTCCGAACTCGTGTGTGTTAAACAACAAGGAAGTAGGTAAATCTTGATCCTCCAAATGGACCTACACTTTTATCTTTAAGATGTATAGTAATATGATCACTTTGTTGCATTTTTTAAAACGGCAAAGGTGATCTTTGTTGAATGCCGTAGACTTTTTGACTTTTCTTACCTGTAACGTGCAGCCCTTGTGGGTGGTTTTGATGCATGGTTTTATCGTGTACATAGTTTTCCAGTGTACTTAGATTTCTTTAAAGAGAAGTTTTTTTTTTAATCAACGGATGATTTTCCACCATACAAGATTAAAAAGGTTTAATTTCGTTTTTAAGGAATTATCATACATATAAACTAGAAAACTTGTCAAGTTACATCAAAACAGAAGGTGATGGTAAAAAAAACTACAAATAGGGAAGTGTGATGCTATGCTACCGATGATACTTTTTTTTTTCATTTGATAATATAACTAGTAATACCCCCGCGCTTCGCGGCGGATCTCACATATAAGCTTATCCAGTTGACCCGTTTGTATCTGATATTATTTGCAACATTAGTTCAGCTCCAGAAAAGGTAGATAGTAAACATTTTGTACTTCAAACAATACCACTGTGGAAGGATAGGTCAGTCAAGAGTTGATCAAGTGTATAATGCAGATGCATTACTGATATTACAACACAACTTTGAACACTAACCAAACATGGAGTCAACATGAATTTAGTCTTCAATATCAACACAATCAGTAAAGGAGTTCAAAACTTTTTAAGAACACTGAATCCAAATAGATCCAATCGGTTAAGAAAAAAATGATTTAACCCATTTCTAATGGTAAATGAAACTTGGACTTACATCTAGCTAAGTAGAACACGATTCTTCCTCTAAACCTTGGTGTTACAGTTACTATTCTTTGTTACTCCCAAAGTTGTTCTTCACCGCGCCAGCCAGCCACACCTTCGGCTACGTTGGCTGCACCGGTTGCTGCACCTTGTGCAATCGTCAAATATATAACATTTCAATCTACTACTTTTTGCTATTAAATACAACAATGAAGCGTACAAATCCGTTTCCGAATATAATTTAGATGACAACATTGAATCTAATACCGATTTTAAAACAACTATTGATATGCTATTTGTTGGAATTAACTAATATTTAGATATGTAAAGAAACAGAAGCCGAACACCTGTTTGAAACCCTAGTCGGCGCTGCAACTTGCCCCTAGAAACCACGCCGACAATGCCGAAGATGGCAGCAAGAGTTTGTGTCGTTGTAAGCGTTTTAACCATCGTTGATAGTTGCCGTTGTGTCCGCTATTGCCCACCGCAAAGATGCAGCTCTATCGTCGGGGGTCGTGACTATCTTGACTTGACCCATATCAGAACCCTCGATAACACGACCACCGCCGCTCCTGCATAGCGGCCCATGACCGGCTCCATCTCGAACTTTCCATATCTTTGTCGTCTAACCGCCGTTGCCTTGAAACCCTTCAATGTCGTTCAATAGCTCAGATCTGAGAAGAGCCACCCCAATCTGATCAGTTCGCCGTTAGCACGGGCCGGGTAAGCTACCGGAGGCTCGACGGAGCCCTTTTCTTTCTTGTGACTGCTCTTTTTCTCTCTTTCTTTCCGGCTCTCTTGTTAACCTGTGTGCATTTAACAAAGACCAGAACAATAGTGGCAAAAATAAGAAATAAAAAGACTACACTGGCGCAAACATACGATGATAATTGATATATATATATATATATATAATAATTATTTCATGTGAGATTTATCTTCTTTTTCATTTTTTTATCTTTGTATGCTAGATTGGATAGAAAAAATTAGGGTTATAAATAGTGTAATTAACTATATTGTATTTTTATACTTTTTTTTAAACATTAGATTATCTATATCGTAAAGAGGTTACATATCTAGTCAAGATAACTGTTTTTTTTATCAATTAGCATATATAACTATTTAAATTTACCCATTATAAATTTACAATATTGTGAAGCATAGAGTAGTTATATTCTATGTTTAGTGAGATTTTCAAAAAGTTTGATATAATTAATCTTTTAACTTATAAGTATTTTGGTTTTTACTTTTAACCCCGAACCTTTCTATTTTTGTCAATTTAACTTTTTTACTTTCAACTTTGGTGCCCTATACTCTTCATATTTCGCAAAAATCCGATTTTACGTTTTGTTCTAAATTTTGCGAGTTAAAACAACGCAACGTTCATGTGTGGTTCAACGCTTTTATGTTTTGTTTTACGCTTCGTTTTAAAATTTACGAGTTAACATTACGCAACGTGCGTGTGTGGTTCAACATTTTTATGGTCGTCTATTTTTTCCCGTTTGATAGGTTCATCATGGCGCACAGGTCCTAAATCGATTTAGCTATTATTTTCTATGTTTCATATTTTGGTCTAATTTATCCGCATTAACATGTCGCAACTTCAGTGTTGGTGGTCGTTGGCAGTGTTGGTGGTCGTTGGCAGTGTTGTAGCCTTGGTGCTACCGTTTTACGCCCTCATCGATGAATACTAGTTATTATATATATATATATATATTTTAAAGAATATCTTTAGCTACAGTACACAAAATGCCATCCTTTTGAAAGTTTATTACAATAAAACCACTATATGTTGTAGATAAGTATATATGTGAACTATGGGTAAAAATGTCATTAAAAAATTATATATATTTTTCTTATCTATGGCTATAGTACACAAGTGCCATCGTTTTCAAAGTTTATTACAATAAAACCAATATATTATTGTAGATAAATTTATATGTGAACTATGGGTAAAATGTCACACAAAATTATATCTTTTTTTTACTTTTTTTTTATTTACAATGTATACTTTTGCAAGTTTTCTTATTTATTTAAGGTGGTTATTTGTATAATATATTGTAGTTTGTTAAAAGAGTTACCTGATTCAACACACACATATATATAGATTAGATTTCTTTTTTGTTAAAGATTTTGTAACATTGCGTTTTGTGTTTCTGTTTAAATTTTATTGTTAAAGATTTTGTAACATTGCGTTTATGTTTCTGTTTAAATTTTATTAAAAATTGATTCACCCCCGGTGTTTAACATAATTTTAAATAAATTTCTATATTGTTTTTTTTCCTTTGTAATAACTAAAATTCAGTAAAAATAATAATTAATCAATATTATTTTTGTTTTCTTTTTTCTTAAGGGGGGTAATTGTATATTAACTTATTTAGTTTAAATTTGAATGTTCTTATTGTGCTACATACATTGTCAATACTTGGCTATGTTAGCAAAGAAAAAATGTTCTATTATGAAAGTAGGTACCGGGTTTCCCGCCGCAACGCACAGTAAGAAACCTAGTTATAACAAATATACTAGCACATTACCTTAAAACCCTATTTTCTTTTTATATTATCTTTCGCAAGTATTATCTGTAACATGCATAGTAACAACATAAATAGTTTCCGGTTCTAGAAGATATTATTAATAAGTAATATTGGTGATATTCTTAAGTTGCTTCAGTGCTTCTCACACAATGCATAGTTATATTCTATTTTTCGTCAATTTTTAGGTAACTTCCACTTAAATTCCTTCACTTTTGTACCCCTTGAGAATGTATTATGAGTATTTATTACCTCCAAAGGTTGTATTTTTATTTCTATACATCGCTAGCTTTAATTTTACCGACTGAATTTTCTCTCATAAAAAGAAAAATATAACAATAGTAACAATAATAATAAGATTTAATCTTCGAACCCTAATTTGCATTGGTAAGATACTCAAACCCTCTATATACACAAGCATTTGGTTATCCACACATCCCATATTTTAGTTGTACATCCCTGAGACCCTATAGGAGTCGTATAGGGCAATACGGTTCCTCTAGGTCCAAACATATTGAGTTATACGCTTCCTATAGGTGTACTCGAAGTACAAACTTTTCAAACGGTGGTCAACCAATGATTAGGGGACAAGAGAAATCATATAGGGCCATGTGTTCCTTAGAGAATTTTTTTTTTCAACAGACCAGTGGGATTATATAGGGTCACACGTTCCCTGGAGGAATTTTTTTTAAGAGCATCATATAGTTCTTAGTATCTTTTTGGACTTTGTTTTTTTTAATTAATTAAGTTGGTTTTTTTTATAACATGATGTTGGTTTTTTTGTTATAAATTTTATAAAAGACTAGTGAAATCAAACAATCCAAACAAACTAAAGATATCCATACATTATAACTTATCAAAACAAACATATCCAAATTAAACAAATATTACAAATACTGAAAAATTAAATTGTTCATACATCAAAACATAAAAATTAAAATGTTTAAACCATTATCGTCATCAATCCTCGTCAGATTCCTCGTATTTAATGGTTTAAACGCTTATAGGAAGCATATTAGGCTATACATTTCCTATTGAGATATATACAAAAATTTTGAGGGATGTGTAGATACCATCACCCATACACAAAGGTTACAAATAGTACAATAGAAATAACAACAGTGAGTAGTGCACATTTGGTTGACCAAACTTTATGATATTTCTCTTGGAGTCTTCAAGTATTGTAAGGAATTGTTATGTTCAAAAGTGAAAATGTATACCCTATTGAGATGACTTTTGGTTGGTCATGTTGCGATGTTAGGTAAATGTAAGGTGTATATAAAATCATGATATCTAGAAAATCTCTTAATGTGCATTATATATCTTTATTATATATTCTGGACTCTTGACTCCACTGTAAGGAATTCTTGGACATGGACCTGATTAGGGGTTGGTGGGGGTGTATATGCACGATCTTGTGTCGTCTTTTAAAAAATGTGCGATTCCTTTCTTCTTTTTGAATGAAGATATTTAGGCATCCGAGTGTTTAGAAAATCTTTAGGGAGTTACAAGTTAGTGATCCGATCATACTTCATCTCCATCCCTCAAGTTTTTCAGGTAGGTCTAAAGTTTTCTTACTGACGTCGATTATGATGGGGAAAACTAGGTGGCTGGATATGAAAAACGGGGAGAGTGAAAAGTAAAGTGAAAGATACTAGTACTGTTTTGACAATTCTCAGAACTAATGGACTGTTATAGTTATTTTTAACAAAGTACATGTACGAAAAACGTAACTAACTCTTTATTTATTTTAATTTTAATGACATGGGCATTATGGTAATTTCAAATAAACTAACAGAATAACTGGATAACGTTAGTGTGGGTGCACTGTAGTAGTTATGGAAAAGTGAAACCATATGGATTGTTTTGGCAATTTTTAAACTAATGGACTAAAATAGTGATTTTTGACAAACAGAAAAACAAAAAGGTAATTAATTCAAAAAAGAGGGATGTCCAGTTATTATACATCTAAAAACGTCATATATTCATGGGAAATTAATATATGATATTCTCTAAATATTTCTTCCAAAAAATGTCTTTCTTGTTCGACATACACACACATGTGCGTGTTATGTTTCTAATTTCCCTTTTTTTAAAACACCACCTTTCTATTTTGTGAACTTCAGTCTCTCTAGTTTGGTTTTTATTATAAAAGACCATAGTTTACCCAATTTAGTAAAAGATAACATATTTTTAACTAGGTTAATATTCCTAGTTGCCTACTTCCAGTTAATTATCAACAAACATGATAATTCTATTTACTAAGTTCGGGGATGTTACAACCCGACTTATATCATGTACCGATAGCCCTGGACATTTTATAAACTTTATTCTCAAAAAGGCATTCATTTATCTTTCATTTAGTATGAGGTTTATTTAATTTAAATCCTAATGTTTACCGGATTAGCTTTTACCACTAACGGTATTTTGCCCGCTCATCACCGGTTAGTTCAGTTAATTACCAAATCCGTTTTTGGGGTGTTACATTACTTTCATGGTATCAGATTTGTCTACTATTTGTGATACGGTAGACTCTTGGATATCGGATTCTGGAGCGACTGCCCACATGACAGCTGATTCCTCTCTTGTTTTTTGAGTTGTTTCTTATATTGGCTCTGAACGTGCTGTTGTCAGCAACGGTACGTCACTAGTTATTACCCATGTTGGTTATGCCTCACTTTATTTATCTAGTCGTACTATTTTGCTTAAACACGTTCTAGTAGTTCCTGGCATTGCCATGAACTTAGGTTTTATTACATGGCTTGTTATTGATTAACCTATTGTTGTCATATTCTCACATTTTGGGTTGTCTATTCAGACGCTCGATGGAAAGCTCCTCCAACACATGTGTGGTAGTCCACATTAGTTATACTCTTTGACTGCTATTGCTTCAATTCCTCAAGATACGTGGTACTCTCGACTTGGAGATTTTCATTTAAACATGTCGCGAATAAATCTATGTGTTCACATTATACTGCTTGTAGTATCTTGAAATCAAAACGTTTACTATTTGAGACTGTTGTTACATATTCTATTGTACCTTTATATGTGATTCATTGTGATGGGGTCCATCCCCTGCTTGTAGTATCTCGAAATTAAAACGTTTACCATTTGAGACTGTGGCCAAACCCACTATTCGCATTGATCTTCCAGTTGCTTTCTAACGGGATGGTCTATTCTTCAGGGTGATGTCAACAATGCATTTTTACATGGGAATCTTTCTGAGACTATATATATGACACAACCTCTAGGCTTTGTTGACTCATCTTGACCACACTATGTCTATCGTCTGCAGAAGGCTCTCGATGGCCTTAAGCAAGCTCCTAGAGCTTGGTTTTTCAAGCTATCCACGACTTTACTTGCTAGTGTTTCTCCCAGTGTCTTTCAAATTTATCTCTCTTTGTTTATATTTAGGAGTCGATACTCTGTTATGTCTTGATTTATGTTGATCACATCATTATTACCGGGAGTTCTTTTGATTTTGATACTGGATTGATTGGACGCTTACATTCTCAATTTGCGCTCAAGGATTTGAGATAGTTGTCATATTTTCTTGGTATCCAGGCTACATTTTTTGAGGATGTCTTACACTTATCTCAGCAAATCCATTTACTTGATTTGTTACAACGCACTAGTCTTGCCGATTGTCGTCCGTTATCTACTCATGTCTCTTCTGGTAGACAGTTTTCTCGGCATATTGATGATCCTTTATCCGATCCTACCATGTATAGGAACATGGTTGATGCTTTACAGTATCTTGTGTTGACACGACCAAAGATTACTTATACGGTCAGTAAGGTGTCGCAGTTTCTTTAGACACCTACTAGTCGACACTGGGTCGATGTCATGCGGATTTTGCGATACCTTAAGGGTACCAGTTCTATGGATTATGTATACGTCGGTCTACTTGTGTTGATTTACATGCTAATAGTGATGCTTATTGGGTTGGGTGCCTTGATGATCGACGTTCCACCACAGATTATTGTGTTTTTCTAGAGCCCAACCTTATTAGCTGGAATTCCAAGAAGCAACATATTGTTGCAAGGTCGAGTATAGAGGTCGAGTACCGTGCTATTGCTCATGCAGCTGCTAAGTTATGATGTATTACATCTATATTAAATGGGTTACATATTACGGTGACTTGTCCACCATATCTTTTATGTGACAATATTGGAGCTACATATCATGCAATCAACCCGGTGTTTCATCAGCGCATCAAACACTTGGAGATTGACTTGCATCATATATGTGACATGGTTTTGACGGGTAGTTTACATGTTCAGTGTGTTTCACTACTTTTCAGATTGCGGGTATTTTGACCAAAGGATTTTCTGGTGTTCGTTTCCACAGTTTCCACAGTCTGATGTCCAAGATTCACATGGATGCTCCCCATTTAGGTTGAGTGGGCATATTAGAGTGTGCGTATATGTATATAGCAGTTTAGTTAGTTATAACAGTTGTGCCATCTCATGTCAGTTGTCAGTAGTTAGTTAGTTAGTTGCTATTGAGTAGTTGTTCGTATATATAGAGGTGTGTGATGTATGATTCAGTTAACACAAATTATTGAAATCAATGAATAGCTATTAACCTGATTACTAATTTCAACCATGATGAAAAAAATGAGAAATGTGTAGTTTATAAAAACCAACACATGTGGATGTATCTGTGTTACACTATTATTATGGCTGCACAATTTGGTTTCATGCATGAACAGATGAACATGTGCCCATTTCATACTTTTATGTATAAACAGCACATGTGCACTTTGCCCATTTCAAATCAGAATTTCGAATTTGATTTATAAAGGTATGAAACAATATTTATAAAGGTATCTTTAGTGTTCACTCATGAACAGAGGCATATAGACACTAATAGCAATTAGAAAAATTACACTATAGTTGACGGAGTTTTTTTCTCAAATAGCTATAGATGAAAAAAGTTATTTACTAAAATGGGTACTATGAAAAGTATTTATCAAAATAGGTATTTTATTGTAAAGTTACTTTTTGTCACTCCTAATTTTACTGGATAAAATAAATTTCTTTTTATAGATATCTTAGAACATATCATTTAGCTTTTTTCAATAATTTTCTTAAATGGAAAAACATTAAAAACGTTTTGGTTCATATACAAATATGTAGTATTATAAAAGTTTTTATTTTTTACTATTTCTTTTAAAAGTTACATGTATCTTACGTTAGGGGTGCTAAATAGGTCGTATTTGCAGATTAGCAGGTCTAATCTGACATAAACCCGTATTATCGTTCTGATCAAAATCCTAAAAATATCAGTTTGTAATTCGGAAAAAAACTTAACTTAACTGAGGACTGTTGAAGGCAAAATAGTTAAAAGATGGGAATGCCAATTAGAATATTCAAAGGTGAGATCGATAGTGACCTAGAGATTATTAAAACCCAATTTTCCTTTTAACCATTTGAATACAGTTTCTAATAGAACAATTGTAAGATAATTGAAGAAACTTTATACTCTAGTTTATGTATTTAATCTTAGAAGCAAGTTATGTGGAAACCATAGATTGATTCATCATCTCAATCTCTTGACCAGCAATCATCAAAGCAAATTGAATCTTATCTATACATCTTATCTCTCTATCCGTCTCGTGTACCCCCCCCCCCCTCTCTCTCTATATATATATATATATACATGTATATATAGAAAGAGATAGAGTGAAAAAGAATTTATAAATAAGATCTTTAGGTGTACCAATAGAAAAAGATAGAGTGAAAAAGAACTTATAAATAAGATCTTTAGGTGTACGAATAAAGTAACCTTCAAATATTGTTTGTAGCATGTTTAATTTGTTTTTTTTAATAAATAAATTTGTATACAGGGATTGAATCTCAAACCTCTCCTTTTTTTAATTTTTATCTAATCCAATAAATACATATTTACAGGTTATAGAATATATACAAAATATAATATTGCTGATATTCTTGGATGTTGCTTCTCAGACAACGCATAGAATATATATTCTATATGTCATCAGTTACGCAATCAGTTTCCACTTATATACTTTTACTTTTCTACCCCTTTAGGATGTATTATGTGTATTTATCAACCCAAAGTTTTATTTAAGGATGTATTATGTGTATTTATCAACCCAAAGTTGTTTTTATATTATATATCTAAATAGATACACAAAATCATAATGATAGAAGTAATAATATATTGAATCGTCACAAAATTAGTGCATAATAATAGTGAAGTAGTATTTAGAATACATGCTTTGTGGTGGGACCGTTGAATAAAACAAAAGGTAAACGTAAAAACGTTGAATCACGAACACGTGTTGCAGCTTGTTAACCACTAAAGAGTAAACTTAGAAACGTGAACTAGTGTTTAGGACCTGCAAGTTGTGACAGAGCTGTTAAACCACCAAAAAAATAGACGTAAAAATCTGAATCACACACGCGCGTTGTAGAGTTTTTACTCACAAGGTTTACACTGAAACGTAAAACAAAAATTTTGTCAAAGATGAATACTATAGGGGACAAAAGTCAAATGTGGAAAAGTGTTGGGATAAAAAATGAAAAGCGAAAACTAAAAGTGTTGAAAACTAAATGATGAAAATTAAAGAGGTTGATAAATAAAAACTAAAAGGGTTGATGTGTATAAAGATGAAACTTGAGGGGACAAACCATGTAAATAAATTGAATAGTAAAAAGCTCTCAAAAATATTTGTACTGAATAATAATAATAATCATTATAATAGAACATACTAGTGAATAATCATAAAATTAGACAATTACACGTTTGGTTGGTAAAACTCTTCAATATTCTCTCATAGTCTTCAAGTGGATATCATATAGGATTATAGTCGTCTAGATGATAGGATATGCCTCCTAAATTCCTAATAGGTCGTCGTTGTGACGTTAGGTAAATGGAAGGTGGGTGTTAAATGATGATATCTCATGATCGCTCTTGATTAAACCATAATCTTTCAAAATAGACATAGTATTATACTGTTAGATCCTGGGGCGCAACATGTGAGGGGCGGGGAGGGGCCAATATATATCTCTTATTGGGTAAACATCTTTTCAAAGTAATTCATTGTATCTCGTATTATCCATGTAAACGACTGTTTTTCACCACTATAAGCATTTTACAAGATTTGATGCCTCCAAAATGTATTACAACTAATCATCATCATCAACAAAATTGGTTTTATTTTTCAAATTTAGGTAGTGTTGGTTTCACAGAATGAAATGGAATCTTGAGTTCACCCCTTATTTTGTTGGTTTCAACAAAAAAAATTTGGAGTCGAACAATAACATAAGGAATGAAACCTACATGTCAATTCCATCCAAATTTCATCCTATTTTGCAAAACAAACACACCTAAATTACAAATCAAATTTCAATTTATGCGCAAATTCTCATTCCATTACAATCCATAAAACGAACACTACCTAAGAGCTTATACTTTGCTAAAAATTGTTAAAAACATTTGTTCATAATTACATTATTTTATAATTTTTATTTTTGAATAATATAATAAAAACTTTAACTTCAAATAACATTGTGACCATTGTGCAAAACGTGACCCAAGGACAGACGTGATTAATACTGGAAATTAATGACACAAGGAGTTGGCCACCTTGCTTACTTTAATTTTAGGCTGCCTTTGAAAAAAGATCTCCAAAACAAAGAGTCAATGGACCCCACACAGTACACATATTGCTATATTTTTTATATTCCAACCTTCATAGATCAGTTCCAGTTGTGTTTCATTTCATACCGATCGTTAGATTTAGCGATGGGTGATGGGCGCAGGGAGGAGAACGGGAAGCCATCAGGGGTGGTCAGGAACACCAAACCACACCATACAACCTTATTTGTTAAATTTTATTGTAATTAGCATAAACTTTTAACGAGCATCCATGTTCAGGTCTATTTGTTTTACGCTCAAAAAGTAGAGATCAAATATGTAATTACTTAAACTTAAGGATCAAAACTGAAATAAAACCTTAACATGTGTGTCCGTGTAATTCTTTCAAACAATTATTTAGATAGTTTATAAATTCTACTAATTAATAGTGTAAACCAATCATTAACTGGAGAAATTTTGGGCAAGCCATTTAGTTTGCAATATCCCACCCTAGTGTACTTTTAGCATCATGGTCCATGGATTTAGCAATTATTAAAATTGTTGAATATCAAACCAAATATGGAAGTCTAAAAGATGCAAAAATAATAAAATAAAATAAAAAATAATAGAGTAAGCTTCTCTTTTGCTCCCTGAGATTTGGTAAAAATAACATTCCATTCCATTAGTTTCAATTTAAGTTTTTTTGTTCCTTGTAGCAACCCAATAATCGCAATCAACTCCCTGACACTAACGTCGTCCAAAAAGCTTAACAAACCAGCTTATTTCACTAGGTTTTTAACTTATATCATTTCAATCCATGTTCAACCTTCACACGATCACTCAACACAGAATCAACCCCATGGCAGACAACATGATGATGTGTTCGTGTGGATCTTCAACCACGTTTCGTACTTCTTGGACACACTCAAATCCAGGACGTAGGTTCTATTGTTGTGCATAACATGTCATCTTGTTCCCGTGATTCTTCTCCCCCTTTCTTCTTTTGAACCTAATTTCAAGGTTATTTTGTACCTAACTACAGGGTGCAAATTGTGGGCTTATTGCTTGGCTAGATCCCCCTATGTGTTAGAAGATCCATCCACAGAGGTTAAACCTGGACTGTTGAAGAGGTGTAACGGGTTTGAAGTAATTTCTAGGGAAGTTGTCAATTAAAATAGGAAATTGATATATCTGTGAGGGTTTTCATTGTTGTTCTTTATCTTCCTTTATATTTGTTACAAAAATGACCTAAAATGTTGTGAAGGTCATTAGGGTTAGTTGTCATATGTTATGTTTATTAGGGAACGATGAAATATGGTTAACTAATTATCATGTGTAATTAAGTGGATAAATAATAGTTAAGAAGCCCATTTGTTAACCTGAAAGAAAGAAAAGACAACTTATTTTTGCCTTCTTGCAACTATTATTCGTTACCTTTGTAGTCAACAAATACTTTCTGGTTCTTGAAGAAATTAATAAATAATTATGCTGATATTCTTTGAAGTTGCTTATCAGAAAGCGCATAGTTTGTGTATTCTATTTGTCATCAATTATGCAGGTAGTTTCCACTTAATTTTTTTATTTTAATTTTAATAATGTCTCTTAAAGATGCGTAACGATTAATGCTTCTTAATGCCCATTCTATTCATTATTTTCTATTATTTTTCTTCTTTAGGGCATTATTCTAGAAATGTCTCTTCCTCTTCATGCCCCTAGAATGCCTAAGCGAGTAGTTTTGAGGGCATCATCAAACCCTTTCACTCCCCGATAACGCCCATTACGCATGACCGAATAGTAAATCTTCATAAATTTGACAAGTGCACGTTTGGTTGAACAAACTTTTTGATTTTCTGCAGAAGTTTTCAAGTCTTGTGAGGCACGAAGCCAAAAGACCGTTCAACGATCCTACTTTTGATGTCATCCCCTTATGTTCCCTCCCTGTTGAATATCCCAACTATTCTCTATCAATTCGGAATGGATCATGAACGATTTTGTCTTGAAATACCGATAAGGAATAGTGAGCAATTGTTATGATTCGTAGGAAGTGGATATCAAAGGGATTATAGTCATCTAGATGGTATAGATGACTTTCGATAAGTCATGGTTGTAAAATTAGGTAAATTGAAGATAATTGTCATAATGATATCTAGAGTGCATATCACTCATGATTCAACCATAATCTTTCATGATACATAGTATTGTATTATTATAATCATGATTATACTTCATTCAAAGACATAACTCCAGATATACCAAAGTCATGTCCAAAGATAAATTTGATGTTTGTTTTGATCAAACAAACATCTTTTCAAAGGCATTTGTATCTCGTAATATCTATTTCAAATACATGGCCACGTCAGCCTATAGGGTCGCCCTGAAGGGGGCCATAAGGGCGTTAAGTGCTCGGGCGTGAGTGTGGTGATGGACACAAGTCTGGATTGTTTGGATATATGTGTGAACCCAATTCAACAATCAATGAAATTACCCTGTGTGGAATGGGGACGTGATTTCACTAGTCTTATGAATTTCCACCACTATATTTCACGATGTCTCCACAATCAATTCCAACTAATCCCTATCATGAACAAAATTGGTTTTAATTATCCAATTTAAAGGTTATCAAGCTAAATAATGGAACCAATTGTTCATATTTACATAAATTATAATTTTCACTTATTTTAATATCAAGAAAACCTTCACTTAAAAAAAAACCATTACGGCCGTTGTGCATAACGTGATGATGACGACCTTTTTGATGGTGACGCAAGCTGTCTGCCTCCTTGCTTACAAAATTTAGACTTTTGACTTTGGAAATTTCCAAAACAAGTGTGATTGGGCCATACATTCATACACAAGTTGCTAGATTTTAGATTTTACCCCTTCGGAATCTATAGTTTGCATATTTCACCTGAAAAGTTGTGTAAATCATTTGCTCTTGTTTCTTCTAAACAACTCATAATCCTAATCTACTTATATTAACTACGTAAGGATATAACACACGTCACTCAAGTACCCAGTGACGGAGTTAGCCCAAAAACTCAGGGGCATCCCAATTTATTTTTTTGGGGATCAGGGGTATCCTCTGTGTCAAACTGATTTTTTTTACACTACGAAAACGATACGAAGCCGGTGTTGAGGGATAGCCCGTGCCACCACTTATAATACACAAGCTCCACCCCTTCGAGTACCCCTTGCAGGTAACACCGTAACAGGGGTATTGCGGGTAAACCGCCGCATGCATCTCGAGTGGGTGAGTAGTTAAGGGTTGAGTGTAGAGGTTAGCGATACATCTCAAGAGGCTCACGTTGTTTGGAACACCACCTCCAGTAATTTGGGTAAAATTTAAAGTGGCTTAATATGATTGGTTGTTTTGATTAAGATAGTTTTAGGTATTTGGGTCGTGTACCCTCCACGCTTCACCTCTTGGATAGAGAGAAGATGTCTTACCACACGATGTCACTTATGGACAATAATACTCGCTAATATTTAAAACTTATTTTAGTTGTCTAAAATATTTAACTGATTGTAAGAAAAATGACAAAACAATTAAAAAAACTAAATATACTTTTGACTAATAGAAAGAGCAGAAGATATAAAAGAAGAAAAAAGGTTCAAGGTCCTTATCAATAAAACAAACAGGTTCATGGAACATTCATGCAACTAGCTCTTATTATATAAGACTTAACACCCGCCAAATTTGAACAAGTCAAAACATATCTTTTCCTTCCACACTTCAGCTAATTAAGAATTCACATCATCCTCCAACATGCCACCACCATAATCAACCACCTTTCACCGGACCACCGTGTACCATAAAACCAATATGTCAATACTACCCCTACCCTCCCTTCTCCTCCCCCTCTTCCTCCTACCCTTTTATGTAATTTCACAACCCACCACCACCCAAAATGACCAGACCACCCTTCTCAACCTTAAACACTTCTGGTCCAATCCACCCTCCCTCACCCACTGGAACCAGTCCTCTGACCCCTGTGGCTGGCCGGAGATCATATGTACAGCCACCACTGTCACCGGAATCGACCTACCAGATAAAAACATCCACGGAACGGTTCCTCCGTTCATCTGTGACCTGAAAAACTTAACATATCTTGATCTGAATTACAACTACTTCACCGGAGACTTTCCGACGGCTCTCTACAACTGCAAGAATCTGCAGTACCTTAATCTCTCACTAAACTTCTTTGTGGGACGGATCCCGGATGACATATCGCGGTTATCCCCGGAGCTCCGGTACCTCGATCTGTATAACAATAATTTCACTGGTGATATTCCGGTCGGCATTTCAAGATTATCAAAGCTTTTGTCACTTCAACTACACATGAATCTTTTCAATGGTAGTTTTCCAGATGAAATCGGTTATTTAAACGATCTTGAAGAATTAAACTTGGCCTATAATGGCTTTAATCCATCAAGACTCCCCTCGGCTTTTATTCGGTTGAAAAAACTAAGAAAGTTTTACATGGCGGATGCAAACTTGATCGGTGAAATACCCGGAAACTTATCCAGCATGATCGCGCTCGAGCTGCTGGATTTGTCGATCAATCGGATCAACGGATCAATACCAAGTGATCTGTTCATATTAAAGAATCTAACAGAAGTTTATCTTTATCAGACTAATCTAACAGGAGAGATTCCAGATTCAATCGAAGCAGTGAACATGACGATGATTGATCTATCAGAAAATAAGTTGACCGGTAAAATCCCCGATGGGTTTGGGAAGCTGACGAGTTTAACGAACATGAGCCTCATGATGAATCAGCTATCCGGTGAAATTCCAGTGAGTATCGGCCGCTTGCCTAGCTTGCGGAATATTAGAATTTATGACAACAAGTTATCCGGTCAGTTGCCACCGGATTTTGGAAGGTACTCCAACCTTGATATATTCGAGGTTTGCCAAAACCAGTTGAACGGAAACCTACCGGAAAATTTGTGTTACAATGGGAAACTTATAGGCTTGAGTGTTTTCGACAACAGTCTATCAGGCAAGATACCAAAATCCCTTGAAAACTGTAACACCTTGAAGAATTTTCAGGTTTACGGGAACAGATTTTCAGGAATAATCCCTGATGGGTTGTGGAAGGTTTCAATGTTAGAAACGGTGATGATGAGCGATAATTCATTTTCCGGTGAGCTGCCACAAGAATTGGCGCCAAATGTATCAACACTTGAAATCAGTAATAACAGATTTTCCGGTCATATTCCTACCGGAATATCATCTTGGAAAAGTCTGAGGGTTTTCAAAGCAAGTAATAATCTACTCGATGGTGCGTTACCGCAAGATATAACAGCACTTCCAAATTTAGAAACTTTGTTGCTGGATGGGAAACCGGTTCACTGGAGAAATACCGGCAACTATTGTCTCCTGGAGGTCACTCAACACTTTAAACCTCAGCAGGAACCAACTCACCGGTCAGATTCCGGTGGGTCTCGGGTCCTTAGAAACTCTCACTGTAATGGATTTGTCAAGAAACAAATTTTCCGGTCAAATACCAAGTCAACTTGGCAGACAGCTCGTTTCACTTGATCTTTCAGACAATAATTTAAACGGAATCATTCCAAGTCAGCTCAATAACGGAGCCTTTGATAAAAGCTTCTTGAACAACCCTGGTCTTTGTTCAGATAACCCATCATTAGGGCTTAAATCTTGCAGCTCCAGGTCGAAAAACAGATCTGGCAAGAATTCAGTCAACTTTGTGGCGATGATTGCAAGCATAGCAGTGATATTGTTGATCCTGTCAGTGCTGATGACCAGATATGTCGTCGTTTATTACCGGAGAAAAAAGTACGGTTTGGATACAAAATGGAACTTCACTGCTTTCCAGATATTAAACTTCACGGAATCCACAATCTTGCCTCGTTTGACGGAAAAAAACGTGATCGGGCACGGTGGTTCCGGGATGGTATACCGGGTTCCTGTAAACAGATCAGGGGACTTCGTGGCGGTAAAGAAGATTTCAAGCAAAAAGGACTTGGATCAAAGGCTTGAGAAAGAGTTCTTAGCAGAAGTCGAGATTCTAAGCATGATTCGCCACTCAAACATAGTTAAATTGATGGGTTGCATTTCATGTGACAACTCGAAGCTCCTTGTGTATGAGTACTTGGAAAACCGAAGTTTGGACCGTTGGTTGCACCAAAAGTGGGCTCCATCGAGCCGTGGGCTCAATGGTTCTGTGCGTCATGTGGTGCTTGATTGGCCTACAAGGTTGCGAATAGCATTGGGGGCGGCTCGAGGTTTGTGTTATATGCACCACGATTGTGTGCCCCCAATAGTTCACAGAGATGTGAAATCAAGCAACGTGCTCTTAGATAATGAATTCAATGCGAAGATAGCTGATTTCGGGTTAGCCAGGATCTTAGCCAAGGAAAGTGAGCTCAACACGATGTCAACCGTAGCTGGTTCATTCGGATACATGGCTCCAGGTATGTCACAGTGTACTTTTTTTTGTATATGTTACTTCTGGTAATATATAAATTATTCATTTATTTTTACAGAATATGCTCACACGACCAAAATAAATGAGAAGATCGACGTTTACAGCTTTGGAGTGATCTTGTTAGAATTGACAACAGGGAAAGAGGCCAGCAATGGCAGCGAGCATTCATCACTAGCCGAATGGGCTTGGAAACATGCTTTAGGTGGTGCACCAATAGTAGATGATTTAGACAACGAATTTAAGAATCCCGTGTACTTGAATGAGATGGCTAGTGTCTTTAAACTCGGGCTATGGTGTACCAGTCAACTGCCAACCAATAGACCCTCCATGAAGGAAGTATGCCAAATGCTGCTACGTTGCAGCATGGCAGCTGGGACGGGGAAGAATGTTGGTGATGTGGCTGATCATATTCCTCTTCTCAAGCCCGAAAATGTTTAAAAAATATGTACTTTATATTAGAGGGTATACAGCAACAAGTGCGATTATACGTTGCAGCGTCACAGCCAAGGGGTCTATACGAGCTGTCTGTTATGCACACCACAAGAGCTAAACTTTTTTGTAGTTTTTCATAATATAGAAGATATATAAAATAAAGTTCAATGTTCTAATGTATTATCATAGATCTAATCCACCAAATATTTTTATTAGCACACATAGACAGAGACCCAAGAATCCTAGAGTTAATGGGCAGCTATGATATATTCTAACACTCCCCCTCAAACTGGAGTGTATATATCAAATGCTCCAAGCTTGTTACATTCACGTTCAACCTGGTGACCTCGGAGATTTTGTAAACACATTTGCTAGTTGATCATTAGACTTGACAAACACATTAACAATTATCGCATTAGTAAGTTTTTCTCTAAATAAGTGAAAACAATTTCAATGTGTTTTGTTCTCTCATGGAATACTTGGTTAAAGGAAATAAACAAGTCAACTTCAGTATTACTTATGAGTTTTGTTGAGGGATTCTTGAAAATTTTAATTCTTCAAGAAGTTGCTTGGCACGTACAAGTTCACACGTTGCATTTGCCATTTCTCGAAAGAAGACCTATGTGCTTGACCTTACTACCAAGTTTTGTTTCTTACTTCTCCAATAAACCAAATAACATTGAAGAAGTTCATTGACTTAAAAGAATTTCCAAAATCTGCAATCAAATAACATTGAAGCTCCATATATCCGAAAGCGTAAAAAATGGTGAAATCGGGTCCAATAAAACACAGTGCATAGAAAAGTTGCTGAAAAGATCATAATGAAGCGTAAAAATTAGCAAAACACACCCGCCACTTATCGAACTTGCAACAGCACTTGCAAGAAGGGGCCTGAATGCCACCTTGATGCACATCTCACCTAAGAAAAGCAATGTTTGTCTAATCTAGTATAACATATAGGTCGAGTATTACGCTTTTACTCGGTTTGCTTTTGAGTTATGTTGTGTATCTTGATTATCTTCTCTTCTCGGTGCGCTACATTTAGCTTTAATACGACTAATTATCTAGTGAGGCTTCGTGCTACTTACATTACGGTTAATCTTGTCTATCATCATCCAACCAAGCACATCAAGATTGATCTAAACCTCATTTGTAAAATGGTTCTAGGGCAATGTCTTGTTGTGTGATATGTTCATACCACAAGCAGCATGTTAATATTCTTACCAAGGGTCTTTGTGTTTCTCCCTTCGGTTTTTCATTCCAAGCTTTGTGTGGCTATGTCGCTTGGCTCAACAAGGATGTTAAAAGTATATTGTTAGATTATCACGGTTAGATTGGTATGGATCAGGTTGTATGTCATCAAGATCACCAATGATCATCATCATTATCACGATGACGATTATTACTTCATGCTATATATAATTGTATGACAGTTAAAGCAGAACATTATGTTATATATATGTGTGTGTGTGTATAAAGTGATCTAAGACACAAAAAGGTAAGCTGCATAGTAATGATAAAATGCTAACTTGATTGTCAGGGTGTTTTCTGCTAGAAACCTCACTCCGATGCTCTCAACATTTCCAACGAAAAACGATGACGAGGCGAAAGGGCTACATAAGGGATTATTGTGTGGTTAAACGTTATAACCTACAGATAATTGGTATCATCATTAATCTATGCAATACCGGTACCGTACCGGTACCGGAAATGTCAAAAGTCGGTACTAAATCGGTACCAAAAAGGTACCCGGTTCGGTAAATTCAGTACCGGTACCGGGTACCATTTGCTCATCCGTACATACAAGTATTTATACTTGTATAACTTTGTGCACTTAAGGACGGTTATCAATGTCCCAAATTGAATACACTATAATTTCACATTAAAGGCATGAATACACGACATGTTTCGAGCATATAGAATTAACTGATAACTGTGTTAATATACCAAACATGAAATGTCAACATATTCCAAGAACCTAAAACTGAATACAAGGTGACAACACAGTATGATCTACTAAACCTAATAGATACTCTTAAATCATGTGCCATAAAAGGCAGTTGACTCAAATCTCAAAACGAGTTTGTATTTTAAGCTACTTAGTTAAGAATTATGAATTAGTATAACATGCCTGAGTGATCGATCATCCACCAAGTTCTGCACGGGTTGGAACAACGGGCACCAGAAAGTTCCCAAATGGTGAATCGAATATTCTAAAATTTGCTTTGGACCCATCCTGTTGAGCCTGTGCAATTGCATGATTCTTTGCCTGTTGAATCCTCAAATCAACCACTACTCCCGTCTGAGCCACATTAACCTACAATTAAGTATTCCCAACTCATACAACCACTTACAACATTCCGCAATAGTGCAAAAAACAACACACCCAAAGAAAACACATACCACTGACTTAACTGGTGCCGTTGAAACTGCAGGATCTTTCTTTTCGGTTGGTGAAGGAGCTGCACTAGAACTAAACCAATGTCAGACTCACTACCAAAGAATGTAATATTTATATGCTACAATGTATGCTTCGGATTTCATTCGAATAACGTCAGCTGGAAGATAAAGATGAACCACAGGAGACACTTTATCCAGCGTTGTAAAAATCGGTAATTGGTAGTTTACAGATTAAATTTCACCTAGTCGGACTGAAATCGGTAATCGGTCAGACGCAGTGAAAATCGGTCAAACTTCAGTCAAAATTTTTGAAGTATTTAAAAAAGCTATACTTATTTATCCAATCTGATTAACAAGTTTGAAAATTATGTATATATTTGAAAAATTACATATAAAACTCCATACGCCCGCTTGCGGTATGCGCATATAATGTATATATGTGTGGGCAAAAGTGAAAGTGTACTACTTTTAAAGTTATTTTACTAATTTCGTGAAAATAATGTTAGAAGAGGGGGATGGTTAATCATGCATCATGTGGTGGCGTTGATAGCCGAAAGGCAAAGGAGTACATGCACTAATCGGCCTTTGTCTCAATTGATGAGTGTTATGTGCCTTATGTCCAAGGCTTGATGCAAAACTACTATCAAGCCGGGGGTCTCACTGGAAGCAGCCTCTCTATTCCTACTGGGTAGAGGTAAGGCTGTCTACATCTTACCCTCCTCCTCAGACCCTACCTTAGCTGTGCTATTGGTGGGATTTACTGAGTATGATGATGATAGTCCCGATTAATCGCTAGTCGGTACTGCGATTTTTTACAACCATGACTTTTTCTTGAAAAACTGATCAAAAAAGAAATAATGAAGGTTTAGACTCCTTTAATTTGAGCAATTAATCACCTAGAACAACAAATACACAAAACAAATTCCAGTAAAATGATATAACTGCTATATTTAAAATCAATATAATACAACTAGTTGCAGGAACGGTGAATTTGGATGCATTTTGACCTAATATTTGGGCGAATCAAATCAACAATATTAAACTAATGGCATTCACGTATTAGAATTTGAAATTAAAAGTTAGGCATTGATGCATTTGAACCTTGTAAAGATTTATGGATCAAATTTCTTCATTTTGCAGACAAATATAAAGTTCTTTGATTTAACAAAGAACAAACAATGACAAAATAATTTGAGGAGATTGCTTACCGGCGAGGAGGTGGACGGAAGATTTTCCTCTTCTTCGTTTCAGGTTCCATCTTTTTCACCATCAATTTTTTTGTTCGTAAACCCTAAATCTTGAGGTAGAAGACGATGGTAAAATGCGATCCACTTTTAAATCCAAAGATGGCGGCCCATATCTTATAGATAAGTGTAGTGGTGCACAAATCGGGTTTTTTAATACCCCGTTCCGGCTAAAATCGGGTATTGAAATACCCGGGTAGGGTCCGGGTCCGAGTTTTATACAAAAAATGCATACCCTATATACCTACCAGGGTCGGGTTTTCTAATACCCGGATATTATAATACCCTATTTCCGGTTTCGGATAGAGTCAGGTATGGATCGGGTTGGGTTCGGGTATGGATCGGGTTTGGTTTGGGTATGTCTCTATTCATTTTTTTTGTATAAAACATAGAAATATAAAATGCAAAACTTTTTATTTCATAAAACATAGAAATACATGACACCTACATAATCATAGAACCGGGTCGAATAAGATTATAAACACAGATAACTTTGAATAACTTGATCGTCTTCGTTTATTGTTCGTCTTGAGGAAAACACTTGTGGTTAAACCAAACATCAAAGAGCCCTTTTATAGGGTATAAAGATACAATGTAAATAAAAAAAAGTGGTTAAAATACGCTTTCTAACGGCTATATAGCCGTTACCAAGGTGCAAAACTCGAAAAAACACAAAAAAAAAAAAAAAAACGAAAAAAACCTGAATAGGGTATTGGAAAACCCAGACCGGGTATTGAAGAAAACCCGGTTCCGGGTTCGGGTTGAAACCGGGTATTCATAAAACCAGGGTTGAAATCGGGTATAAAAAAACTCGGTTCCGGATTCGGGTTTTATAACAGAAATGCGTACCCGACCCCTACCCTACGGGTAGGGTTGGGTTCGGGTATAAAAAACCGGGTTTTATAATACCCGGTTCCGGGTTTTTTTCCGGGTTTTATTTCGAGTCCGATTCCGAGTTCGGGTTTTTTGTGCACCACTAGATAAGTGATTATGAAAAGCCCAATTTCTACAATGACTAATCATAGACCCTTAGACAATCACACTGCACTAATCATTTATTTTATTTTATTTTATATTTTATTTTTATGTGTGTGCAAGAATAGTTGATTGAGTGGTTCCGATGAGGACAGGTGGGAATGTTTTCTAAAAAAGAATCCATGTAGTTTTGAACAGGGACGAGCAAATGGTACCAAATACCTTTAGTACTGGTAAAATGCGATCCACTTTTAAATCCAAAGATGGCGGCCCATATCTTATAGATAAGTGTAGTGGTGCACAAATCGGGTTTTTTAATACCCGGTTCCGGCTAAAACCGGGTATTGATAATACCCGGGTAGGGTCCGGGTCCGAGTTTTATACAAAAAATGCATACCCTATATACCTACCCGGGTCGGGTTTTCTAATACCCGGGTATTATAATACCCTATTTCCGGTTTCGGGTAGAGTCAGGTATGGATCGGGTTGGGTTCGGGTATGGATCGGGTTTGGTTCGGGTATGTCTCGGGTATTCATTTTTTTTGCATAAAACATAGAAATATAAAATGCAAAACTTTTTTATTTCATAAAACATAGAAATACATGACATCTACATAATCATAGAACCGGGTCGAATAAGATTATAAACACAGATAGCTTTGAATAACTTGATCGTCTTCGTTTATTGTTCGTCTTGAGGAAAACACTTGTGGTTAAACCAAACATCAAAGACCCCTTTTATAGGGCATAAAGATACAATGTAAATAAAAAAAAGTGGTTAAAATACGCTTTCTAACGGCTATATAGCCGTTACCAAGGTGCAAAACTCGAAAAAACACAAAAAAAAAAAAAAAAAACCTGAATAGGGTATTGGAAAACCCAGACCGGGTATTGAAGAAAACCCGGTTCCGGGTTCGGGTTGAAACCGGGTATTCATAAAACCCGGGTTGAAATCGGGTATAAAAAAACTCGGTTCCGGATTCGGGTTTTATAACAGAAATGCGTACCCGACCCCTACCCTACGGGTAGGGTCGGGTTCGGGTATAAAAAACCGGGTTTTATAATTCCCGGTTCCGGGTTTTTTTTCGAGTCCGATTCCGAGTTCGGGTTTTTTGTGCACCACTAGATAAGTGATTATGAAAAGCCCAATTTCTACAATGACTAATCATAGACCCTTAGACCATCACACTACACTAATAATTTATTTTATTTTATTTTATATTTTATTTTTATGTGTGTGCAAGAATAGTTGATTGAGTGGTTCCGATGAGGACAGGTGGGAATGTTTTCTAAAAAAGAATCCATGTAGTTTTGAATAGGGACGAGCAAATGGTACCAAATACCTTTAGTACAGGTAAAATGCGATCCACTTTTAAATCCAAAGATGGCGGCCCATATCTTATAGATAAGTGTAGAGGTGCACAAATCGGGTTTTTTAATACCCGGTTCCGGCTAAAATCGGGTATTGATAATACCCGGGTATGGTCCGGGTCCGAGTTTTATATAAAAAATGCATACCCTATATACCTACCCGGGTCGGGTTTTCTAATACCCGGGTATTATAATACCCTATTTCCGGTTTCGGGTAGAGTCAGGTATGGATCGGGTTGGGTTCGGGTATGGATCGGGTTTGGTTCGGGTATGTCTCGGGTATTCATTTTTTTTGCATAAAACATAGAAATATAAAATGCAAAACTTTTTTATTTCATAAAACATAGAAATACATGACACCTACATAATCATAAAACCGGGTCGAATAAGATTATAAACACAGATAGCTTTGAATAACTTGATCGTCTTTGTTTATTGTTCGTCTTGAGGAAAACACTTGTGGTTAAACCAAACATCAAAGACCTCTTTTATAGGGTATAAAGATACAATGTAAATAAAAAAAAGTGGTTAAAATACGCTTTCTAACGGCTATATAGCCGTTACCAAGGTGCAAAACTCGAAAAAACACAAAAAAAAAACGAAAAAAAAACCTGAATAGGGTATTGGAAAACCCAGACCGGGTATTGAAGAAAACTCGGTTCCGGGTTCGGGTTGAAACCGGGTATTCATAAAACCCGGGTTGAAATCGGGTATAAAAAAACTCGGTTCCGGATTCGGGTTTTATAACAGAAATGCGTACCCGACCCCTACCCTACGGGTAGGGTCGGGTTCGGTTAGGGTATAAAAAAACCGGGTTTTATAATCCCGGTTCTGGGTTTTTTTTCGGGTCCGATTCCGAGTTCAGGTTTTTTGTGCACCACTAGATATAGTGATTATGAAAAACCGCCAATTTTACAATGATAATCAAGACCTTAGACATACACTACACAAGAATTTATTTATTTATATTTTATTGTTGATTGAGTGGTTCCGATGAGGAAGGATGTTTTCTAAAAAAGAATCCTGTAGTTTTGAACGGTACGAGAAATGGTACCAAATACCTTTATACTGGTACATTTTTCGATAAAACATATTTCGGTACTGGTTTATCTTCAAATATCAGTATCAAACCGTATTGAAATATCGACGGGTTTTATAACAGTACCACCCTTTACCAGATTTGGTATCGGTATTTAAGTATCAATGAACCGGTCTTATCACTACTTCTTCTTCGGGTTCCGACTTGAAGTCGGTTATCTAGGCAGCCGAAGAATGAAAGCATGCAAGACTAAGCCATAGACGCCAAGTCCATACAGTTTGTGGCTTCGAAATTCACTTTATCACATCATTTGACTTTCCTAGTAATGATGATAACCATGAGTATTAGGGCGGAACCTAAACCAAGTTCCTAGTGTTTTAAAGTAGGCCTCATAAATGAAAACTATTGTAACTAGTAAATATTGATGCAAATATTTATGTTTTTATTTCTTTGATTTCTATAACCAAGCAAAGCCACCATGTTTTGTAGTTTTTGTAAGTTATATTTTCTTTCAGTTTCCAAATTTACACAGGATCATTGTAAATGAATGAAATAATATCCTAAAAGTTGTAAATCAATGACCCCAAAATTCTCAGATTTCGGTCCTTCAGTCTCTATATAAAAGGTCGGAATGCAGATAACCTACACTCTCACGTTGGTCTTTTAAGTCACATGGGTTGGTTATTGTCTTTTTTTTTCTTGAACAACTACTTTTTTTTAACAATATCAATTGAAAAAACAAACATATGAGCCATGTAAATTCTTGATATTAGATAAAAACAGAAAGGGCTGGGCCGTGGGGATCGGAACTCGCTATAGAAACCACGTTGACCGTTTCCCAAAATTTAAGTTTTCAAGAGATGGACCGGGATTTAACTCGTAAGATGTAACAAAAATTTTAATTAATTAGTCAACAAAAGCTTCAAGAGCCGAATATATTTTAAGAGAAAACTAGATGTTTACCCATGCCGCGTGATGCAGCGGCAACATTACGTTTGCGACTTCGTTACACGCGTTATACCGATGATATTAACTTGTGGTGCCTGCACGTGTGACATGACTTTTTTTTACTTTGTCACACATGTTAAGTTTGTGACGTTAACGTGATTAGGCATAGATAACGAAGAGTATAACGTCTCGCACGTTGCGTTTTAAAGTCATAAAAATAATTTAAACAAAAGAATTAAAATATTGGAGAATGAAGGTGTGAAATTATCAAGTAGAAAAAAATGGGGTGAAAGTTAAAAAATATGAAGACTTAAAGGTCAACATGTCACTTACCAAAAGATAGGGGCTGGATGTATAAAACCTATAAAGTAGGGGGCAAAAGTGAAAAGGCATGGCCGGAACCATGACCGTGCCTTTTAATATATATAGTAATAAGTAAAAGGTTGGCGGTTCAAAGTTGTCAATTACCAAAAGTTAGAAATGAGTGTGTAACTGATGAGGGTTAATAACGTTTCAAGTCAAAAGTTAAAGGTTATAAAGTGAAAAAACCAAAAGTTTTAAAATGAATTAGAAGTATAGCGTTGAAATTGTCATTTGTCAAAAGTTTAAAAAGCTAAAAAACTAAAAATTTTATAATGAATTAGAAGTCTAGGGTTAAAAATATAATTTATTAAAGTTTAGGGGGTTAGAATGGTTGGTGAGAAACCCCACCGAACCATTCATTTTAAGATTATATAAATGATTTCAAGTTAAACGACATGTATCAAAAATAAATTTCTATGTTGAGGTTAAAAGTAAACCACCTAATTATTCATACGTGCCAGCCATGGTTTTTTTTTTTTTTTTTTATAATGGTCAAATATCTACTTAATTCATATGTGCTGAACATAGCACGCGAAGCCTTCACACTTTCTTAGTCTATAACTATTCTTTGTAGTATATAGACAACACTATACATCCTAAAATCACTATACAACCTTTACAGCGGACTTGAACGAAGTTTTTGATCTTGATCAGCGGACTTTGCAAGTCCTACATTCCAACAAGCAGACTTTGTTAAGTCGAAGACACCATGGCAGGAAGATTCTAACACACCAAAACATTCCCTCAAGTCAGCTGAATGAAAGAATGAACTACCTTAGCTACTTTCACTTTGATTTTCCATACCTACCTACTTTCACTTCTTTGAGCTCTGAACCACCTATTATTACAAAAAAAAAAAAAAAATCGCATCATATAGAATTTTTTGCAAGAATAGGTGGTTTAGACATAGATTAAGTGAAAATAAATGGCAATATTTTATTTGAAGGTGAAACTAGGTAGTTCACTAAATGGGTTAGATGACTAGAGGATGGATCTAGGTGTGTGGACTTCTAAAGTCCGTTCATCACCACCGTGGACTTCCCTGAAGTTCGCTGAATGAAACCATGGGCTTTCTGAAGTCTGCTCATCACCACCTTGGACTTAACGATCTGACCTTACCAAAAAAAAGCGTCATTAGCATTTCCCAACTACTTTAGAAGGGCCATAACCTAGTATCCTATGAAAAAGCTTGACCCTACCTCACTCATTTGCCAACCATCAAAGTTTTTGACACCATTACACCACCATAAACCTCATTTCACCACCCAAAAATACCAACCAAAGAAGCCTTCTTAATTCATACATATTTACCAAGTGATTGGTATAGACTTAATTTGCATACAAGCCCATGACTCATGCATGCTCCTAGAATGACTTAAAGGTTACACTTACAATAATTTCCAAGGGTTCTAGATAAGAAGTAGTGAAAAACAATCGAAAATAAACGAAAAAAATGGAATTCTGAAGAAATAAGCAAAGACATACATAGGTACGCTAGTACCCGGCTATGGGCCCGATCGTTCACCTTCAACCTATCAATAGAAATCAGTAAGTGATGTATTGCAAAATACATCTATTTATCGTGTACAGTTTGTATCTATTTTGAGTCAGGTTATGTCGTTTTTAGGTTAGAATTAGTTACTGCTGATAGATGTGTGAATTGCAGGTCTCGGATGCTGAATGTGCTGAAAAATGAGAAAAATATGTTAGACGAGAAAAAAAACCGAGAACCTGGTTAGATGCAGCTGAACGGAAACTGAAAGAATGAAGAAAAGTGAGAGGATGCGAATTAGTTTCCTTGCTAACGGTTGTCTATCAAGTCGAATCAAGAACCCAAGTTACCTTAGGTTTATAGCCCGGGAGGGAGTAGATCGAATTAGGGTACTTTACATAAACCACTTAGATAACCCCGAGAGGGAGTCTAGACTAACCAGTGTTCTCAATAGCCTTTAGAGTTCCATAGGTGTCTTTCTGAGAAGGGTCGGGGATCTTGTTCGGTGTCCCAATAGGTTTACACTTTAAGATCCCTGTTCCATAATAACTTGCATCCTATTAAAACATAACTAGTAATAACTAGTAACATTTCGGGTTCCAGTATAGGTAGTCATTTGTCATCATCTGAATTAAATCCAAGTTCGTTCGTGTCTTAGTTAACTTAGTTAATTAGTTTTAATTAATTGCAATTTTAGGATATTTAGAAACACCCCGCCCCCTAATATAAAAACAGTTAGAGTCGTGTCAGTCTAAGTCTAGAGAGTCTAGTTAACGTAATTAAATAGAGCCCTGTGTGTTTGATTTCCGGACTTACTTAGCTTTACTAGAGTCGATCGGTTCGCTTGTCGGTTAGTAGTTTAGTCGAGTTTAGAGAGTCTAGGGTATTACTTAGTATCTAGATTAGGTTAATTTAGGTCGTTTTAATTAAACTACTAAGCCAACCCAAATGGTTAACAAAAAGTCAGACACTATGCGAAGGAACACTTGTGCCCACTTAGGCACAACCGTTAGATCAAACTACAACGATATTGCCAAACTAGCAGGGAAACTATATACCGTTGTGGTCTAGTATCAAGTAAGAAAATAGTTTAAGTGGTTTAAGTTACTTGATACTATGGTTTTTCTGGTTAGACATCAATTTCCCAAAGGTAGTTACTTTTATAAAAACCAAGTCCTTTGCACTTTGATCCTATCCCCACGCTATGGCAAGAGCTTACCAACCCAAAGTCCGATTCCAAAACCTTTAAACCCCTTTAGCATCAACATACCACTCACTTTCAATAAGTGCTTTCTTACCTAAAGTCATTAACACACACACAACTCTTGTTAATCCATAGTTTGCTTTGGTTAACTCCCCATCAAGGGGTATGTTTCCCCCAAACACCCACAAGAACCTTAGCCAAGAAAGGCCACAAAGGTAGTTTTCATCAAACATGAAAAAATTATATTAATCATTACAAGGTTGATTACAATAATGATTCTTAACTTTTACTTAATGATTACAATGACTAGAGAGAGGGAAGACGAGAAGTGTGTTATGGAGAAGAGAAAAGAAAAGAATTGAGCAAGTGAAAATGGGGGCCAAAGGCCTCTATTTATAGTTTGCTGGAGGTTTAAACAAGGGGCATGCCTGGCTGGCACAACCGTGTTTGGTTACTAGTGATTGGTTGTTGCCCAGACACGAGACGTATCTCCCAAACACAGCATGTGGTCAGTTTTTTGGGACCTACCTGATCTTTGAAATCTTTTAGAATCTTTTTGTTGTCTTTTAGTGATGGAGACACAAGGCGTACCTTAAGGGAATGGGGCGTGTCTGTGTTTCTTATGTCTAGACTTCAAGTGTTGGTCTTCAAAAGGTGTTGTTGTCTTCGAATTTGAGACACGGAGCATGTCTAGGGGACATGGGGAGTGTCTAGTTCATTCTTTAGCCTTTCTTCCGATTTTTGCCTGGTTTCGCTTCCTTTGTTCGATTTGGGTTTGTTTTGTCATGAAAAAAACCAAAATAAGTCCATTTCAAACATATTTTTTTTGTAACAAAACACATAAAAGTGGGTCTAATTACGTGCATTTTTACTCATATCAAATATGCTCACACTTAAATCTTTATTTGTCCTCAAGCAAAACTTTATAATATTGGGTTTATCATACACCCAAATTCGTTTAATCCGCGGGCCAAGATCTTGGGCATTTCAAAGCCTTTCGCTTGCTTACAAACCGTTTATGTTTGTTTTTAATTAATATACTAAAAAGAAACATAAAAAATATAGCAAGCCTACGAAAATTTTATTTTATACTAAATCACACACCTCACAAGATTGTTCGATCAACAGTCAGCCGATGATTATGTCACTGTGGAACACTCGAGTCAAGACGTACCAAGAAAATATCATAAGCTTGACAAGTGATAGCATCCTCAACCGCTTAACCAACCAAGTAAACATCAATAGGTCTTTTATTTGGCTGTAATGTAGGCTTCGGGTAATGCTTGGATTATTTGGAACGAGTGGCTTAAAAGAGTAGCAAAAAGATTTTAGTTTTAAAAATAGCTTTTGGGGTTTTCATAACTTTTTCTTTAATATTTACAATATTCTGTCGGTAACAAGTTGTTTTATTGATTAATTTAAAGATTATTTTTTAGAAGCATGTGGAAGGATGGGTTGGAAGAATAATGAGTTGGTTGAGTAGAAAGCTTCAGAAAGATGCAATGCTAAATATGCGGTGGATGATTCTTCCAAAGCAGTTTTATGAGTGTTTATTAGAATCGGTTCCTAAAAACTTGGCTAATTATTGCAATAGTAAATTACACCAATTAGTAAATTATACCATTTTCTTTCCTTTTTTGAAGTTGATTACGTTTTTTTTTCTGGTTCCACTAGAAAATAAAAAATGGCTGCTTGTTCGACTTAAGTTGCAGAACCAAGAGCTAGTTATTTATCTGGTTGAACAGGCTGTTAATCTAGTTCAACCTGTCTATTCATTAGGCAGAACCTGTACATCGTCCGGTTCATCAGGCTGTTCATCTGGTTCTACTTGTTATTCATCAGGCAAAACATGTACATTATCTAGTTCAACAACTTGTTCAACCTGTTATTCATCCAGCAGAACCTGTTATTTAATCGGTTCAACCAGAATCGGCTCCTCTCCTTGTATAGTATGACCCATGTGATGATGGTTTTGATTGGAAATGGGCGTTAGAATGTGCTCAACTTCAAAAAGTACCAGGGTGGGTAGAGGGGTACGAAACTGATCCAGAAGAGGAATACATACCACGATCAGATGAGGATGTGGGTTACGAATCTGAATACAACTTTCTTTCCATCTATAAATATTAGTAGTGGTTTTATCAAATTTAATTATGTTATGATGTAGGGTATTATGAGTGGCAGTGGCTTACATTTATAATTCTTAATAGAGTAAAGTATAGTTTCAGTCACTGAGGTTTACACCCGCTCTCAGGTTTAGTCTCCATTTCAAAAAATTCAATACTCTAGTCCCTTATGTTTCAATTGCTCACTATTAAAACCCTGGCACTAAATCTGTCTGTTGACCGTTAGTTTACTTAACGGCGTGAAAGGCAGTTTGGTCATTTCACCAAAAACTGACCCTTTTCACACCATTTAACCTTCTGGCTTCCCAAAGAAGCACACAATCACTCCCTCTCTCCTCCAAAACCCTTTGGTGAACAGCGATTTTCCTGCGAATCACGCAAACAACTCCGATCATTGAAAACATGAGGCAGTACGCAATAATCTTGATGACAATCCACATTGTTGGTACGACATTGTGTAAATTTCACTTAAATTCGTTTATTTCATTATGCGTGCCATGTATATAATCTGAAATGTGGATCGGTTTTCATGGAATTCTAGTTGGACTTTGCGTGCAAGTGACCCAACGCACAATCCAGATCCAATACTGGGTTCTGTTAAGGACTAGAAGGGGCCTGAGGATTGAGCTCTGTTTCAGTCGGCGAGGATGATGATCGGGGTGTGCTTGGTTTGCTGTACATATTATATATAACTATTAGGATAAGTATAACACTTTAAAGGGTTGATTTTGGATTGATCCTGATCATTTTTGGGTTTTTGAAGTTTATGATTAGGATTTACCCTTTTGTGATGTTCATTGGATGCTAATTAAACTGTTCTTGATGCTTATTAAACGGTGTTTTACTTATTAAGTGGATGCTAATGGTAGTCTTTAATGGTTAAATGAAAGTGTTTATGATGATTATTCTACTATGTTTGAAATTATTAAACATGGTGTGGCTTATAAAGTGTGTTTGGTTGTCAAACAGGATTCTAAAGTTGGGTTAGAATCGATTGTGTTTTCTATGTTGTGCATCAAGATCAGGATCATGTCAGTTGTGTTGTGCATTAGGATGATGTCAATAGCATATTATGTTTACCATGCACATAATTAGTTGTGTTGTGCATTTGGATGATGTCAATAGATCTTCATTAGATTACATTCAATTAAATAGTTGCTGCACTTAAGTTTTGAATGCATGCACATGAATGCACATAAGCCTTTGAACATGAAATGCACATAAGCCTTTGAACATGAAATGCACAATTGGACTTACATTTAGTTGCTTAGCTGTTGCACATTCAGTTGAATAGATGTCGCACACCGGTTCTTTTCTCATTGTATGCACAATCGGTCTCGCTTATAAATTGAACAGGCATGATAGACTTTGTTTTGCACAACTGGATTTACCAAACTCAGGAACAGGGATGATGTACTTTTTTATGCATAATACGATTTAGCAAACTCTGGAATAGGGATGATAGACTATTTTATGCATAGTAGGATTTGTCAATCACTTGAACAGGGAGCATACATCTTGGTAGGGATAACATGAACTGTTTGTCAGACCTGTTTGACTAGAATTACTGGTCAAACCTGTGATAATGAAGGGAGTTCATGTTCTACTACTGAAACTCAATTGCTATTGCGAAGTTCAACCCCAACTAAAGTTCTAACAGTCAATCCCAATTCAGGTTCTAAAAGTCAAACCCATTTGAATTTCTAACGGTCAAACCCATTTCAAAGGAACTTCAACTCTGTTTACGGGTTCTAGATACGGATTATTGTTAAATTGCTATATATATAAATTTAGCATGATATTAAAATAACCGATATCCCACCGCGATAAGCGATCTCTCAAATATCGGTCCTTGACCGATATCCGATAGTTTACCGCATTAACTACTTAGATAACATGATATTGCTGAGTAATTAAGGATAATTGGTGGTTAGGTTACAAGATTAGGATAGAGTTTTAAATATGGAAGGAAAATATGAATTATACGTTCGGGAAACTATAAGTAAACTTTTGGGCTATGCAGTCAATAGCGTGCTATAACGGTGCTATAGCACTGCTATAATGCTTAGCGGACATTCGATCTCATAGCGGTTCAAATAGCGGTCCCCTATAGCGGTTCCGCTATTAGTGGTGCTCAATGCCGCTATTTGACCGCTATTCTGAAACCCGTATAGCGGTCGTAGCACTGCTTTTAGCGGTTTTTTTATATTTCAACCCAAAAACCCATATTAATCAACTTTTTGTTTGAAATAAACCTAAAAGTAAAGGCCCAAATGTAAACTAAACCTAAATCAAGGTCTAAAGTCTTCATTTGCTGGATTCGTTTGACGTTGGTTCTTCATCGTTCAACAAAATTAAACCTAAATCTAGAAATTGTTGCACTTCCACTTTTATGTTTTCATTTTTTGATATTACTACTAATATTTTTGGCATGATATTACTATAAAATTTTAATACCACTATCAATATTTTCAAATATATATTTATATTTATATATAAATACATAATTTATGCATGGTATAAAAATTGCCGCTATACTACGTTGAAGAACGTAGAACTAACAGATCGAAATCTGGTTAGATCTAGGGTTTGGCTTCTTGCATAAAGAGGTTAATCCTTCGTTTGGTTTCGCGACGATGGTGGTTGCAATTATATCCCTACTGACCCTGCAAAACAGAACACCGTCAGCCTCGCCACGGGGCGAAGGGGGGTTCTCTCCGTGACCACCCTCCGGCGTGAGAATAAGTACAGGTAGTCGGAAATAGTTTCAAGTGAAGTAAGAGAGAGAGTAAGTGAGAGTGAATACCTTTTTCTTGGGCTATAAGTAGCTTATTTATAGCCGGCGTTTTGGGCGCCAAAGTGAGAGATGGAAACCTAACGGAATCTTTTGTTGCTCCGTTAAGTTTTAATCATCCGTTAGTGCACACGGATCGGTTATTCATCTAAGGCTAGGGGATTGCCACATGTCGCCATGAGATCACTTTATTTTATTGATGTGAGCATGCTATCACCGTGATCTTCCCTAACCTCCCTGGATGCTGCCACGTGTCATTCAGTTACAACCGAAAGGTGGCCTTGAACGATTGGCATTAAATGCTTCTAGAACATTATACAACTGTGATCAATTGTGCTGTTGCCACGTGTGCATTCTATTATAACAGAAAAGATTCCTGTTGCCTCTGCAATATTTCTTGTGGACATAAATTCTTTGCTAAGGAAAAGTCTGAGAATTAACTGTTTCCTTGCGCGAGCGACGCAAGGTAGTTAAATGATCCTTTTCCCTTTTAGATGCTTGGTGCAGAGAGTTGTGAACCTCCTCTGTTGTGCTGTTGGTTGCGCAAGGTTTATGAGAACCCACAGTGGCAGGGAATTCTCAAGATTTAACTATCTTCCTTACGTGAGTCGGCGCAAAGTAGCTAAATGAACTTTTCCCTTCTTTGCTGTTTAGCGCAACGTCTGCTGAGTTCCTTCTTTGGTACAAATGTCTGCGCAAGGTTTATGAATGAAATATTACCCAAGGAAATTAATCAAGGTTAACTTTGAACCTTGCGCGAGCCGCGCAAGGTAGTTAAATGATCCTTTCCTTCTTTGGATACCTGGCGCATAATTTAGTGAAGTCTTTCTTTGGCAGAGAAGTCTGCGCAAGGTTTCCTTGGCAGTTAATAATGGGTATGGTTCTCTTGCTTAGCGCAAGGTTTTTGGGACCATACCCCTTTAAGTCCCCCAGTCCAGTGTTGCTCCTATGCGCAAGTAGCAAGTAGGTGGGGCACTGGACTAAAGAAAAATGGTGTGTTGCATGCTTATAGATAGTTGCGCTGAAGGCAATAGGGAAAGTCAAATGAAACTTTTAGGATAAGGAAAACTTTCTTGAATTTTGAAAAAGCTGTCCTTTTTGTCAGGGGTTGGTGAGAGACAACGTGCCGTTGTGACGTTTTGGGTACTGTTTGACAACTGTCAACAGATGTTAACCGTACAACATTAATTGCCTGACGGCATGTGTGCTGCACACGCGCGCGTGAGGGTGGTTACTGTTCCCCACTCGCCCTGACATGTACCTAGGGTTCCGGAAAAGGGGTGGAGGCGGTTACACGTTACCCCAGGAATTTATTGCGATCCCTTTATATATGCATCTCTGTATTCATTTTTACTTCATGCTTTCAAAACTTCTTCATCTTCTAAATTGAAATCCCTTTGTCTTCTTCTCTGATATTTCCTCCCTCCTAAGAAATTTTCTCTCATAGAATCATGGCTACTGGAACCAGTTCCGGTAAGACCGAGATGCCAGGACATCACTACTTCCACCGTTAAAATGGAAGAAAGAAGATTTGATACATTGATTAATAATTTCTTGTTCGCCAACTCCTAGGGAGCATTTTACCCTAAGGAGGGTTCCACGGCGGCGGATGCTCCAGCCGGCTACATCACTTTATTCTTTGATTATTATGCCGAGGGCAACTTCAGGCTTCCGGTGACTCATTTCATGCTGGAAATTTTTGACTTATACAAATTCCATATCTCTCAGTTGAACCACATGGGAATGGTCAGAATCAGGCACTTTGAGTTTGTTTGCCGATCGATGAACATTATTCCGACGGTTGAGAAATTTCGAGATTTTTACCAGTTGCACCGTGCTCTGGGATTCTATTCGTTCCAACAACAGCTTCAAGCCAAACGCTTGTTACTTGTGCCTCCCAAGTCGTACCATGACTGGAAACCGAAGTTTTTTTATGTGAAGGCGGCGGTTATCTCGACGGCGATGACGTTTAGGGCCAGAGAGGAGATAGAATTGGAGACGTTGGCCATTCCTACCAACGAAGTGTGGTATCAAAATATTAAGGATGTGCCTAACATTATTTTGCCAGAAAGGGCGTTAATTGCTGCTGGGATGAGCATCTTGTGGAAGAAGGAACGCCAAGAGAAGCCAGTTTATACTGAAGATGGAGTTGGTATGTTCCTTTTATAACTTGTTATGATCATCTGTTATAAGTGTATATTGATGATGTTCCTTGCTGTGCTTTGTGATACAGTTGCACCGTTGTAGTTGGTTTCTTTCAAGAGGGACAATGGGAAGATGGCCGTGGTGCCACATGAAGAGAATGAGGAGCCGTGGTTTGATCAAATCTTAGGAAATTTTGAAATCCCCAAGAAAGAAAACCTGAATGCGCAGCTCTCTTCTACTACTGGTACGTCATATATTGTAAAGCCTGAGTTAGAATTGCAATATTACTATTAGATATTAATTCTAAGTAATATTGCAATGTAATTTATGGCGCAACGTTTTTCCCTTTATCATTGATTATGTAGGTGATTTGCTAAACTTGGGCGTAGGCCCTGATTCTAAGAAGAAAAAGAAACCGACTGCTGCTGCTGCGCCACCTCACTCCAAACCAGATAGTCAAAAACTAAGACATCTGCAGCTGTAAAAACTGAGAGCAAGAAAGGTACGCGTCTCGTATCTGATTCTTGGTGTGATTACGTGGTGGTGTCAGACTCATTAGAGGGTCTCGCGCCTGTAGGTTTGAGGAAGCCAAAGGAAGAGCCTATAGATGCATCATCTATCCCTGCTTCTAACCCGGATGAACCCTTGGAAATACCTTCAAGCCCGGAGGAAGCGTTGAAGCGCACCTCAAAGAAGAGGAAGGAATCTGAGACTGCACCACCTTCTCTGCCGAAAAAGCTGTGCGGCCGCGCCACGGCAAGAAAAGCAACTTAGATGCTTTAGCCAAGAAATTTTCTCCTGGTATGCTTACTTTTTTTGAACATTCTGTTGTGATTGCTGCGCGTTGTCTTATATTTGGAAATTTGTTCTGATCACTGCATTTATTGCAGAGAAACCTGTGAAAGCTGCGCCAGCCACATCAACCTCTGAACCAACCTCGCGCCATCCTAAAGGTACAGAAGGAGATGGAGTGACTCCGGCGCAACTCCTTCAGGTGCAGACCCTATTATTCCTGATGCGCCAGAGAAGATTGCTCCTGAAGAGGAGCAACAAAAAACTTCTGTTGAAAATCCTGCTGGCGAGCAGGTAAAAGATACTGCCCCCCTTCCGCGGAGACTGAAACTACGACACAAGATACGACTGCCTCCCCCACTCATGCTGAAAAAATTGCTTCAACAATTAAGGAGTGGGTCCCTTTACAGCTGGCCAAGGGTTTTCCTCATTTTTTGACGATCCTGAAGAGGAGTCGCCTATTCGTCCCAAGGAGACTCTTGGGGATTATTACTACCGAACTTACTCCGATAAGAAGGCCTCCGCCGTACACGAGCCGGTGTGGAAACTGAAACAGAGTGACACCTTTACCGATCTGCAGGCTTGCAGGGAATGGTATAAGGGAATCTATCCATCGGCGGAGGTAAAAGCCAGGAAGAAATACCCATTACCAAATTTATCAAGCCAATCTTTTGGAGACGGCGCAGGCCTCGTCGGTTACACACCGGATTGTGCGCGGTGGCGCAGTATGAATAAGGAATGGGATGAGTTTGAATCCAAACGATTCAAGGTTGGGACAGAGAGTGACAAATTGGGAAGGATGAGGGTTGAGCTTGAGGCGGAGAGGAGTAAGTTTGAAGATGAGAAGAAGACCGAAGAATGGTCGGCGCTTGCCTGGAAAAGGAAGTATGAGTCCGCTGCTACGTAGCACGTTGAAGATCGCAAACGCTTTGTGGAGGCTTGTGATCGTGATAATAATGAAAAATTTTTTATGCGCAATGAAATTGAGAAACTTAAGAAAGAGAAGGCTGATGCGGTTGCTGCAGCAGAAGAGGCTCGTTCACATAGAGAGAGGAGCGAGCAGAATGAGGTAGCAACCAAAATGACTCTCCTTCTTAAGAATAAAGAGATTGATGAACTAACCTCTATGTTATTTGATCAGGAGCGTCTGCAGGCGGAGGTTGATTCCTTGAAAAAGGATATCAAGCTTCATCGATCTGAGAAAGCCGAGTTGACGCCGTCTAACTGAAAATGAGAAAAAATTGATTGTACGGAGGTCGCTCGTCCCACAGCGGAGAGCCTAGCAGAGTCACTGATGAATCAGCTCACTTGGCTGTGCGAGTATGGGATTGTGGAGGTATTATCCCTAACTTACAGTGTATATGTTTTGTTTAATTATCATAGTTTATACTGATGCGCTTGTATACAGATTGCAAATGCCATCTTAAACTCTACGGAGTTAGATGAAAGAGTGGCGGAGCTGATGGTAGCGGCGCACAATGATGGTCATGCCGAGGGCTTCAAGGAGTGCACACTGCACGTGGCACATGCCTTGCATACCAAATGGGATACAAGCCGAGCTACCACTCATGGAATTAATACTTCTGCCATCTACACTGCTGCAAAAGAAAATTATGATCATTTGCAAATCCCAATCATGGACCTTGTGGATGCTGCACTGCAACATGATGATTTTGTAGACAGATTAAAAGAAATCGTTGCAGTGACGGAGAAGCAATCAAGCAAAAAAGATGTAGAAAAGGGCAAATAGATTGTTAGAATTTGCCTGATGTTGTATATATTTTTTATGTATCGTTGTGCGGAAGCGCAAGTACGTTCCACTGTGAATATAATTTTTTAGTTTACAATGTTTGCATGTTATCAATTACTTGTTTAGGATAGAAAAATGAGCGATAATTAATCTCATGTGTGAGCGTAAGCATTGTGTTATCTTGTGGCTCATGAGTATGTGTTTTTGTTTATCCAAAGGAATTGCATGCATTTGTAATAAATAAATATATAAAAGAATGTAAGTAGCGATAGAAAATATTTTATTTCATCGATAAAGCATAAAGCTACATCTGTTACTAAGATTACAAGCAAGAATTAATGTAAGCAGGCTCGTGGAAAGCGCAAGACTAATGAGCTCTGAGATTACATGTAACATCTGCGCAATTGTTGGGGTTCCAGGTCTTTGGGACGCTAGAACCGTCCAAGCGCCTCAATGTGTATACTCCTTTGCCAAGGACTTCATGGATCACATAGGGGCCTTCCCATCTTGGCGCAAGTTTACCCGGTTTTTCAGCATTAGATGCTTTTATCACGGAGGACGAAATCCCCCGGTACAAAAGTGCAAACGCGCACCCGTTTGTTATAATATTTCTCCAGCTGAGATTTATATTTCGCTTCGCGGATGGCTGCGTTTTCGCGTCTTCTTCAACCAAGTCCAAATCCAATCGGCGTTGCTCTTCATTATTTTGTTTCTCTAATGCAAGCATTATTGGTGATGGGAGACCTATCTCAGCAGGGATTACCGCCTCTGTACCATATACTAAACTGAATGGGGATTCTCCCGTACTTGTCTTAGGCATTGTTCGATGCGCCCACAGAATGCTGGGCAACTCATCGACCCAACCATGCCGCGCCGAGCCAAGGCGGGCTTTAATGCCGTCAACTATTTGCTTGTTAATACTTTCAACTTGCCCGTTCGCCTGCGTGTGCGCAACGGATGAAAATACATGTTCAATCTGCATTTCCTGCATCCACCTTTGCAGATCTTCAGATGCTAAATTGGGACCATTATCTGTGACGATGCGCATGGGTAATTCGAAACGACAAATAATGTGCTCCTAGATAAACTTCCGGACTACCATGGCTGTTATCGAGGCTAATGGCTTTGCTTCAACCCACTTTGTGAAGTAGTCGACAGCAAAAACGATGAATTTTACTACGCCTGGCGCATCAGGAAAGGGCCCCACCAAATCGATGGCCCATTGTTGAAACGGCCACACCGTTGTAACTGGGACCAACGGATTTTTGGGGCGCAACGTTTCGGGTGCATGTTTTTGGCAAGCCATGTATTTGCGCAGCATGTCCACGACATCCACGTACATCCCAGGCCAATAGTAACCTGCGCCCATCACCTTTACGATGACCATGAGTGGCCCCGCATGTATGCCACACAATCCTTCATGGATTTCTCGGATCAGATATTGCGCATCATTCTTATCGACACATCTCAATAAAGGGCCCATGTACGACTTGCGATACAAAATACAATCTGCCATTTCATAGTTTAAAGCTTTGCATCTGATCTTTCGTGCATGCGCCTTGTTGTTAGGAAGTTGGCCATGTTGTAAAAACAAGATGATCGGGGACATCCAGGATGGATTCCCCATTTCGACCATGGTAGCTTACTTTAGCGGAACAGATGGATTTTGTAGAACTTCAATCCTGACTTCCTTTGTTAAATGCTGAAAGCTCGTGGCTGCAAGTTTGCTTAAAGCGTCAACGTGTTTGTTTTCACTTCTGTTGACATGTACAACTTTAAACTGTCGGAATTGACTGAATAAAGATTTGGCTTGTTCCAAGTATAATGCCATAACATCGCCGCGCGCATCATAAGTGCCGTTGATTTGTTCAGCTACTAGTCGAGAATCAACATGCGCTGTCAAATTTGCCGCGCCCATTTTTATAGCAAGGCGCAACCCTGCCAGAAATGCCTCATACTCGGCCTCATTATTTGTGCTTTTGAAATCCAGACGTATAACATAAGTGAACTCTTGGTTATCTGGATTGACTAGTCGGAGGCCGCGCCTGCTCCACATTATTAGATGCGCCATCTGTATGTAATAGCCATTCTCTATCATCCGTAATTGGAACCGATTTTGAATTTCTTCGCATTCTTGTGCTTTATCCGCTGGAACTTCGGCTATAAAATCGGCAAGGATTTGCCCTTTAACTGCTGGTATTGGCTTGTAGATAATATTGTGACCACCTAGTTCGATAGCCCATTTGGCTAATCGTCTTGAGACGTCTGGTTTAGAAAGAGTTTGACCAAGATGATAATTTGTCAGACATTGATGACATGCCCTGAGAAATACCTGGGAAAAGCCTGCGCGACGCATGAACAAGCGCAAGTACTAGTTTTTCCATCATTGGGTATCGAGATTCTGGGTCATTTAGCATTTTGCTGATGTAATAAATAGGCGATTGAACACCTTCTCGTTCAACAAGCAAAACTGCTCCTACTGCCAATTCAGATGCAGCAAGGTAGAGAATCAGAGGTTCTTTGTTGCGCGGGGCTGTCAAAGTTGGTAACTAAATCAAGCAATCCTTCATGTCTAGGAAAGCTTTCCCTGCCTCTGGCGTCCATTGAAATTTATCCTTCTTCACGCAGTTGTGCAAAGTACGAATGAAAGGATAGGATTTTGCCGCATGGTTCGCGAGAAAACGATTGAGAGCAGCTAATCGCCCCGCCAATCTCTGCATCTCCTTAACGCTCGCCGGAGATGTCATACTTTTAATTGCTTCAACTTTCTCTGGATTGACTTTAAACCCATTCTTTGTGACGATGAATCCGAGGAACTTGCCCTCTTCCATGCCAAAAGAACACTTGCTTGGGTTTAATTTCAGATTCACATTCGCAAAGAATCAAAAGTTTTCTGAATGTTTTCTAACATCGTTTCTTCTGTATGGCTCATGATGACTAGGTCATCAATATACACCTCAACGGTTTTCCCGATGTCATCTCCAAAAACTGAATCCGTAAGTCGCTGATGCGTGGCTCCCGCATTGCGGAGCTCAAAATGGCATTTTTGTATAACAGAAAATACCTTTCTCCGTGCGGGAAGCCGTCTTGTCTTCATCCTCTTGTTTCATCAGCACTTGATGATACCCTTTGTAACAGTCGAGAAAACATTTCCAGCGAAATGATGCTAAGGAGTCCACTTTTTTGTCAATTTCTGGAAGCGAGTAACAATATTTGGGACATGCCTTGTTTAATCCTTAAAATCAACGCACATGCGCCACCCGCCGTTATGCTTTTGACCATAACGGGGTTTCGCCACCCAGGTTTGGTACTTGACTTCGCGCAGAATACCAGCTTTAAGTAACTCGGCAACTTGCTCATTCATAGCTTCCGTTTTTCGGTACCCAGGCTGCGCTTTTTCTGGACTACTGGTTCCGCTGATAGGAAGACATTTAAACAATGTTCGGCGACGTCGCGTGGAACCCCGACCATGTCTGCAGGTGTCCAGGCAAAAATATCCATATTTCGAAACAACAAAGTTTTGAGTTTTGCGCGAATTGCCATAGATATCGCAGGACCAAGAGTAATTGGTTGCTCTGGATATTTGTTGTTTAGAACCCATTTCTCAGGTTCATTTGGTGTCGTTGGTTTAGCAGCCTTAACCACCGGCTCTTCGATAGACATGATCTTCTTTCGAGCAAAGATGATAGCTACTCCCGTTGGCGTTGGGAAACCACACGCAGCGTGAGGCGCAGACGTAACCATGCTGAAGTCACGTTGCGCTCGACGCCCTATTAACACGTCATGACGGGAGGTTCCGGCATTACCATAAAGTTCAGTTGAATGGTTCGCGAGTGCTTACCGTCTAAAAGAATCACCGGAAAAAGTATTTGTCCAAGAGAAAAGACAGCCTCATTGCAAAATCCAGTAAAGGGAAGTCAACTGGTTCCAGGCGTGCCTTATCTTCCGGATCTAACTGCTTGAAACATTGCTCGTATATGATATCCATAGAACTTCCCGGATCTATGAACATGTAGTCAGTCTGGTAATGGCCGAAGATACCTGTGATCACAACTGGTCTTTCTTCCTGAGGTTCGCCAGGAACAACGGGAAAGATTACTTGCTGCTCGCGCCATTTCTCCCCCCGGAATCGTTGAAAGCTGCGCTTGCACAACGAGCCTCCTTGAATCATGGCAACTTGTTTCATCTTTTTGTTGCTTGGCCCCTCATCCCCGCGCTTGAGTTGCCTGACCTCTTTTCGAATTGATTGCAGTTAGTGTGTCAACTTACCACTTTTCAAAGCCTTTTCAATTTATTTGTGTAGGCTAATGCAATTGTCAGTTGTGTGCCCTGTGTCTTTGTGAAAATCACAGAAGAGATTCGAGTCTTAACCCTTCTTGTTCTTCATGGGCTGAGGTTTCTTAAATTGGTAATTTTCAGTGCTCAAGACTTCCGCGGGAGACTTCGTTAAGGGAGTCCATTGTCGATCCCGATTTTTCTGTTTGATTGCTTTCTGGGTAGCAATCTTATTAATCGTTGCGCGAGCGTCTACAGGCGAATACGTGGAATATGAGCTTTGATTGGAGTCCTTCCATCCTTTCTTGAACTTTCGACCACCTCTACTCAGATCTTGAGGTTGATTCTGAGGTAGTGGTGGCCTGTTAGAATTAAGGTTCCGCTCTGTCTGCGCGTAAACCTTGGCTGCTGCCGTTAGCTTATCCCAGCTCTTGAGAAGGCCGGTTGTTCCAGAAAGTACTTTGATCATCTCATCGCACCTTACCGCGTATTTGCATTGCGCGCGCATAAGGTCCTCATGAACGTCTCCAATCTCCAAAACTTCTTTGTTGTAGCGCGTAATAAAATCCTCGAGGTTTTCATCATCCCTCCGCCAGATGTTCATCACATCTGAGGAGTCACACACTATCGCCTTTGTTGACTAAAGTTGTGTAAGGAACTTCTCCTTAAGATCGTTCTAAGAAGACAGTTTACCCGTATGTACGTTATCAAACCAGAGGCGCGCGGCACCTGTAAGTGTTTGTACGAACAGATGGCACCACATTGGTAATGTCCATCCTCCAATTAGCCCTGCGCCAGTGAAGAGGCGCATGTGATCATCAGGATCAGTTAAACCGTTAAACTTACCTACGTTGGATGGCAACTTTGCTCGCTCTAGCGGAACCAACGCTAATCCTCTTATAAACTTAGATTGTTCCGCTGCTTCGGCTGGTCGATATACCAGATTGTAATCGTGCTCAGCCTCTGGTTTAGATATTGCATGTACTTTGGGCTTGTAACTAACATGATCTGCAGACAGACGATTAAAAACACTTGTAATATCTCCTTCTTCATAGGTCTTATCGTACTCATCGTGTTGGGTGTCCCGCTTCTGTGACGATCGCGGGCCCAAACGTGAGTGAACAGATGTGCGACGTTGAACGTTTTCTTCTTGCTTTCTACTACCAGAATGAACAGGATCATTCCTGGTTTTAGAGTACGTTTCATTTCCATCTTCAAACACATGCGAAGGCGTATGAGCATGGTTTTGAGTATTATAACTCACCGCTCGAGGTGCCGGCGAAGCACAGACCTGAGGAGCGTTAACTGGAGCTTGAAAAGCTGGAGTTCCGGTGTGAGCACATAGTTGAGCGTACATAGCGTTTAAAGTAGTTTGAGATTTGATTAACCACGATAATAGAGTCTTTCCAGGTGGCAAAATTGATGCAACATCAACATGAGGAGCTGCCGGAGTTACTGGAATGCTCGCATGATCTGGATCATACGGAGCGTCAGCTTCTTCGGACGAATCCTCAACAATTTGTCCGTCGACCTGAGGAGCGTCGCCGACGCGACGGATCTCCGATCGAGGACCTGGAAACGATGATCCATCAGCCATGATGCTGAAGATCTGAGTGAAACAAAACGAAAGATGAGAATAGAATTGAAAATCAGTAGGCACCAATGAAGAACGTAGAACTAACAGATCGGAATCTGGTTAGATCTAGGGTTTGGCTTCTTGCATAAAGAGGTTAATCATTCGTTTGGTTTCGCGACGACGATGGTTGCAATTATATCCCGACTGACCCTGCAAAACAGAACACCGTCAGCCTCGCCACGGGGAGAAGGGGGTTCTCTCCGTGACCACCCTCCGGCGTGAGAATAGTACAGGTGGTCGGAAATAGTTTTAAGTGAAGTAAGAGAAAGAGTAAGTGAGAGTGAATACCTTTTTCTTGGGCTCCAAGTAGCTTATTTATAGCCGGCGTTTTGGGCTCCAAAGTGAGAGATGGAAACCTAACAGAATCTTTTGTTGCTCCGTTAAGTTTTAACCATCCGTTAGTGCACACGGATCAGTTATTCATCTAAGGCTAGGGGATTGCCACGTGTCGCCATGAGATCACTTTATTTTATTGATGTGAGCATGCTATCACCGTGATCTTCCCTAACCTCCCTAGATGCTGCCACGTATCATTCGGTTACAACCGAAAGGTGGCCTTGCACAATTGGCATTAAATGCTTCTAGAACATTATACAACTGTGATCAATTGTGCTGTTACCACGTGTGCATTCTGTTACAACAGAAAAGATTCTTTTTGCCTCTGCAGTATTTCTTGTGGACATAAATTCTTTGCTAAGGAAAAGTCTAAGGATTAACTGTTTCCTTGCGCGAGCGACGCAAGGTAGTTAAATGATCCTTTTCCCTTTTAGATGCTTGGTGCAGAGAGTTGTGAACCTCCTCTATTGTGCTGTTGGTTGCGCAAGGTTTCTGGGAACCCACAGTGGCAGGGAATTCTCAAGATTTAACTATCTTCCTTACGCGAGCCGGCGCAAAGTAGCTAAATGATCTTTTCCCTTCTTTGCTGTTTAGCGCAACGTCTGTTGAGTTTCTTCTTTGGTACAAATGTCTGCGCAAGGTTTATGAATGAAATATTACCCAAGGAAATTAATCAAGGTTAACTTTGAACCTTGTGCGAGCCCGCGCAAGGTAGTTAAATGATCATTTCCTTCTTTGGATACATGGCGCAGAATTTAGTGAAGTCTTTCTTTGGCAGAGAAGTCTGCGCAAGGTTTCCTTGGCAGCTAATAATGGGTATGGTTCCTTTGCTTGGCGCAAGGTTTTTGGGACCATACCCCTTCAACCGCTATAACCTATATATCACATAGTGGACCTTGACCGCTATATGATTTTGGACCGCTATAACTGCATAGCTTTTGGGGGTATTTTCGTCTTTTCACTAAAATACAACGATCTATTAGTGCCAAGCCTTTAAAGCAATTGAATACGTCAAGGACTGGAGTGTTGATTTTTTAAATGAGGACGGAACCTGAGATCGGTGTAAACTCCAGGGATTGAACTGTACTTTACTCTTCTTAATATATAATGTTTAATTATCAGCTTTGCTTAAATTAATCTAAATTTATCTTCTAAATATCTGTATCCCGTGTTTATTTAATAATAACAAGTGCATGCAACGCTTTCTTTTTGCAATACACGTTGTACAAAATATTTTTAACCTACTAATAAAGTCGGGACTAAATACATAAAATAAAAACATTAAAGATTGATGTTCCTTCTTTGTCAAGGCCAGACCCAGACATATGCTCAAGAGTCTTTCTTGCTTACACAAAGATATCTAAGTTCGTCGGATGTTACCTAAAATTTTAAAGCTAAGAAAAACATCTGCTAAACACCGGAACATGTCTGCCAAAACTTAGTTTCCATCAACTTTGTCATTTCCATCTTTGTCAAGGCCGGACATATGCTCGGATAGAAGAGTGTTTCCTGCTTACTCCAAGACATCTAACTTCGTTGATGTTACCTGAAATTTTAAAGTTCAGAAAAACGTTGTATGAAACAAAGCTCCAATCGAATATATAATATATTAAGAAAAAATGTAGGAAAGTAGGATAACATAGTTTTTCATCTTCGTTATAATGCGGTCTACGTTAAGAATAGTCAAGCCAAGGAAACTGTGGATATATAGTAAACATAAAAAAGAGTAAAAAAAATAAACACATGCGTCTACGATTAAACATAAAATATCGCATCTAAAGCTTGGGACCAACATGAAAGCGTTTAAGCCACATGAGCCGACTGAAGCAGCTAGGCTCAAACGCAACATGGGTAATTGCGGCGCCAATGCATCTCCTAGCCGCCAGGTATATACAAATCCACATGTCTTCCTCTAATTCGCTTGGACTATGGCTGTTCACAGAGCCGAGCCGAACCCAGCAGACCTTTGCTCTTGCTTGGCTCGTTTACAAACCGAACCGAGCTGAGTGGCTCATTTAATACCGAGCCTCAAATCAAGTGAGCATTTTCCTGGGCAGTAAATATTTCGAGCGAGCGTCAAGCGAAGTTTTAGCGATTTGGACAACCTTGTCGCCCAATTTAAATTTGCTGAGAGAAATAGTGACGATGTTAGTTCTCAAGTTTTCATGTCTCTAAAAACAGATACATTTCATGGCATAATATTTTTCTTATGAATAACAATGTTGTGGCCGACGAGACGATGATCATATTGCACGAACAATGACGTTGAGAGTAGGAGACGATCGACTTAGGGTAACGGCTTGAAACATTGAGGCGATGAGCAAACTATCATTTATCGGTATAGATTTTAACTTTTTGATTTGATATTAATTTTTGTTGGTGTGATTGAGCGAATACGTATAGATATAGTTGTAAATTTGTATACAGTGGCCAAAATCTAATAGAGAGGTATATATAAACTATAAATTTAATTTATATTTAAGTATATATGTATGTGTGTATATATATATATACATGAATAATTTATATTGTGTGTATATATGTGTATATACATGTTTATATATGTATGTGTATATGTATATATATACTAATTAAAAATAATAATTCGAGCCGAGCGGACCTTTGCTCATGCTTGCCTCGTATACAAACCGAACCGAGCAGAGCGACCCATTTACAACCGAGAATCAAATTAAACGACCATTTTTGCAAAATTTTCGAACGAGCGGCGAGGGGTTTGAACGGCCCTAGCTTGGACTGGTGCGTCTCTACTAGACATTTAACATTCTTGTTTCTGTGACGCGTGTCCAATGTTTATTTTTGCCTTGATCAATGTTTACTTTCGTGATTTTGTGCAAGGCCTTTTGATAGTAGAGAATTTGAGTGGTGGATGGGGTGCTAACCCATACCACACAACTTTATTGATAACACAAGAATTGGCCTCCATCACATATTTTGTGTTCAGATTTTTAGTTTACTTGGTAGACTTAATTTCAACGGAAAGAGTGATTGGACATTTAGACCTATACTTGCTATATTTTCAGATTCTGCCCCTTCAGAACCTATAATATGCATTTAACACCTTAAAAGTTGTGCTCATGTGAGAAAATTATTGATAGTCCAAGATTTAAAATTAAAAACTAGAAATACTTATGAAGACATGCTGATTTTTCTCAAGATTAAAATTGAGCTCCCTTTAAGGCTACCGGGTGTGAGGCATTAGTTGGGGCGGGGTTCTCAAGCAACGTTGGCTAAATCATAATGTGTCAGCATTGGGCACGACGTTGCTCCGCTGACATGGGGGTTTGAAGCCTAGCGTGGGGTGGTGGGGAGAGGTAAGGTGGCTTGCTTGGATTTGCTGGTGAGAGATGACTGTTTGGGCTGGGCGTTGTCAAACGGCTACTTAATTTAAAAAATATATATATTTCCTTTTTAAACATTATAAATACTCACCTATTTTTTTACATTTTTACCACTTCTCTACTTCTTCTATCCCTATATTTTTTTTTAAATCAACCCACTTAATCCTCTATAATGCATCCATTTAACCGAAACTACGACCCAACCAACCCCTTTGGATACCAAGAGAACCCGAACCCTAACCCGCCACACCCTCGTCCCAAGCTCAGTCTGATGCTCGTGATCAAGAGCTTGATCTTAGTTTTGATAATTTTGATAATTATCCTTCCCACCCACCTGGCAGAGACACGTCAAAAAAGCTGATTCAAAGAGCTAGATCGGGTTCGGCCCCTAGTTCGGCCTCGGGTAAAGGGTTGTACACCAACCAGTTTGAAGAAATTGAGACGAAAATTGACACATTTAATTTCGTCCAACAACAAAGGATCGAGATGAGGAAAAGTATCCAAGCGTCGTACGAGGAAAATATATCTCTAAAAGAAAAAAGCGAAGATATGAAATTTCTCGCCATGCCCGTCAATCACCTTATCCGCCCAGAATTGCAAATGACGTTGCAAATGAAACAATAAATCTTGAAAAAAAATATAACATGGATAAATCAGGAAGTTTTTAATTTTTTATTTTATTTTATGTAGCTTTTTTATTATTTTATGTAGTTTTCTTTTTCTTCTTATTTGTGGTTTTTAAAAATATTATATGCAATTTTCTAATATTAATTAGTGTGTTAATTTAATTAAATGAAATTTTAAATAGTTAAAACTAAAAAAATAACAAAATCCATACGTCTGGACACGCCAGCCGAAGCTACGCCACCCCACACCCCTTGTTTTCAAGGATTACTTTATCGATACCACGTTGTTTGTCGAGCAACGCTCCAAACCCAAGCCCCACACCGTTGTCTAAACGTCAACAATTCAAGCTTTTGAGAAAAAAATCGATTTTTCAAAAATTATAAAATAAAAGATTCGAATTTATTGACCATTTTTGTAAGTCGTTCTTGTACCCGCCACCACCGTAACCACCACCCTCCACCAGACCACCGTCTACCACAAAACCAATACGACCATACTACCCCTACCGGTCACTTCTACTCCACCTCTTCCTCCTACACTTTCATGTAATTTCACAACCCACCACCACCACCACCCAAAATGACCAAACCACCCTTCTCAACCTTAAACACTTCTAGTTCAATCCACCCACCCTCCCTCACCCACTGGAACCACTCCTCCGACCCCTGCAGCTGGCCGGAGATCATATGTACAGCCACCACTGTCACCGGAATCGACCTACCAGATAAAAACATCCACGGAACGGTTCCTCCGTTCATCTGTGACCTGAAAAACTTAACATATCTTGATCTGAATTACAACTACTTCACCGGAGACTTTCCGACGGCTCTCTACAACTGCAAGAATCTGCAGTACCTTAATCTCTCACTAAACTTCTTCGTGGGACGGATCCCGGATGACATATCGCGGTTATCCCCGGAGCTCCGGTACCTCGATCTGTATAACAATAATTTCACTGGTGATATTCCGGTCGGCATTTCAAGATTATCAAAGCTTTTGTCACTTCAACTACACATGAATCTTTTCAACGGTAGTTTTCCAGAGGAAATCGATTATTTAAACGATCTTGAAGAATTAAACTTGGCCTATAATGGCTTTAATCCATCAAGACTCCCCTCGGCTTTTATTCGGTTGAAAAAACTAAGTTTTACATGGCGGATGCAAAATTGATCGGTGAAATACCCGGAAACCTATCCAGCATGATCGCGCTCGAGCTGCTGGATTTGTCGATCAATCGGATCAACGGATCAATACCAAGTGATCTGTTCATGTTAAAGAATCTAACAGAAGTTTATCTTTATCAGACTAATCTAACAGGAGAGATTCCAGATTCAATCGAAGCAGTGAACATGACGATGATTGATCTATCAGAAAATAAGTTGACCGGTAAAATCCCCGATGGGTTTGGGAAGCTGACGAGTTTAACGAACATGAGCCTCATGATGAATCAGCTATCCGGTGAAATTCCAGTGAGTATCGGCCGCTTGCCTAGCTTGCGGAATATTAGAATTTATGACAACAAGTTATCCGGTCAGTTGCCACCGGATTTTGGAAGGTACTCCAACCTTGATATATTCGAGGTTTGCCAAAACCAGTTGACCGGAAACCTACCGGAAAATTTGTGTTACAATGGGAAACTTATAGGCTTGAGTGTTTTCGACAACAGTCTTTCAGGCAAGATACCAAAATCCCTTGAAAACTGTAACACCTTGAAGAATTTTCAGGTTTACGGGAACAGATTTTCAGGAATAATCCCTGATGGGTTGTGGAAGGTTTCAATGTTAGAAACGGTGATGATGAGCGATAATTCATTTTCCGGTGAGCTGCCACAAGAATTGGCGCCAAATGTATCAACACTTGAAATCAGTAATAACAGATTTTCCGGTCATATTCCTACCGGAATATCATCTTGGAAAAGTCTGAGGGTTTTCAAAGCAAGTAATAATCTACTCGATGGTGCGTTACCGCAAGATATAACAGCACTTCCAAATTTAGAAACTTTGTTGCTGGATGGGAACCGGTTCACTGGAGAAATACCGGCAACTATTGTCTCCTGGAGGTCACTCAACACTTTAAACCTCAGCAGGAACCAACTCACCGGTCAGATTCCGGTGGGTCTCGGGTCCTTAGAAACTCTCACTGTAATGGATTTGTCAAGAAACAAACTTTCCGGTCAAATACCAAGTCAACTTGGCAGACAGCTCGTTTCACTTGATCTTTCAGACAATAATTTAAACGGAATCATTCCAAGTCAGCTCAATAACGGAGCCTTTGATAAAAGCTTCTTGAACAACCCTGGTCTTTGTTCAGATAACCCATCATTAGGGCTTAAATCTTGCAGCTCCAGGTCGAAAAACAGATCTGGCAAGAATTCAGTCAACTTTGTGGCGATGATTGCAAGTATAGCAGTGATATTGTTGATCCTGTCAGTGCTGATGACCAGATATGTCGTCGTTTATTACCGGAGAAAAAAGTACGGTTTGGATACAAAATGGAACTTCACTGCTTTCCAGATATTAAACTTCACGGAATCCACAATCTTGCCTCGTTTGACGGAAAACAACGTGATCGGGCACGGTGGTTCCGGGATGGTATACCGGGTTCCCGTAAACAGATCAGGGGACTTCGTGGCGGTAAAGAAGATTTCAAGCAAAAAGGACTTGGATCAAAGGCTTGAGAAAGAGTTCTTAGCAGAAGTCGAGATTCTAAGCATGATTCGCCACTCAAACATAGTTAAATTGATGGGTTGCATTTCATGTGACAACTCGAAGCTCCTTGTGTATGAGTACTTGGAAAACCGAAGTTTGGACCGTTGGTTGCACCAAAAGCGGGCTCCATCGAGCCGTGGGCTCAATGGTTCTGTGCGTCATGTGGTGCTTGATTGGCCTACAAGGTTGTGAATAGCGTTGGGGGCGGCTCGAGGTTTGTGTTATATGCACCACAATTGTGTGCCCCCAATAGTTCACAGGGATGTGAAATCAAGCAACGTGCTCTTAGATAATGAATTCAATGCGAAGATAGCTGATTTCGGGTTAGCCAGGATCTTAGCCAAGGAAAGTGAGCTCAACACGATGTCAACCGTAGCTGGTTCATTCGGATACATGGCTCCAGGTATGTCACAGTGTACTTTTTTTTTGTATATGTTACTTCTGGTAATATATAAATTATTCATTTATTTTTACAGAATATGCTCACACGACCAAAGTAAATGAGAAGATCGACGTTTACAGCTTTGGAGTGATCTTGTTAGAATTGACAACAGGGAAAGAGGCCAGCAATGGCAGCGAGCATTCATCACTAGCCGAATGGGCTTGGAAACATGCTTTAGGTGGTGCACCAATAGTAGATGATTTAGACAACGAATTTAAGAATCCCATGTACTTGAATGAGATGGCTAGTGTCTTTAAACTCGGGCTATGGTGTACCAGTCAACTGCCAACCAATAGACCCTCCATGAAGGAAGTATGCCAAATGCTGCTACGTTGCAGCATGGCAGCTGGGACGGGGAAGAATGTTGGTGATGTGGCTGATCATATTCCTCTTCTCAAGCCCGAAAATGTTTAAAAAATATGTACTTTATATATAGAGGGTATACAGCAACAAGTGCGATTATACGATGCAGCGTCACAGCCAAGGGGTCTATACGAGCTGTCTGTTATGCACACCACAAGAGCTAAACTTTTTTGTAGTTTTTCATAATATAGAAGATATATAAAATAAAGTTCAATGTTCTAATGTATTATCATAGATCTAATCCACCAAATATTTTTATTAGCACACATAGACAGAGACCCAAGAATCCTAGAGTTAATGGGCAGCTATGATATATTCTAACACTCCCCCTCAAACCGGAGTGTATATATCAAATGCTCCAAGCTTGTTACATTTACGTTCAACCTGGTGACCTCGGAGATTTTGTAAACACATTTGCTAGTTGATCATTAGACTTGACAAACACATTAACAATTATCGCATTAGTAAGTTTTTCTCTAAATAAGTGAAAACAATTTCAATGTGTTTTGTTCTCTCATGGAATACTTGGTTAAAGGAAATAAACAAGTCAACTTCAGTATTACTTATGAGTTTTGTTGAGGGATTCTTGAAAAATTTAATTCTTCAAGAAGTTGCTTGGCACGTACAAGTTCACACGTTGCATTTGCCATTTCTCGAAAGAAGACCTATGTGCTTGACCTTACTACCAAGTTTTGTTTCTTACTTCTCCAATAAACCAAATAACATTGAAGAAGTTCATTGACTTAAAAGAATTTCCAAAATCTGCAATCAAATATATATCCGAAAGCGTAAAAAATGGTGAAATCGGGTCCAATAAAATACAGTGCATAGAAAAGTTGCTGAAAAGATCATAATGAAGCGTAAAAAATTAGCAAAACACACTCGCCACTTATCGAACTTGCAACAGCACTTGCAAGAAGGGGCCTGAATGCCACCTTGATGCACATCTCACCTAAGAAAAGCAATGTTCGTCTAATCTAGTATAACATATAGGTCGAGTATTACGCTTTTACTCAGTTTGCTTTTGAGTTATGTTGTGTATCTTGATTATCTTCTCTTCTCGGTGCGCTACATTTAGCTTTAATACGACTAATTATCTAGTGAGGCTTCGTGCTACTTACATTACGGTTAATCTTGTCTATCATCATCCAACCAAGCACATCAAGATTGATCTAAACCTCATTTGTAAAATGGTTCTAGGGCAATGTCTTGTTGTGTGATATGTTCATACCACAAGCAGCATGTTAATATTCTTACCAAGGGTCTTTGTGTTTCTCCCTTCGGTTTTTCATTCCAAACTTTGTGTGGCTATGTCGCTTGGCTCAACAAGGATGTTAAAAGTATATTGTTAGATTATCACGGTTAGATTGGTATGGATCAGGTTGTATGTCATCAAGATCACCAATGATCATCATCATTATCACGATGACGATTATTACTTCATGCTATGTATAATTGTATGACAGTTAAAGCAGAACATTATGTTATATATATATATGTGTGTGTGTGTGTAAATGATCTAAGACACAAAAAGGTAAGCTGCATAGTAATGATAAAATGCTAACTTGATAGTCAGGGTGTTTTCTGCTAGAAACGTCACTTCGATACTCTCAACATTTCCAACCAAAAAACGATGACGAGGCGAAAGGGCTACATAAGGGATTCTTGTGTGGTTAAACGTTATAACCTACAGATATTTGGTATCATCGTTAATCTATGCATCAATGTTGACGCTTGTCCTAAAGAAATGAGTTCCCAAGTCGATTATACTATAATTTCATTTTAACAAGACATGAATACACTAGAATTTTATTTTAACAAGACATGTTTCGAGCATATAGAATTAACTGATAACTGTGTTAATATACCAAACATGAAATGTCAACATATTCCAAGAACCTAAAACTGAATACAAGGTGACAACACAGTATGATCTACTAAACCTCATAGATACTCTTAAATCATGTGCGATAAAAGGTAGTTGACTCAAATCTCAAAACGAGTTAGTATTTTAAGCTACTAAGTTAAGAATTATGAATTAGTATAACATGCCTGAGTGATCATCCACCAAGTTCTGAACGGGTTGGAACAACGGGCACCAGAAAGTTCCCAAATGGTGAATCGAATATTCTAAAATTTGCTTTGGACCCATCCTGTTGAGCCTGTGCAATTGCATGATTCTTTGCCTGTTGAATCCTCAAATCAACCACTACTCCAGTTTGAGCCACACTAGCCTACAATTAAGTATTCACCGAAGTTGTTAAAAGCCATCGCCTCTTGCGCCTAGGCCCAATTTCCTAGCAAGGCGAGGCAATTGCGCCTTAAGTCAAGGCAATTGCGCTTTAATTCTCCAGGTGATGGTTCATACGCATATTCCAGCGGGATTCCTAGATTCTGGAGGGTTTCCGGCCAAATTATCTAAATTCTGGCAAGATTTTCTACTTTTATCTAACGAAAACTATTTTTCTACACTAATAAACTAGCATTTATAACTTTTGGTACTAAATAAACGATATAAAATGTTATATAATAGCTTTAGTTTTATTTTATTTGAAGAATAGTATTAATTTTCTATTGTAAAAAATATTTTAAGGTTTTTTTGTTGTGCGCTTTTTTGTCTTCAGGCCCGCATATAATGTATATATGTGTGGGCAAAAGTAAAGTGTACTACTTTTAAAATTATTTTACTAATTTCGTGAAAATAATGTTAGAAGAGGGGGATGGTTAATCATGCATCATGTGGTGGCGTTGATAGCCGAAAGGCAAAGGAGTACATGCACTAATCGGCCTTTGTCTCAATTGATGAGTGTTATGTGCCTTATGTCCAAGGCTTGATGCAAAACTACTATCGAGCCGGGGGTCTCACTGGAAGCAGCCTCTCTATTCCTACTGGGTAGAGGTAAGGCTGTCTACATCTTACCCTCCTCCTCAGACCCTACCTTAGCTGTGCTATTGGTGGGATTTACTGAGTATGATGATGATAGTCCCGATTAATCGCTAGTCGGTACTGCGATTTTTTACAACCATGACTTTTTCTTGAAAAACTGATCAAAAAAGAAATAATGAAGGTTTAGACTCCTTTAATTTGAGCAATTAATCACCTAGAACAACAAATACACAAAACAAATTCCAGTAAAATGATATAACTGCTATATTTAAAATCAATATAATACAACTAGTTGCAGGAACGGTGAATTTGGATGCATTTTGACCTAATATTTGGGCGAATCAAATCAACAATATTAAACTAATGGCATTCACGTATTAGAATTTGAAATTAAAAGTTAGGCATTGATGCATTTGAACCTTGTAATGATTTATGGATCAAATTTCTTCATTTTGCAGACAAATATAAAGTTCTTTGTTTTAACAAAGAACAAACAATGACAAAATAATTTGAGGAGATTGCTTACCGGCGAGGAGGTGGACGGAAGATTTTCCTCTTCTTCGTTTCAGGTTCCATCTTTTTCACCACCAATTTTTTTGTTCGTAAACCCTAAATCTTGAGGTAGAAGACGATGGTAAAATGCGATCCACTTTTAAATCCAAAGATGGCGGCCCATATCTTATAGATAAACGTGATTATGAAAAGCCCAATTTCTACAATGACTAACGGTTTTCTTTTTTTTTTTTTTTTTTTGCAAAAATAGATGGGGAATGTTTTCTCAAAAAGAATCCATGTAGTTCTGAAAAGGGACGAGTAAATGTTATCAAATAGCTTCTCTACCGGTACAATTTTTCGAATCTAAATATTTTTGGTATTGGTTTTTATCTTCATATACCAGTATTGTACCGGTATCGAACCATATCGTAGCGTGTATTTTCTATACCAGTACTCATTTTTAAGGATTTTCGGGATATTTTCAATACCAGTTGGTACCGAGCTTATCCCTACTTCTATATTGGTTCACGGACTTGAAGATGGATCTAGGGGAGCCGAAATGGAGGCTGCAAACTCATGCCATGGCTGTCCAAGTCCAAGTCCACTACATGTGTTTGTGGGCTTCTGAAATCCACTTATCACCACCGTGGACTTCCCTGAAGCCAATGAATGAAACCATGAGAGTAGTTAGGGCCGGACAAGTAACTCATGTTTGGGCCTAGGGCCTCTAAAAAATAGGGCCTCCAATTAAAAGAAAATTAATATGCTAACTAGTAATATTGGTGCAAACTTATTGTTTTATATTTGTTTGATTTCATATACAAGCAAACCACCATGTTATGTAGTTGTGTTAGATTTTTGTTTAGTTTCAAATACAGATTGTATATGATAATCAAAAAGGAAAAATGACCCCAAAATTTCATTTCGCCTTAGGTCTCTATAAAAGGTCGGAACGGACCTGAGAATAGTAGTTTGGTGTACTGTCTTGTAAAATGCAGATCACCTACACTCTCACGTTGGTCTTTTAAGTCACATGGGTTGGTTATTGTCTTTTTTTTTTTTCTTGAACAGCTATTTTTTTAACAATATCAATTGAAAAAACATCCATATGAGCCATGTAAATTCTTGATATTAGATAAAAACAGAAAAGTGGGTGGGCCGTGGGGGTCGGAACTCGCTATAGAAACCACGTTAACCGTTTTCCCAAAATTCAAGTTTTCAAGAGATGGACCGAGATTTAACTCGTAAGATGTAACAAAAATTTTAATCAAACAGTCAACAAAAGCTCCAAGAGCTGAATATATTTTAAGAGAAAATGATTTCAAGTTAAACGACATGTATCAAAAATAAATTTCTATGTTCAAGTTAAAGCACCTAATTATTCATACGTCCAGCCATGGTTTTTTTATAATGGTCAAATATCTACTTAATTTGAGTTAACTTTATCATTAAAACGTCAAAACAACAAATTACAAGCAAATAGCAGATAGACGGGCAACAAGCTGCGCCACAACAAATTAATTCATATGTGCTGAACATAGCACGCGAAGCCTGCACACTTTCTTAGTCTATAACTATTCTTTGTAGTATATAGACAACACTATATATCCTGCAATCACTATACAAGATTCGAAAATCACGAACATAGATCATGTGCATTGTTCACGACTCTGCAAGAAAAATGCAAGTCCATGGGTCAACTCGATGGGCTTTACCAAGTTCATTGTTCATATAAGTGGAGTTTACCAAGCCCATGCAACATACCAGCTGACTTAAGGATATTGTCAAAACATCGGGGCTATCCAAATTTCTTCTTTTGGATCAGGGGTACCTTTGTCTTAAAAAATAAAAATTTTACACTACGTAGGCGGAGTTGAAGGGTATTTTTCAACTATGTAGACAGAGTTAATGGGTAGCACGGGCTACCCCTGCTTGTACACTGCCTCCGCCTCTGAGTTTCACGTAACTTTGGCACTTTTTGACCATTTAGTACCATGAAAATGATTGCTTGTAAAATCTTAAACAATTTCTAGTTGTGAGGAAACATCAGGCACCTTTTAAGGATATTGAATCAAGATGACAATTTCTTGTGTTTCTTAGTTGGTGGTGTAAGATTAGATATACGTAACATATCTATATGTTTATTATATGTATGTATTTAATCTATTTTGTGCCCTCATAATCATTTATATAATATGATCAATTGTTAATATACCCTAAGTTATATAACTGGTAAATCCTTGATGGACGGAATTACCCTTAGTGACTTCTAATGGGTTTCCCCTGGGTGTATATATATATGGGCTTATAAGGAGAGAATTAGGTTAACACAACAACACCAATTCGTAACTATCTCTCCTCCCTCTCAAGGTTCAAAACCGAATCCTAACACCATCCTCACGTATACACCCAAAGGGAACCCGACAACACTCGGAAGATGTCGATGAATGCGGTGACTGCTTCGGTTGCGGGACTGACCAACTTATCAGGTATACAATCTCTAACACTTATCGGTTCTTCTCTCATACACGTAAGAATCTGATCAACATGTGGTATCACGAGTAATTTTGATAAAAAATCGGATTTTCACATGTTTTTCTTTTTATTTTGGAATAAAACTGGGAAAAACTGGGAAAACCGTATCTATTTGTCTAAAACCTGATAAACGATCATGGAGTTCGTCTTATTTACCAATGAAATTCGTTTAATAATATATTAATGGGTGTTTTGATCTAAAATTCATTCATAACAGCAAGTTAGGGTTTTTTTATGTTCTTCGTGTTCTTGATGTTTTCTGCAATTAACTCTTATTTTGGTTGAGAATCTGCATAAAAACGTGTTTTCGTGATTTACGAAGTAAACTCTAACCTAAAATCCCTACGATTTTGGATCTTAACTTAAATATCGGATCTGACCTTTTTCTGGAAGTTAAATAGACTTGATTAAGGGCTCACCATAACTTTTGTTCACTTACGATACCCACTTACAATGCTTAACTTGTTACGATACCCCCGAACCCCGAAAAACAGGGGGCTTGGTGTTCAGTACTTGTTTTGAATTAGAAGTCTTTATATCATATTCAAAACCTCACAATTACTTCTAAAACACTTAGTTTTGAATTAAAAGATTTTATATCATATTCAAAATCTTAAACTTCAAAAAACCTTGCTTAACTTGAATAAACTTTTATGTTCCACATCTGCCCAATGGTGATGTGTTACACTTATACATGTTACTTTAACAAGTTAAGCATTGTAACTTAGTTCACCTTATTTTCATAAATGTTTCACATCTGCCCAAAGGTGTTGTGCTACATACATGTCATGTGAACCAAGTACCTTGTCTAAAACTTGAATGTATCATTTTCTGCCCAAAGGTGATATGCTACATTCATGTTGCATACTTATGCTTAAATGAATAACACATAGCCAAAGCGAAAGTTATTTATTTAAGTAACTTAATATTGGTGTTATAATTATTTATCACAGCTTCCTTAGTATAATGGTCCTTAGTATACCTTATGCCTGCCTTAGATTTAACTGCCTCTTGTTCACTCTAAGTCCTTCTTTGCTTAACTGTCTCATTCTAATTTTTTTTCTCTCCTAACTACCTTATTTTTTCCCAACTTATCAGCTCCTAATTGTGGGATTGAAACCTTGACTGGTGCTAACTTTCATGCATGGAAAGATTCTCTTAACATGACTCTCGCTTTGCTCGATTTTGATTATGCACTTCGAGAGAAAGCCCCTCCTGAGCTCACTGATAACAGTACTACTGCTGAAAGGATTTTACATGAGAAATGGGAGAGGTGTAACAAAATGTCTCTCATGTTTATCAAAAACTCTATCAGCATTGACATTCGAGGGTCTATTCTTGATTCCAACATTGCTTCTATTTATCTGGCTTTTGTGGAGGAACAATTCAAGGGAACCTCAAAAGCGCATGCTAGCACTCTCATTCTGAAGTTGGTGACTGCAAAGTATTATTGTAGAAGCGGTCTCCGGGCCCACATCATGATGATGAACGACATGGCCCAGAAGCTCAAGGGATTAGACATGGCGATCAGTGATGGTTTCCTGGTTCACTTCATCATGACCTCTCTTCCTGCTGCTTATGACACCTTTAAGATCAATTAAAACATGAAGAATGAAAATTGGACGATGAATAAGTTGATTGCCATGTGTGTGAAAGAGGAAGAGAGTCAAAAGATCGAGAAACCTGATGTTGCTTACATGGTGACCGCTATCCAAAGAAGAGGAAGGGAAACTACAATAATAACAAATCTGCTCCTAAGTCCCAGAAGAATGATGCTGGTTTTTCCTCCATCTCTCAGAACTCCAAATCTAATGGTAAGTCTTACTGTAAGTTCTGCCGAAAGGAAGGACATAAGCAAAAAAGAATGCCCTGAGTTTAAGGAGTGGCTGTCTAAGTGAGGTAATAATCTCTTCATGATACTTGAGTCCTTTAATTTAAATGTTCCATCTAACAGTTGGTGGTTTGATTCTGGTTCTATGGTTCATGTGACCAATTCTCTACAGGGATTCCTTACAACCCGGAAGCTGGAAAGAAACCAAAGAACACTTAAGCTTGGGGATGGAAAAGCATTGGTAGTCGAGGCTGTGGGAACTTTAGAATTAATAATGAAAACTGGTTTATGTATTAAGAGATTCCATAACGATTAATTCAAAGACGATAATCAACATTTAGTATCCCATACTATCAAACTCATACAATCGTCAAACAACCATTACAATTCAACAAAAATCTCTCAAATACAACATCTGATCCGATCTTCCCTGGATTTATTACACTTGGAACTAAAACATAACAAAACAAACTAAGCAATACTAAATCCAAGCATCCAAGCTAATCCTCAACCTGTTACATACGTTAAAATACAAGTCAATACAATTAAGTAAAGGTGAGCATGCATGTTTAAGTACTACTAGCATAATCGAGAAAGCGTTTGCGAAATAATCTAACTACATATCATGATACACAAAAACACTTCACACAACATAGGCTCATTTCTCATGCTAACTACCGTGAGAAGGCTTGCGAGTCCATCCTAACTAGACCCCGTCGGGTGTAAGCCACACTATAATACCATACTAGCTAAGGAGGCAAGTTAACAAAAATAAGTCCTAATCACATGTTTCTAGTATCACGTATTGAGCACATATAATCAGATTATTCGCGTGTGATAAACAGTTTGATTTGTGAAGTGGTTTTGATAGAGGAACGTATGTAACACCCAACAAGTGCATTAAAGCGAAAATGGGTCAAGTATACTCACTGTGGGTGCGTTTAGGAGAGAGTTCGGGATCTAAGACGAGCTGCGGAGAGCGTCGGATCAGCCTGCATACGCGAACGGAAGTGCATCAGTCTTTGAAAAGCTGAAACGCTTAAGTTTGGATTGGGCAGTAGGCAAGTTCGGCCGAACTTGTATGTAATCATACAAGTTCGAGCGAACTTGTGAGGTTTTGCTGAGTTGTGAATCAAGTTCGGGCGAACTTGTAAGTTTCTCATGGAAACTTGACAAGTTCGAGCGAACTTGTGGGTAACCTTGACAGGTGAGACAAGTTCGGCCGAACTTGTGAAGTTTCCTGAGAAACTTGACAAGTTCAAGCGAACTTGGGGTTTGCTGAAGAGAAATTTTGTGCATTTTCACTAAAGTTTGGCCGAACTTGTCCCTTAGAGGGCAAGTTCGAGCGAACTTGACTAACTTGTTGTCAAAAAACCAGTGCAATCTTGAGCGAACTTGGTGTTTTTGGGTCCAAAATATTGTGTTTTCGTGTCGTTTGCTGAGGAAATCGAGTGCCCTTCCCTCCAACCTTAAGCCACTGAGTAAAGCTTAGGCCGGAGAGGTCTTTTGGAGCGAACTTAGCCATTTTACAGAAACTCAGGCTAAGCCGGGCGAACTTGAAGGTTCGTACGGGTTAGTCCAGCTTGTGTAAAGTGACGATTTCGTCCTTGTGCTTCCGGATCTGAGATCTAGCTTCGACAACGCCCCGTTCCACTCAAAAGTGAACGAAACATACGTCATTAGTCCGAAAATGGTGTAAAAATCAAGGATTTAAAGGTTTTGCTCAGATCTAGTGTAGATCTGAGTGAAAACAGAAGTTTTATGAAAAAAGATGAAGATTTTCATAAACAGAAGGGATTTGATGAAAACAAGGCAATGCCTTGTGCCAAAATCGTTGTAAAACGTTGATAAACATCGTTGCAGTTGAAATCTGTTTGATTCTTACTTAGAAAACAGAGGGTTTCGGGTTTCAGAGCTCTGAGCGAACTTGCAGCAAGTTCAAATGAGAGAATGGAGATGGGTATTTATAGGAGAAGGCAAAAAGTAGGGCTGGTGGAGTTAAGTTCGGCCGAACTTGTACAAAATTGTACAAGTTCGCGCGAACTTGTAGAGATTTCAAAGGTGGGTAGCTAAGTTCGGCCGAACTTGTACATGCATGTACAAGTTCGAGCGGACTTGTGGTTTGATGAAGAAATTGAGTTTGGTCAGCCAAGTTGGGCCGAACTTGGGGTCACCCAAGTTCGAGCGAACTTGACCCAATCTTGGGTTTTCTTCGTTTGTTTCGCATTAAAAGTTTGTTTGGCTATTCGGTTCGTATTAAATAGTTATATTAAGCGTTATAATCGATATAGTAGTGCGATTTAGCGATTCGAGTGTGCGAGAGCGATGCGATATCGAGCGTAATAATAACCACAAACAAACACACATAACACATAAATAACATAAAACCACATAAATAACTGCGATTTACGATGCGATGAGATTAGCGATGCGATTTAATAAGCGATTTGTTGCGATATAACATACATAATCATAATTAGTTAACATAAACTTCATTATAAAACGAATCTCGGATTTACAAAGGATAGATACAATCGATAATAAAGGAAAAGATAACAACGAATTTCTGAGTTGTTAGATTAGACATGCAATCAGTGATGGTTTCCTGGTTCACTTCATCATGACCTCTCTTCCTACTGCTTATGACACCTTTAAGCTCAATTACAACGTACAGAATGAAAAATGGACGATGAATCAGTTGATTGCCATGTGTGTGCAAGCGGAAGAGCGTCAGAAGATCGAGAAACCTGATGTTTCTTACATGGTGACCGCTATCCAATGAAGAGGAAGGGAAACTACAATAATAACAAATCTGCTCCTAAGTCCCAGAAGAATGATGCTGGGTTTTCCTCCAGCTCTCAGAACTCCAAATCTAATGGTATGTCTTACTGTAAGTTTTGCCGAAAGGAAGGACATAAGCAGAAAGAATGCCCTGAGTTTAAGGAATGGCTGGCTAAGTGAGGTAATAATCTCTTCATGATACTTGAGTCCTTTAATTTAAATGTTTCATCTAACAGTTGGTGGTTTGATTCTGGTTCTATGGTTCATGTGACCAATTCTCTACAGGGATTCCTTACAACCCGGAAGCTGGAAAGAAACCAAAGAACACTTAAGCTTGGGGATGGAAAAGCATTGGTAGTCGAGGCTGTGGGAACTTTAGAATTAATAATGAAAACTGGTTTATGTATTAAACTTTATGATACCTTATATGTTCCTAAGATTACTCGGAATCTTGTATCAGGACCAAAGTTAGACATGGACGGTTTTGAATATTCCCATGGTCATGGCAAACTTACTATTACTTATGATTCTCAAGTGTTTCGTTATGGTTTTCTGGTTGATGGTCTCTATAGATTAGAACTTGTTGATGTTTTCTCTAAATTTTTGTTATCATATAATATTAATTAAACATTAATAAAGAAGAAACGAAAAAGAGACTTAGAAACTTCATCCATGTTATGGAATCAACGTTTAGGCCATATTTCGCGAGAAAGGTTATCCAGACTCGTGAAGGATGGAGTTTTACCATCTCTTGATTTCAATGACTTTGGAACATGTGTCAAATGCCTTAAAGGTAAAATGACATCAGCAACTAAGAAAGGTGCCACTAGAAGCTCTAATTTATTAGAACTCATTCACACTGACATCAGTGGTCCTTAAAATATTGCCGGCATAACTGGACATACTTCATTTATCACTTTTATTGATGATTATTCTCGTTATATGTACATGTATCTCATTAAAGAAAAATCTGAATCACTAACAACTTTTAAAGATTATAAAATTGAAGTTGAAAAACAATTAGATCGTCAAATAAAAGTTGTGAGATCAGATAGAGGAGGTGAATATTATGGTCGACATACTGATGTGGGTCAAGCCCCTGGCCTATTTTATGAGTTTTGTAAGAGCCAGGGGATTGTCAACCAGTATACTATGCCAAGTACTCCTCAGCAGAACGGTGTCGCTGAGAGAAGAAATAGATCCCTAATGGACATGGTACGCAGTATGTTAGCTAATTCTCAGTTACCTCTATTCCTCTGGACTGAGGCCTTAAAAGCAGCTGTTCATATACTCAATAGAGTTCCTTCCAAGCCTGTCCCTAAAACTCCTTATGAACTTTGGACAGGAAGGAAACCGAGTCTTAGATATATGAAAGTATGGGGTTGCTGATGTGCTAAAAAGTGGTTTAATAAAAACTAACTAAATTACTCTAATCTAGACACTAAGGTTTAAATTTATACACCTATACTCTACCTAAACCTAAACCACACAACCGGCAAGTGTACCGGTCAATGCAATACAGCTAAAATAAGTCCGAGTATCGAACCCACGAGACTCCACGAGACTCTCTAATTACATTAACTAAATTATCTAGACCTAGATTGATCCTGACACGACACTAACCATTTGTATATTCGTAGGGGGGTTTACTAAAAATCCTAATAAAGCAATTAAACTAAATTAACTAACTAAGTTAACTAATTCGAATTACCCTGGACTTTACTCAGATGGTGAAGACACTACCTATACTAGAATCCTGATTGCTTTTAATGATGATTTTTGTTTAGAAATTGTCAACCATTGAACCGGGATCATAAAGTTCGCACCTTTCGGGATATCTAAAGGACTCCTAACCCTTCTCAAGAGCACGCTATAACACCCTAGAGGTTGTTTAGACTACCGGTTATTAGACTCCCTCACAGGACACCTAATGGGTTTACGAAAGTACTCTACAAGATTCACTCCCTCACAGGACCTAAATCAAGGGTAAACTTGATTTCTCGATTAGACTTGCTAGACAGCAGCCAACAGGTTTACTTCATAGAAAGCTCCTACCTTACTGTTTAATGATTTAGACCTAACAATAATCTCGCACCTCACAGCTATTGAGAATTAGTAGAACACTTAACTTATTTAATTACTGAATATTACTTCTAAGGTCTATTATATAATTTAACCCTAAAGATTAGAGATTTATTATGTGATATAGACACTCACCAAAGTCTAAACCTAGCACGACTCTATTTTGTGATAAATACCGTCACCAAGAATTGTGTGAAGCAATAAACAATTTTCAAACAATATTAAGCATGCAAACACATCTAATCAATAATCAAGTCGCCTACAACTCATAAACAATCCATATAATCCATAAATCCATAATAAAAATCAAAACTTTAGCAAACCATTCATCTGTCTAGGTAGTTCAAAGAAGTCTAGCCAAGCAAAGTCATGAAAACAATGAAAACTAGAGTAATTTTAATTGCAAGAAACATGGTAGAAGATTAAGAAACAGAAAAACAAAGAAACCCGAATGATGCAAAGATGACCCGGATGACTTCTTCAGCTTCCAATCTTCAAACCAATGCTTCGAGCCTTCAAAACCGCTCCTAAAGTTGCTGCTGATTTCGTCCCTCTCTCTCTGCTCTCGTTCGTATCTTACCAGCCGTCCTCCACAACAAACTTCTTTTTGTTTGGATCGTATGATATATACACAAATTCCCTGCCATACGATGTCACGGTTCAATTCAAAGACCAAGAATTCACGTCATTAAGGCCCATGCGAATTAATTTCTAAAGGGAATTGAGCCGGCTCTAGCTTCTGATTAATGGATCCCAAATAATTCGAGCAGCAGGTTCACACCCAAAGAATTCAAATCAATTTTTGCACCTGTTCTCCAATAATATCCATATCTATAGTGCATTATGTATTAAACTTTAGTTATAATACAATTCTGATGAATCAAACATGAAAGCGATTTAATACAACTTTCATCCATTTATGCACTTATGGTCCCTCACTTTTTAATAGATGTCACATTTAATTTTTCACTTTCTATTTATTTCATTTCAGGTCTCTCAGCTTATAAAATAGAGATAGTGGCCTCGGCCAACTCAAGAAAATAGCGACAATTTAAGTTCGGCCACTGGCGCCCTACTCTGCCCAACTGGCTCATTATTTCCTTATTACTCGTTTTCGCTCCATTTGCATCAAGACCTGACAAAACACAAAATAATATAATATATACTGAAAACTAAATAAAAACAAATAAAACCTATACAATAATTATACAATCTACACGAGACAAATATGTGTATTTTACCTCACATCAGTTGCATTGCCGAGGCTAAGCTTTATAATCCTTTCTTAAAGAAACTTGACATGAAAACCGTCAGTTGTTTCTTCATCGGATATCCCGAGCACTCAAAGGGTTATAGATTCTATTGTCCTTCCCATAGCTAGTCGCGCTAGCCGACCGGGTATGGTCAACGGGTGAATAATTTGGCCTAACTTCGCCATGGTCAGTGATAGGCCTGGCAACACGGAGGCACAACAGTCAGCTTCGATCGCGAACACTTACGTGACATACAAGTGTGCTGCGTTCCTAGAAGATTTCAAGGTCGGTGGGAGTAGTGAAAATCCATTTGAAGATTTGCAAGAAGTACAAGACGCGGGGGAGACACTCATCGCTTAGTATCACTCCGGTTACTCCTCTTGTACACGATGTTGCACCTGAAATCACTGCACCAACTATCACACAGCCAGATCTTTACACACCAGTTAATGAAAGCACATCAAACGCGCAACCTCAAGACAATGCTGAACCTGCTAATCAACCCAGGAGGTCATCTAGGCCTAAAAAGCCTACTAACCTTGATGATTTTGTTAGCTACCCGGCTGAAGATGAAATGGATTCGGGAAAGCTTACTGATCCCAACTCTTACAATGAAGCCATTACAAATGATCGATCTTCTGAATGGAAGAAAGCTATGACTGATGAGCTTGAATCCATGAAGAAAAATGACGTTTGGGATTTAGTTGAATTACCCAATGTGCCAAACCTGTAGGATGTAAGTGGGTCTTCAAAACTAAACTGGATCCGAATGGGAACGTTGAGCGCTATAAAGCGCGATTGGTTGCAAAAGGCTACACTCAGAAAAAGGGAATTGATTATCAAGAGACTTTTTCACCTGTCTCTCGAAAAGATTCCTTAAGGATCGTTATGGCCCTCGTAGCTCATTTTGATTTAGAGCTACATCAGATACCGCTTTCCTCAATGGCAACTTGGATGAAGAAGTGTTCATGAAACAACCTGAAGGCTTTAAACCTAAAGGTCAAGAACATTTAGTTTGCAAGTTAAAGAAATCCATGTATGGGTTAAAACAAGCCTCGCGTCAATGGTACTTAAAGTTTGATGAAGTCATGAAGAAACAAGGTTTCCTAAAGAATCAAGTGGATCAATGTACCTACCTCAAAATGAGTGGGAGTAACTTTACTATACTTGTCCTTTATGTTGATGACATCTTAATGGCAAGTAATAGTTTGGATATGGTGCATGAGTCGAAGCGCTTACTCTCGTGTAATTTCGACATGAAGGATCTCGGAGAGGCTTCTTATGTTATTGGCATCGAAATACACCGAGACAGACCTAATGGAATTCTGGGATTATCTCAGAAAGCCTACATTGAGCGTGTCCTCACACGTTTTAACATGCAGAATTGCAATCCTACTCCTGCTCCTGTAGTCAAAGGAGATGTCTTCGGCTTATTCCAATGTCCGAAAACAGAAGTTGTGAAAGAACAAATGAGACTGATACCTTACACATCTGCAGTTGGTAGTCTTGCATATGCTTAAGTCTGTACTCGTCCAGATATCCTTACGTCACTGGAATGTTAGGCCGTTATCAAACTAATCCTGGCCCTGATCATTGGAAAGCAGCTAAGAAAGTTCTACGATATCTACAAGGGACGAAAGACTACAAACTAACTTATAAAAGGAGTGATAATTTGGAAGTGGTGGCTTATTCTGATTCTGACTTGCCAAATGCAAAGATGACCAAAAATCCACTTCGGGCTTTATGTTAGCAGGCGGACCTATTTCGTGGAGAAGTCATAAACAACGTTTGACTGCAACATCGACAATGATGGCAGAATACATTCCGGTGTACAACGCAACGTGTCATGAAATGTTGATTAGGAATCTTATTGCTGGACTCAAAGTAGTCAATTCCATTTCTAGACAATTGAAGCTTTACTATGATAATTCAGCTGCCGTTAGTTTTTCGAATAGTAACAGTTCGACTAGAGCTGGTTTATTTCTTGATACAAAGTATTTGTTCGTACGTGAGCGAGTTGAGGAAAATAATCTTTGTATTGAGCATCTAAGTACTGACGATATGCTCGCGGATCCAATGAGTAAAGGTCTCCCACCTAAAGTTTTCGACGGACATGTTTCGAAGATGGGCTTATCTAAAGACCTTATTTAATAGCATATTTTACTTACTTACATTTATTATTTAATAAAATTTACTCATTTTGAATTTGTTTGTCTCTTAATATGTTCTGCTAGTATAATGACATATAAACACTTATGAAAAACAAACCAATCTTTAAGGGCTAATTTAATTTGATCCTTAAGTTTTATATTTGGGTTGTAGTATGATTAATGGAGGTCTTGAGTTGTATAACTGACTCAACGGCTGTATTTCTCTGCTACAATTTGGGTTTAAAACTAAAATGGTATTAACTTTTGCGCAAACTAATCTAGTACTCATAATAAATGATTACTCGGCCAAGTGGGAGAATGTACGATTAAATATACGTAACATATTTATATGCTTATTATATGTATGTATTTAATCTATTTTGTGCCCTTATAATCATTTATATAATATGATCAATTGTTAATATACCCTAAGTTATATAACTGGTAAATCCTTGATGGACGGAATTACCCTTAGTGACTTCTAATGGGTTTCCCCTGGGTGTATATATACGGGCTTATAAGGAGAGAATTAGGTTTACACAACAACACCAATTCGTAACTATCTCTCCTCCCTCTCAAGGTTCAAAACCGAACCCTAACACCATCCTCACGTATACACCCAAAGGGAACCCGACAACACTCGGAAGATGTCGATGAACGCGGTGACTGCTTCGGTTGCGGGACTGACCAACTTATCAGGTATACAATCTCTAACACTTATCGGTTCTTCTCTCATATACGTAAGAATCTGATCAACATGTGGTTGTGGTGATGGCAAGCTTGATGTTTTCTTCTTAACAAAACCGCTGCACTGATGCCAAGTCTGTACAGAAAATGGAAGATACACCTATTAGATTACGACATGTTTGGAAAAATGAAAGCATAATGTATTTTTATATGGAGATTTGAATCATTCCATTTATATGGAACAACCCATTGGTTTCGAAATTAATGCTCATCTCGGTTATGTGTGCAAGCTCAAGAAAGCGTTATACGGGTTGAAACAATATGCAAGAGCGTGGTACAAGAAGGTTGGAGAGTTCCTCCAACACAATTGGTTTACAAGTACAAATTCAGATCCGAGCTTGTTTGTTAAAGTTTGAGATAGTAAGGTTGCAATTGTGTTAATATACGTTGATGATCTAATATCAACCAATGAACTTGATGAATAAATAGCTTTCTTAAAGGAAACTCAGTTCAAGATAAAGGATCTAAGAAAATTGAAAAGGTTATTGGGTCTTGAAGTTGAGTATGGAAGTGAGGGGTTAGTTCTACATCAACAAGACAACAAGGCTAATGCGAAGAATTACTTCGAAGATTTAACATGTTGGAGTCAAAGGTGACAACAACTCCTATTGACACTAATTCAAAACTATACTCAAATGAAGGAAGCATATTTGAAGACCCAACGAAATATCGACCGTTAATTGGGAGCCTAATCTACTTAATGCTAACGTGACCCGATATAACTTTCACTGTCGCGTTACTTAGCCAATTTATGCAGCAGCCAAGAAAAGCTCATATGTATGTAGCCAAACGGGTTTTGAGGTATGTGGAAAACACAATTCAATTTGGTGTAAAAGTTAAGAGGGATTCCAAGCCTGAACTTAGAGGATTTTGTGATGCTGGCTACGCCGGCGATCCAAATGGTAGACAGTCCACCACGGGATATGTTTTCTTTATTGGTAGTAGTCCAATGCAGTAAACGGCAACCCACGACATCACTTTTGACAACCGAGGCAGGGTATAGGTTCATGGGAGTAGCGACACAACAACTTGTTTGGTTAAATCTTTTATTGCAGGAGCTAAATCAACAAGTTGATTTTGGTGTTAAGTTGTTTTAAGATAACAAATTGGCTATTCATTTAGCCGAGAGCCCAACGTTCGATGCGCATACTAAACATATTGAGATACACTATCACTTAGTAGGTACGCCCCTGGTGATGGACCATAAAAAATGACAAAAGAAATAGTTCAAGGTCTTCTCAACAAGACAAACAAGTGTATGAACCATTCTTATAACTCTCTATAAGTGATTAGAAATAATAAATCGTCGAGAGCCGCCTTTATGGTTTTAACCTCGTGCGCGAAGTCTGGACTTGTTAGGCGTAGTTGGGTGTGAACACAGCACGGACTAGTCAGACGCGGACACCCAAATGGTGTGGCAGTTGCGGCTGGATGTGCTTCATATGAGGTGGCTAAATGCAACCCTCTTTTTACTTTTCATACCCCTTTTCCATATAAAACATTTTAAATCTTTTCAAATTCCACCCTTTAAAAATCCATTACTCATATTTTTATACTATATATTCACAACCATTATTCTCATATGTTTTTTAAGTTGAACATGATAGATTTCTACAAAAGTGAAAACTAAGGTATAGCATATTAGATTAGATGACCTGGTTAACTTTATAATAAAATCAATATTAATATTACATGCTTAACGTGATTTATAGTTCACGTAAATCAATATTAAATATTCATGTAAAAAACAAGGTTGTTTTTACCTAGGCTACTAGACTGTAATCAACGCTTTCATGTAGATAATCAAGAAAAATAGTTAGAAAGTAGTACACTGTAAAAAAAAATACAACTGTAATACTAATAATATCCATAAGTAACAAATGAAGTTTAACAAAAAAAATGCAATTAAATTTTAACCAACATATTGTACACTTCGGTCTGGATTAGGGTTCATTAGCTCCCTATATCTATTTATGCGAGAACTGTACATAACTTCCCAATCTGCTGCGACGTCACTTCTAATTTTACATGGATGAAATGGTTTCTATGAACATGAACAAGCGATACCACTTGATGAGGGCTACGGACTTGGTTGGGACCAATCGATAGAGGAAGAAAGTTTGATTGCCAGCGATGCTTAAAAGGTGAACAATCACACCAAATCTATTAGCAATGAGGAGTCCAGTGTGGGGCATTTCCATCCCGGTTACATACAATAACCATGTTCACACATTAATAGACTCTACAATAACCATTTGGCTTTGTTCTTGATCTTTTAGTGACGATAACACAGCCAACATCACGTGCGGTGTTTTGAACCTATTCCATAACATAAACCAATATTAGAGTTGGGACATATGACTACAAACATTAGCAATACAAGCTTATAATCATAACTTCATCCTTTAAATAAAACTTATACCTGATCGGTAGAAAATACGGACATCTTTTTGTATAACTCTTGATATCGAACTGTCATAAATCATACAAACTAATATCAGAGGCATATACTCGAAATCAATTTCTAACATATGCATCAATATAGTACATAATATAATATATTAATTAATATGTATATAAATGAAACAAGGTTTAAGAATCTCTTATAGGTTGATTTTTTTATTCAAAGGTGAGAATTTACTTTACATCTGATATAACTTCCAACAATTGAGAAGTTAAATCCTTTTTTTGGTAAAATACATAAGCCGCACAACCACAACAAATACTATAAAATAATGGTTTCTTTGTAAATCAACTACAAACAACATCTGCTAATCGATTTGTGATAAATAATTGATCTGGGCAATTAATTCTTATAACGACTCAATCAAACGAAAAAATAAAAAAAAAACTATATTGATGAGAAAGATGAATATATACCAAGAACGCTCAATCAATTAGAACTTTGATGAAAATTAAAGTTGCACTAAATTGTTTTTCAAAATCTCTCTTAATCTCCTTCTTTCATGAACTTTTTAATGGAGTCGTTCTAATGTAAAAGCAAAGCACTTATATGTCAGTAATCAATTATGGAAAATAGATAAACCCCTATAAAAATAGAGATATTTCCTTATGCAATTTAAAAAAATAGAAATTACAAGGGTTCATTGTTTTTATTTACAAACTTCGGGGGTGGTGTAGCCAGTAAAATTTTAAAAAATGGGGTACATTTAGCAGCATCCGCTTCATATATGTGATTTTTGAACCAGCCTGACTCGTAGATTCAGATTTGAATCATATAATTTTTGATATGTTGAAAAAAATATATTTATTCAAATTAACCTGAATTCGAACCAGATCCAAATCAGTTTTTCATGTTTGAATTCTTATTCAATTTGTAAAAAATTTCAAATTTGAAAAATCCGAAAACCAAACCGATTAACACCCGCTACTTTCAGTTGTTTTTATTCATATTTAGAGGGTGTTTGGGGTTGAGTTTTGAAAATAAATTATGCGTTTTTAATAATCAGAATCAGATAATAGCTGTAACAAAACGTGGTGCAAAAAGATAGTGTTCGGATTTGATTATGTTGTTTGATATCACAATAATCAGATAATCAACTATTTGAGTGTTTGACAAATATATATATTTTAAAAAATAATCTACAAAACGTAAAAATCAGTTTTTGTGGAATCCCGTTTTCCTGCAGTAAGAGGTGACCTACTTTTGGATTATCACGTTTTGATCTCTACAAAACGTAAAAAAATCAGTTTTTATTATTTTTTTACCAAACACTCAAAATATATTTTTTGTGATTTCAAAACACAATAATAAAAAAATATGTTGAAAAAGCAATCCCAAACACACCCTTAGCCAAAAAAATACGTAACATTATTTAACTTTTGTGAGAAAACTGTGAAGAGATAATTTTGATTTTAAGGGTTATCAAAAAGGTTGATATGAGTTAATGATAATTGAAGTGGATTCGAGATAAATATAGTATATGATTTATTTATTAAATAGTTTGAATTATATACTTATTAGAGTTTGTGTAGGTTTAGGATTTGTTCATATATATTTGATGTATTGCAAAATACATCTATTTATCATGTACAGTTTGCTTAGTTTTCGTATTGTTTTGTTTGGTTTTCGTAGTGATTTCATAGAAGTTTGATACTTTGTTCTGTACAGGGTTTTGTTGCGGAAAAGTGCTTGAAAAAGTTGGAAATATGCTTAGAAGAAGCTAAGGGTGAGAGTTGGAGAGTGCTGGAGTTGAAATACTGAAGAAAAACATAACTTTCTGTGAAAATTAGGCCTTGGCGCTATGCGACACACATGTTAGGAAGCCTACACGCGACACCAAGGCTTGAAGTTGGAAAATTGAAATAACTGCATGACGTTTATAGTGTCCACCCGTTGCGCGACGCGACGGGGTATACACCGGAGTTTTTTTGAGTTTGAGCTGCTATATGATTCTTCCAAACCTATTTAAACACATGTTCATTACCAAAACCCTGGGGAAACGAATTGGGAGAGCTTTTGACGAAAAGTTAGCATCTTTACCGGTGTTTTCAAGTGCTTGGAGTTGCTAGTTGAAGAAGGAAAGCTTAGGAACCATTCGGGTCGGAGATTTGCCGTTCGGGTGTTCTTATTCTTGTCTCTTCTTTACAATATGTTCAAAACTCTTGATATAATTTTGTTGTTGATGTTATTCATGTCTTTGATTGGATAATTTCATTAGACTACCTAGATTGGATGATGGATTGTTTAAAGTTTTGATTTTTATTATGGATTTATGGATTCTATGGATTGTTTATGAGTTGTAGGCGATTTGTTCTTTTGATTAGAATCATTAGATGTATATGCATGCTTGATATTGTTTGAATATTGTTTGTTGCTTCGCTTGATTCTTGGTGACGGTCTTTATCACATAATAGAGTCTTGCTAGGTTTAAGATTTTGGTGAGTGTCTATATCACATAATAAATCTTTAATCTTTAGGGTTATAGTGCACAATTAACCTTAGGAGTAATACTCGGTAATCTTATAAAATCAAGTGTTCTACTAATCATCAATAGCTGTGAGGTACGAGTTTATTACTAGGTCTAAGTCATTAAGCCGCAAGGTAGGAGCTTTTTTAGGAAGTAAACCTGTTGGCTATTGTCAAGCAAGTCTAATCGAGAGTCCAAGTTTACCTTAGATTTAGATCCTGTGAGGGAGTGAATCTTGTAAAGTACTTCCATAAACCCATTAGAGGTCTTGTGAGAGAGTCTAATAACCGGTAGTCTAAACAACCTCTAGGGTGTCATCGTGTGCTCTTGAGAAGGGTCAGGGGTCCTTTAGATATCCCGAAAGGCGAGAACTTTATAATCCCGGTTCCATAGTTGACAACTTCCGAATAAAAATCATTACTAAAAGCAATCAGGGTTCCAGTCTAGGTAGTGTTCCTCACCATCAGAGTTAAAGTCTAAAGTAATTCGTTCAGTTAACTTAGTTAATCTTAGTCAGTTTTAATTGCTTTCTTAGGAATTGTTAGAAACCCCCCAATCAAACAACAAATATTTTAGTCCGTGTCCGTCATAGTCTAAATACAGTAGTTAACGTAATGAAGAAACAATGGACCTAACTGATCGGAATCGAGTCAGATCTAGGGTTTAGTCTCTGCATAAAAAGGGTTAATCCTTCACTTCATCTGATGATGATGGTCACAACTGGATTTCCGATGATACGTGCAAAAAGAACATCGTCAGCCTCGTCACGAGGAGAAGGGGTGTTCTCTCCGTGACCACCCTCCGGCGTGGGAATAAGTATCGGTAGTCGGAAATAGTTTAAGTGAAGTAAGAGAGAGAGTAAGTGAGAGTGAATACCTTTTCCTTGTCTCCAAGATACTTATTTATAGCCGGATTTAGGCGCCAAAATAGAGAGAGGGAGAGATTTCATGGTGTTAAGATCCACCGTTAATTTATCAACTTGTTTTTCAAGACACACGGATCGTGGTAAGATCGACGGTTGGGGAATTATCACGTGGCTGGCGTGACCCTATGCCTATCACAAAATCGTGCCATCATCGTGACTCTCGAGACTGTGCCATAACGTGCTACGCGTAATTCTGTTGTAACCGTTTGTACCTCTACATGATTGTGCATTAATAGCTTCTAGAAGATATACCACTGTAATCCTCTTATTGTTTGCCACGTGTACATCCTGTTAAAACAGAAAAGATTCTTTTTGTTTATGCACCTCATCTCATGCACAGATGCCATCTAGCCAAGGAAAATATTCAAGGTTAACTATTTCCTTCTGCGAGTCTGCGCAAGGTAGTTAAGTGATCTTTTTCCTCCTTAGATGACCAACGCAGAGATTTATAATATAGTCTGCGCAAGGTTTTTGAGAGTAAAATGATTACTCAGGAAATTCACTCAAGGTTAACTATTATCCTTGCGCGAGCCCGCGCAAGGTAGTTAAATGTTTCTTTCCCTTTTTAGGGGACCGGCGCAGGGTTAGAATCCTTTCTTTTATACCATAGTCTTCGCAAGGATTGCTTGGCAGATAGAAATGGATATGGTCTCTTGCTAGGCGCAAGGATTTGGGACCATACCCCTTCATGTCCCCCGGTCCAGTGTTGCTCATATGCGCAAGTAGCAAGTAGGTGGAGCACTGGACTAAATAAAAAAATGTGGTGTTTGCTGTATTCTTGTAAATAGTTTTGTTGCGCTGAAGGAAAGGAAAATTCCATGAAGTAAAACTTTTGGGATAAGGAGAGGCTTTTTTGAATTTTGAAAAAGTTGTCCTTATGTCAGGGTTTGGTGAAAAGCACGTGACGAAGTGACATTTGAAGTACTGTATAACAGCTGTCAACAGTACTAATTGTACATCATTAATTGCCTGACGGCCTTTCGTCAACTGTGCGCGCGCCTGGGACGGTTACTGTTCACCACTCGCCCTTCTGTCGCCTAGGATTTGATGAAAACCCTGGTTTTTCGGCACGTTTGCTGCAGGCATTTATTACGATGCCGATATATATTCTCACCATTTGTGCCTTATTTTCTTTGTGCTTTCAAAAATCTCCATTTTCTTCACCTTTTTCTTTTCAATTTCTTCACTTTGTGATCAGAAAATTCTCCCGATTCACAAGATTTGTTCATGGCTGAGAGTTCAACACCAGTAGAACAAACAGAGATGCCGACGACATCCACTTTGCCGACATTGAAGTGGAAACGAGAAGAGTTTGACAGAATCATTTCGAACTTCTTATTTTCCAGATCCTAGGATGCTAGATATCCTGATGAGAATGATACAACAGCAAATGCTCTGGCTGGATAGATTACTTTGTTTTATGACTACTTTGCCGAGGGCAATTTTCGTCTTCCGGTAACGCATTTCATGTTAGAGATTCTCTATTTTTACAAATTTAATATTTCTCAGATGAATCCCATGGGGATGGTGCGAATCAGGCACTTCGAGTTTGTTCTTAGATCGATGAATCTCATCCCTACTGTTGAAAAATTTAGGGTTTTTTTTTATCAACTGCACTGTTCTCTTGGCTTTTATTCTTTTCAACAGAGATTACCGTCTAAGAGGTTATTGCTTGTTCCACCCAAATCCTACCATGACTAGAAGCAAAAAAATTTCTTCATGAAAGCAGCCGTTATTGTAACATCTGTGCCTTTTCAACCATCGTACAATCCAAATAATTTTGAATCCAATGAGATCTTGTGTTTCATTCCCGAGAATCGTATAATTACATTGACATTCACACATTTCAGTCCTTGTACAATTTCGATCTTTTGAATCGCTTCTGGAAGTGAAATCGCAAACTGTTACGCAAACGTAATCAGTTTAATGCGACGTACACTATGGAACGATGACATAAGCTAAACATACCCTAAATACCCTTTACATAACTTAGAAATAAGTTTTGGGGGCTTCGGTATGGCAAAAACAAGTTTATTCAAGCTCAGGGGCTATTTTGCAAATTCTGCGAAACTATGCCGTTACGCGTATTTCCTAATCCGGAACATGTACGCACATCCAAAAATTTTTATAATCATTAAAATCTAGTATTTTAATGATTGGAATGCAAAAATATCATTCGTTACGCGTTTACGGTCATTTGCACGTTCGTTACGATTTCCGTCGTAATTAACCGAAAACCGCAACCGTACGACCAAACGAACTGACATACGAAACGTGTCCGAGCATTTTCAGGTTCCCTATGCTTTATCTTCTTTTTAAAGCTTAAAAATGGGGTTAACGGGTGTTAAAAGTGCCATAACGCGTCGAAAAGCAAGTTTTAGGCTGCAAGGACCTGTTCTGCCAATTCTGAAACTTAGGAATCCCAGGCGCCACGCGAGAGACTCACCAAGATCTCCCGCGACGCGTGGGGGATGCCCTGTTACAGCAAAAAAATGGCAGACAGTTGTTTTACAGCTGTTTTACCCAAGATTCGTGATCTCCAAGTTCTAGCCTGGTCTTGACATGTCTTTGAACATGTGGAATGATCCTAGAATGGTCCTTGACACTTGTGATCATCAAATTCATCCTCCACAACTATAAATAGGTGCTTGATCTCACCTTCCCACCTGCTCATTCCTTCCCTTTCTCTCTATAACTCTAAGAGGAGAACTCCCACTTTGTTGGAGGTCTCCCAACTGAATTTTCTAGGTCTTTTTCTTCATCTTTGGCTACCTTGAGCACAAGTAAGTGTTCTAACTTAGCCTTGTTCATTCATCTTAGCTATTTCAAGCTAAAAGTCAAACAGTGTTTGACTTTCAGCTTTGACCATTAATTGGTCAAAGCAAAGTCCAATGGGACTTTGCAACGTGATCGTAATCACGATGGTTATGATCCTTAGCGATCGTGCCTACTGATTACCACGTTTACTAGTCGAAGTGACGAGTCAAAGTTTCGGTCAATAATGCGCAAAATGCGCATTATACGATGTAACTATTTTCGGGTATCAAAACCCTTTGTTTTGATACCAAATCAGTTTTATAAACCTTGTTAGACATGTTTAACTCGTCACTTTTAGTTTAGTGCTTATTTAGGGTCGTAAGTCGAGCGGTCCTGACCATCGCTTTGACTTTCGAATCCGACCCGTTTGGTCGATCTTAGGATCCAACAAAACACATATATGAGACCAAAGTTGTATAGGGAATAACCCCCTGAGGTTATACCTTATGGTCACGTCGTTTGGTTAGTGTTATGTTAAGTCGTCTATTATGCCCTATAAATGACCAAAATACCCTTTTTGCGCATAAATCAACTTTAAGCATATGTGACCAATGTTTTGACATATAACTGATGTTGCAACTATATTAGACTTATTTTGGCATATTAGACTTATCATAACACATATCTAACCATCCGAACACGTTTTTACGTAAATGATCCGTTAAAGTAGCGTAAACTACCTTAACAAGTCATAACGGGTCAAAAGCACTTAGGAATCTTTTCAAATCAGTATGTAGACTTTGTTAAACCATTTCATATGAGTACCAACACTCATTTGGTTTACAAGACCTCATTCTATCCGATCCGCCGATTAATGTCCCGATATTTACATAGTTATCCGATTCTAGGACACGTTTGACTTCTCGGACATTTGAGCTTGTTTAATCTTTGATTCAATGATATTTTGCAACCCCAAGTGAGTACATAGTCCCCTCTTTTACGTTTTTCAAATGTTTTGGGGTGATTCATATGTGCCTATTCACTATTTCACGTTTTCAAAGCTATATGATTCCGTATACATAGTACTATATCCATTAACGATTTGAAACTGTTACCTATGACTTGAATAACGATTTTCAAAGTTTGTGAGACTATTGTTGGTTCGTATTTCTTTTGTACATTTATTAACAATGATCAAGCCGATTGGTAGTACGATATAGCCTATAGGATTTGACACCCCATTCCTGTTGTATGGAATGTCAGAAACCAAGTTTAAACCAAATAGATTTTGCTTTTGTGGTAAATCTATAGTCATCAAAGTATAGTTTGATATACTCAGGTTTGAATGTATTGCCAAACGACCACAATGTATGTTTTACAAAGGTTTTCTAACTAAGCCATAAAAACTAATCTTTTATTGATTTCCCTGAACCAAAGTATATTTTGATATACTACCAAATCACAATTAAGTATATTTCGATATACTTTCAAAGCATAGTTTGATATGCTATCAATGTGATATTATTTACTAAAGTATAGTTGATATACTACTGAAGCTCTTGTTCTTAAGCAAAAGTATTTTTGATATACTATCGATACTCCTGTTATTTACCAAAGTATATTTTGATATACTACCGATTCACTTGTTCTCAAACCAAAGTATATTTTATATACTACCAAATCTAGCTTTTCAAAAGTATATATTTTATATACTAGTAATTCAACTAATTTCAAAACTAAGGTATATAGTTTGATATACTACCTATATTGTTATTTCAAAACCAAAAGTATGTTCCGTACATATATTTCAAACACTCTTTATCAAAAAGCAAAGTATTTAGATACTAAACTTTTGCAAGGATTCATGGCTACTTTTGAAAACATATGTTCTTTTCTTAAAACATCTAAAGCCATGAATCATCATCACAAAACCTATGTTACTCACAGACATTTTTATGCTGACGTACCTATTTTCACATATGTTTCAGGTTTACATATATGATGATTGTCACTGCTTACTACACATAGGATGGACGCGTGCCTTAGTGACACTAAAATTTAGAAGACAATTTGATTGTATTTTAATTCCGTTATTCCAAGACAATTGTAAATTTGATATATCAATAAAAACAAAACTTTAAAACCATGTGTGGCGAAACAATTTATAACGTGACTCCCCAAGTGTTTCCGCCGCGTGTTGCTTTACGCGATTTGGGGTGTTACAGATATTCCGATGCAAATGACGTTTCATCAGGGGGAAGATATTGAGTTAGAGACATTGGCGATCCCGAGCAACGAAGTGTGGTATCAAGATCTGGAAGATGTGCCCAACATTATATTGCTGGAAAGAGCGTTGATCATTGCAGGGATGAGTATTTTATGGAAATCCGATCGTCACGAGAAGCCGGTATATATGGAAGATGGAGTTGGTAAATTACTTGCACATCTCCCTGTAAATATTCTATGTGCCTTGCTCCTTATGTTTCATTATCTTTCTTTGATATAGTTAAGCCTTTGCATTTGGTGGCGTTCAAAAGGAAAACAGGCATTATGGGAGTGGTGCCTACTGCTGAAAATGAGGCCCCTTGGTTCGAGCAGATCTTAGGGAATTTTGAGCTTCCGAAGAAAGAAGATCTCCAAACGCAACCCTCCTCTACCACTGGTAAGTATTTTTGACATCGAGCCCGAGTTGATATTGCAATATTACTATTAATGTTAGATTTTGAGTAATATTGCAATATAACTTATGGCGCGCCAATGGTTGTTGATTTTGATCAAGTAGGTGTTTTAACAAACTTGGGCGTAGGCCCAGATTCGAAGAAGAAAAAGAAAACTACTGTTGCCATCCCTCTGCCCAAAATACCTGATGTTCCTGCGCCTAAGGCTCCTGAAACCTTAAAGGCAGAGATCAAGAAAGGTACGCGCCTTGTCTCTGATTCTTGGTGTGAGTACGTGGTGGTGTCAGACTCATTAGAAGGTCTTGCGCCTGTAGGTTTAAAGAAACCTAAAGCGGAACCAAAGGATACAGCAGATATTCATATGGCAAATCCAGAAGACCCGTTCGACGTGCCATCAAGTCCTGAAACGTTGATACCCCATACCTCCAAGAAAAGAAAAACCGCTGTCTCTGAACCACCAGCACAACCACCAAAGAAGGATGCGCGGGGAAGAATCGGGAAGAAGAGCAATCTGGATGCTCTTGCAGAAAAATTTTCTCCAGGTATAGGCATTTAATATGTCCTTTATATACCGAAACTCCTTTTTTTCATCTATGCTTGTTATATGCAGAAAAATGGTGAAGACCAAATCATCATCAATGCCAACAGCGCATCCACCTGAAGGTGAAGGCATTGAGAAGAGTGGTAATGATGCGAACCCAAGCGCGACTTATTCTGGTTCGGACCCCATCATGCCTGACATGCCAGAGAAACCTGCTCCGGAAGAAGAGCATACAAAATCATTTGTTGAAGATCTTGCTGGCGAGCAGGTAAAAGATACTACCCCTTCTAATGTTGAAAAACAACCTATTGAGGATCCAAAGATGCCTCCGCCTCACTTGGAAAAAACCACCGACAACCAAGCAAAGAATATTGGCTCATCCTTTGTTGCGCCAAACTTTGAATCTTTTTTTGATGACCCAACTGAAGAATCTCCCATTCGTCCCGAGGAGACGCCCTGGGACTACTATTATCGCTCCTATTCAGCAAAGCGAGCCTCTGCCCTTCATGAGCCAGTGTGGAAGCTAAAACAAAGCGATACTTTTACTGACCTGCAAGCTTGCAAGGAATGGTACAAGGGCATCTACCCACCGGCGGAGGTGAAACGTCAAGAAGATCAATCTCATGAACAAACCTACCAGGCTTATTTGTTAGAGACAGCGCAAGCCTCTTCTGTGACTCATAGGATTGTGCGCGAGTGGCGCAGTATGAACAAGGAGTGGGATGAATTGAGTCCAAAAAGTTCAAAGTTGGGGTCGAAAGTGAGAAGTCGGGGAGGATGAAGGTGGACCTAGAGGCGGAGAGATGTAGGTTCGAAGATGAGAAGAAGATAGAGGAATGGTCGGCCCTAGGTTGGAAAAAGAAAGCTGAAGCAGCGGCTGCACAACACGCGGAGGATCGCAAGCGTTGGTTAGAAGCTTGTGATCGTATAGTAACGAAAAGATTTCTCTTCGCAACGAGATAGAAAATTTGAAGAAAGAGAAAAATGATGTTGTTGCAGCTGCTGAAGAAGCCCATTCTCATCATGAACGTAGTGAACAAAAAGAGGTAGAGACGCAAATGACTCTTTTACTTAGAGATAAGGAACTTGCTGATCTACTTCTATGCTCTTTGATCAGGAACAAACGCGAGCGGAACTTGACTCCTTGAAGAAGGATGTCCAGTTGAGTCAAGTTGAGAAAGCGGAGCTGACACGCCGTTTGTCTGAGGGCGAGAAGAAAATTGAAGAAACGGAAGTCGCTCGCGCCACCGCTGAAAGTCTTGCGGAATCTTTGATGAACAAGCTTACTTGGATACAACAATATAGGATTGTAAAAGTAAGTGTTTTATTACTTTTTAAATATAAAGCTCGCTGCTCATGTATTCTGACCCTTGTATATTTTTTTGTAGATTGCTAATTCAATATTGAATTCCACCGAGCTTGATGAAACGGTGGCTCAACTGATGGTTGCGGCGCGAGCTGATGGCTATGCTCAGGTTACCATGAATGTTCATCCCATGTTTCTCATGCGTGGCAAGTGCAATGGGACAATAGCCGAGCGGCTACTCATGGATCGAATACTAGCGCCGCATTTATCAGGGCCAAAGAAAGATACGACCAGTTGCAAATCCCAGTGACGGACCTTGTGGACGATGCGCTACCGCATGACAATTTTGTTGACCAGCTGAAAGACATCTTTGCAGAGGTGGAAGAGGAAGACTCAACGAAAACCTCAAATAGAGTGGCCTTGCTTCTCTGTGTTTGTGGATGTTTAAGACAATTTGAATTATTTTGTAATAACTTTTGGTATGTACAGGTGCGCGGCCGCACAAGTACTTAACTTTTATTAATATATCTTTGGATTACAATATGTGCATGAGTACAATTACTTGTTTAGGATAGACAAATTAACATAATTGGCTAACTCATGTAAGAACGTAAGTGTTGTGTTGTCTTGTGGCTCATGAGTTGTTAGTAGCCTTAGTGTTTTTGTATTTCCAAAGTAATTGCATGCATTTGTAAGCAATATATTCATAGACAATTGGATGTAAGTAGCGACAAAATAGAATTTTATTGATAAAGCATCGAGCTAATATTGTCACTAAGATTACAAAGATAAGAAAAATTGTAAGCAGTCTCTTTGCGCAGCGCGGGGCTATCGCATTGAGAGCTAAGATTACATGTAGCAACGACGCAATTGTTGGGCATTCCAGGTTCGAGGAACACTAGAGCCATCCATGCGCTTTAGAGTATAAGCTCCCTTGTCAAGGACTTCATTTATAACATATGGGCCTTCCCATCTTGGCGCAAGCTTTCCTGGTCTTTCAGCATTGGAGGCTTCATTATCGCAGAGGACGAAATCCCCCGGCAGAAATGTGCAAACGCGTACCCGTTTGTTATAATACTTCTCCAACTGGGACTTATATTTTGCTTCGCGAATAGCTGCGTTTTCGCGTCTTTCTTCAATCAAATCGAGATCCAAGCGACGCTGCTCCTCGTTGTTTTGTTTTTCCAGGGCCAGCATCCTTGGAGATGGGAGGCCTATTTCAGCAGGGATTACTGCCTCCGTTCAATATACCAAACTGAACGGAGTTTCTCCGTGCTTGTCTTGGGCATTGTTCGATGCGTCCATAGAATGTTGGGCAGCTCATCTACCCATCCACGTCGCGCCGTGCCAAGGCAGGTTTTGATGCCATCAACTAATTGCTTGTTGATACTTTCAACCTGACCGTTCGCCTGAGGATGCGCAACGGAGGAAAAAACATGCTCAATGTTCATCTCTTGCATCCATTTTTGCAGATCTTCGGATGCTAAATTAGAGCCATTGTCTGTGATGATGCGCATGGGCAACCCGAAACGACAGATAATATGTTCCCAGATAAATTATCGGATTACCATAGCTGTTGTCGAGGCTAACGGCTTTGCTCCAACCCATTTGGTAAAGTAATCTACTGCAACCACAATAAATTTTACTGCGCCTGGCGCATTAGGGAAAGGACCTACAAGGTCAATAGCCCATTGTTGAAAAGGCCATGCCGATGTTACTGGAACAAGTGTATTTTTGGGGCGCAATGTTTTCGGTGCATGTCTTTGGCAAGCCATGCATTTGCACACGATGTCAACAGCGTCCACGTACATCCCCGGCTAGTAGTATCCTGCGCCCATTACTTTGGCAACGACCATACACGATCCAGCGTGTATGCCACATAAGTGTTCATGGATTTCTCTGATTAAGTACTGCGCATCATGCCTATCAACACATCGCAATAAAGGACCCATGTATGATTTTCGATATAAAATACCGTCCGCCATTTCGTAGTTTAACGCCTTACACCGTATCTTTCGTGCCTGCGCCTTGTTTTCAGGAAGCTGACCATGTTGCAAAAACAGGATAATCGGAGACATCCAAGATGGACTCCCCGTTTCAACCATATTGACTTGCTTTAGCGGAACAGATGGATTTTTTAAGACTTCAATTCTGACCTCTTTTGCCAAATGTTGGAAACTTGTGGCTAAAAGTTTACTCATTGCATCAGCATGTTTGTTATCACTTCTGTTGACGTGCACGACTTTAAACTGTCGGAACTGACTGATTAAAGACTTGGCTTGCTCCAAGTATAACGCCATAATGTCGCCCCTTGCATCATAAGTACCATTGATTGTTCCGCTACAAGGCGAGAATCAACGTGTGCAGTTAAATTCGCAGCGCCCATCTTTATAGCGAGGCGCAAGACTGCTAGAAACGCTTCATATTCAGCCTCATTATTTGTACTCTTGAAATCCAGACGTATGGCGTAAGTGAACTCTTGATTATCTGGATTAACCAGTCGGAGGCCTACGCCAGCACCGTCACTATTCGATGCACCATCTGTATGTAGTGACCATTCTCTGTCATCCATAACGGGAACCGGATTTTGGATTTCTTCGCATTCTTGGACTTTGTCTACTGGAACCTCCGCTACGAAATCAGCAAGGATCTGTCCTTTAATCGCTGTTCTCGGCTTGTATACAATATTGTGACCACCTAGTTCGATAGCCCACTTAGCTAATCGCCCTGAGATGTCTGGCTTGGAAAGAATCTGGCCGAGGTGATAATTTGTTAAGACATTTATAACGTGACCAGAAAAATACCTACGAAGTCTGCGCGAGGCATGGACTAGCGCAAGTACTAGCTTTTCCATCATCGAATATCGAGACTCTGGATCATTCAACATCTTGCTAATATAATAAATAGGTGTCTGAACACCTTCTCTTTCGACAAGTAAAACGACTCTAACTGCCATTTCGGATGCAGCAAGATAAAGGACCATAGGCTCTTTGTCGCACGGAGCTGTTAAAGTTAGCAATTGAATTAAACAATCTTTCATATCTTGAAAAGCTTTCTCCGCCTCTACTGTCCATTGAAATTTGTCTTTCTTCACGCAGTTGCGCAGAGTACGGATGAAAGGATAAGATTTTGCGGCGTGATTTGCGAGGAAACGGTTGAGGGCAGCTAACCGCCTTGCTAATCGTTGCATCTCCTTAACACTTGACGGAGATGTCATGCTTTGAATTGTTTCAACGTTTTCTTGATTAACTTTGAACCCATCCTTTGTGACGATGAATCCAAGGAACTTGCCTTCTTCCATGCCAAAAGAACACTTGCTTGGGTTTAACTTCAAATCGACCTTTCGCAATGAATCAAAAGTTTTTTTTGAATGTTCTCCAATATCGTTTCTTCTGTATGGCTCATGATGACTAGATCGTCAATATATACTTCGACGTTTACCCCAATGTCATCACCAAACACTGTATCCATAAGCCGCTGGTAAGTGGCTCCCGCATTGCGAAGACCAAAAGGCATTTTCGTATAACAGAAAATACCCTTCTTCGTGCGGCGTTCTGTTTTGCAGGTATCGTCGGAAATCCAGTTGTGACCGTCATCATCAGACGAAGCGAAGGATTACCCTTTTTATGCAGAGACTAAACCCTAGATCTGACTCGATTCCGATCAGTTAGGTCCATTGTTTCTTCACGTAATTAGTAGAGTCTTGTGGGTTCGATATCCGGACTTACTTAGATATACTAGAGTCGATCGGTACACTTTCCGGTTAGTAGTTTAGTGTGTTTTAGTGGGTCTAGAGTATTACCTAGAGTTTAGAATTAGGTTAATTTAGTTCTTTTTATTAAACTACTTGTTAGCACATCAATATTATAAATAGTGGGTTATATATTTAGTTTTATTTGACGAGATGGGTTTAATAACAAAAGAACATAAGACGTGTTAGTCTCCAAAACATTTGTGTGTGATTTGTATAATCATGATTATGGGCCAATAAACTGACGATAATCAAGGCTATAATAAAAAAATACCTTGAAATAAGTCGAGAGGGCATAACTTATAAACGAAAAAAGGTTTAAGATCATGCGTAGTCGTTGGGGTGAAAAATGCCCCACCCTTGGGCGTTGTTCCCCACGTGTCGTCCTAGTTAGCAAAGGGTGTTTTTCTAAAATGAGCGTAGAGAGTATGTAGGTGTTATGTTAATAGGGGTGTAAAGAATTAAATAAATTAAAAAAAAACCATGAAAAAACTGATTGGACAAAGAATAGGAAGATGAAGGGTGATTGGACAAACAAATGGGGCAAGGGGTGGAAAATCCAACGCAAACACAAATTTTCCAAAAATAAAGCCCCCGGGGGCCGAAGGCGGGCTTGTTTTGGGCGTTTTTGGGGTAAAAAAAGCCACAATTTGATCGACTACGCATGGTCTAAGGGCCTTGTTAATAAAACAAAAAAGTATTTGGACCATTATTAGGCGTCACATAAACCAACATACAAAATTTATAAGAGTAAGAGGGTTGTTTGGCAACTTTTCAATGGTTAAGGACTGAATCAATAAGGCTCTGAACCATTAAGTGCTGAACCAGTAAGGTTAACCGTTTAGAGGTAAATGCCTTACCAGTTTAGATTATAGGTCTTAACCATTCAGACTCAGTATAATGCTTAACCATTCAGAGGCAAATGTTTGAACCATTCAGACATTTGCTCGCGAAACAAATAATCTAAACCATGAACCAGTAAGAGATCTAAACCATTAAGAGTTCCATTAAAAACTAAACAAACAACCCCTAAAGTTATAAACGTGAATAGCTATAGTATTACACTTATACACGTTCGATTAGTTTGATATTTCTTTGAGGGTTCTGTGATGGTTCGAAAGCGAAAGCAAAAAGGATATAGAAACCATGTGTTCTCTGGTTGGAGATGAGTGTTGATAGCGGGTGATATTTTTTTTTCTTACGGGTGTCGAGGCGCCCCGTGGTGAGAATTCCATCACTCGTTATAACAAGTGATACACCGCCGCCACTCCTTCTTATCACTCGTGGATTTGAGCATCCGTGGTCACTATCACGCATGATGATTTGAGGGAAATTATTAATTGTTAGGTGTGTTGAGTTATAGGCATTTCCACTAAAATCCATCACTAGTCATGAAATAAAGCTCGATGACGTGACGTATGATGATTAGATGTTGTGAGTGATGAGTGGGTGGTGAGTGATGGTCGCCCTTACCCCCTTACGACCATCCTCCAAACTTTATTCCCATCGAATATGATTTTGTTTACGGACTGTAAAGTTTAGTGCAACTAATTTTAACGAAACATGTTGATTTTATATTATGTTGCTATTTTATTTGACCCTAAATGCCTATTCAACGTTCTTGTAGAAGATGGTAGTGAGTAAAATTTGCTTCCTTGCTTGCAAGTCAATTATTTTGAAATTTCAAAAGATGACGGTGTATTCATGTAAGGTTACTCTACTTTTAAATTCAACTCCTTTGAACCGATAATGACGCATAAAGTTGTATTCATCACCACTATGGCCGATACGTCTTGGTTTTTGAGATCACAACAAACATCTGCAGAGGCAAACCTTTTCACGGGTGTGACTTTTTTTTTCTTCTAAAACTCGAATACATGTAAACATTTTCACGTCGGGTCGGTCAGATTAAGCATATTCATTTATTATTATTAATTAATAATATAACGTTATTATTAAATTCAATTTTCCTTCAATTAATTACCACGGCCGAACGACATTAGCGGCGGTTGACAGTGGTTGCTATTAAACCACTGGGTGTGGGGCGACGGTTTGGGACGTGGCTAGCCAAGCAACGTCGCTGCAGTCACACTGAACCAGCGTGGCCAGCGGCGTTGCCCCGTTGGCGTGGGTTAGCGGCCTGGCATGGGGCGGATAGGGCAGGCTAGGTGGCATAATCTCATTAGTTCAACATATAACCGTTGGGGCTAGTCGCTTGGGCCAGACGGTTATTTGAAGTTTAAAAAAAATCAATTTTTTACACAATCACAGCTATAAAATACCACCCCAATACCTCATTTTTTACCCCAATCATTTTCTAAACTCATCTTCACACAAAAAAATCTAAAAAAACAATGGTATCTTGGACAGAGGAGGAGGAGATCGCTTTGGTCACTGCCATCGCCGATGCACAACGCTCGCTTGGACGCGGTTAAACCACGTATTGGACGCGAGCGTTTAGCGATTGCCGACAACATGTTGGTAACTCTAGGCACAACCTTAACATGTGCTAACACAAATGGCGCGATCTAAGACCGAAACTTGATCGGCTTATGGCATGCTACAACCGTGTACCGGGGAACGACCTAAGTCGCGACGATCGTGTGGAGATAGCCAAGATCGAGTACCGCCATGATGGGAACCTGGAATTCCGTTGGTTTCCACATTTTAATATTTATAGAACTTTGTAATTTTTTTATTTGTAGGATTTGTTAACTTTTTTATTTTTTAGGATTATTAAGTTTTTATTTTTTACGATTATTAAGTTTTTATTTTTAGGATTTTTTGTAATTCTTTTAATATAATGATGTGTTTTTTTATAAAATCTCAAAATATTAAAAAATATTAAAACAAAACCATAATCCACATGGCCAAGCAAACGTCGGCCAGCCCACGCCGCTGCCACACCCAAACTTTTTTTGTGTGGCCTGGTGGAGCCCACTTCCGCCACATGGCTAGCCACGCCCCAACCCATGCCCCACCACACCCCGCGATCTTTCACCTTTCCAACCAACAGTCATGAGTTCTTTGACCAAATCGGCGTCTGCATGTAACAATCTTGGGTGAATATTTCGTCAACGAACTTAGGTAATCCAGATGGTTTTCCGCTCTCGGACGAGGAGGTTGCCGATGGTGGTGGTCAGGGGCATACCCATCCTTAGGCATGGGTGGACGGGCGCACCCCTTGAAAAAAAAAGTTTTTAGTGTTAAATTCCTCGGAAAATCCCGACCGCACCCATTGGAAATTTTCAACCGCCCGCTTTAAAAAAATCTTATGAATTCATAAAAAAAATTGTCACACTGATTTTATTAAAACATAACCTAATTTATATAATTATTCTTTCGCCACTTTCACTTGATAACTTAATCCAATCATTTTTACCAAACAATTTAGCCCAATAAAGAATCCATTGTTAACTCAAGGCCAAACCCAACCCAGTCAAATTCGAAGTAAATAAAATAACCCAACCCAACCGGCCTTTCCAATTCTCGGCTCCCGCTCTCACTCTGATCCCCCAGCAACACAAACAACATCGAAGGCAGCCTTTTTTTCGCCGAAACCGAAATTCTGGCCACCAAATCACCTGCAATCACCGGAATCTGAAACCACACTGGTATGCTTCGTTTATTTATGTCGTTTTTGTTGTTTTATGTGGATTTTAAGGAGAAATTGAGATGTTCAAAGGGTTTGAAATTTTATGTGTTTTGATTTTTTTGTTGTTGTTAATAGGGTTATTTTGTTGTTTTAGTAAAAGTTTTATTTGTTTAAATGTTTAGTTACAAGTAATCAACAATTAAAACTAAGGCTTGAAAATTAAAACTGAAGTTTGGTTGATGATTTTTTAAGATTTTAAGTGTTGAGTGTTTGTTTAAATGGTTTTGTTGTCTTATATTGGATAGGAAGTTAGGAGCCATGAGTAGAGAAGTTATGACATGAATTCTTAAGAGTAAAGAGGTTGAATCATCTTCTGACGCGACCCGACCCGATGAACCGATTGTTTTTTCATATAGATAGGGGCCAAAAGTCCTTAAAAATATTATGCACCTCCATGAAAAAAATCCTAGGTGCATCACTGGTGGTGGTTAGGACGTGGCGGTGCCAAAAACGGATATGGAGTTGGATGCAGAGGTGCTGGGGGCGGTGGTCGGAAGGAGTTTTGAAGAAATTGAGGTTAAATATAAGAGAAGCAAATGAATAAAACACCTTTTTCACAAAATTGTTTCATTAAAATTGGGGTTACATTTTTATTTAATAGATCATACAGATAGGTTAATATTAATTTACTAAACTAATTTTGAAAACCTTGATGATTATCGTGAAGATTAAGATGATGTTTGTTTTTTTAACACAAGAAACTGAGGTAAAAGAAAAATGTCAATTATCTAACAAACAAGTGATATTAATTGTAACACGCACTATTCAAGTAGTTAGGTTTTATCATTTCTAACTTAATTATTATTTTTAATCGTAGCACGTACTATTCAAGCAGTTAGTTACGTTTTATCATTACAACTTAATTTCTTTTATGGAAATGTTTTACGTTTCGGTTTGAATTTGGCGAGTTAATACCTTCTAACACACGTATGTGGTTCAACGTTTTGGCGTCAACTTTTTGGTTAGTTTAACAATCTCGTCACTACGTGCGAGTACTAAAAGCTCGTTATTTCTAAATGTCATGATTTAATTTCTTTATTTTATTATAATGTTAATAGTATGATTAAAAAACTTAAATTATATCACATGTATTTGGGGTTGCTTGTAACTAACTAAATCAGAGTTGGTAAAAATATAGGAAATATGCATCACTATATTAACTAAATCTAGGAGAAAATATTCAAAATATTGTGACAAATTTACTAACGATCAAAACTATATAAAGGTAACAAAAAAAAAAAAAGAAGAGAAAAAAACCGTTAAAGAGATGGTAATAGAAAGTGCATAAAATAATTGTTCCAATTTATAACTATTTTTTAACGGCAAACTTAGATCACTGGGGGACCACTGAAGTATTATCGTGCCACTAACGAAATCACTCGATCATATATGTAGGAAACCCAATAAATATGAAAAGAAAACTCTCTTGTGAGAATCAAACTTAAGACCTAGTGGTCCCTAAGTCTTATCTCACCCTCAAAATACCACTAGGCTAATTGGTTCTCACAGCGTGAAGAGTAACCTTACCTCGGTGAAGCCAAGTAAAAACTATTTGACTCATGAGAAGTTACTTGATATGGCTAATTTGAGATCATTTGATCTTTGGTTGTGAGGACTTGGTTCATGTTCTCTCTCTCTCTTTAAACGGCAAATTTGAATTACTTACGAACCATTGAAATATCATCGTGTCATCAGTGGAACCATTCGATTATATCCATCTCCACTAGATTAATAAATTTTAATGCATTAAAAAGAATCTATTTTCAGTTTTACAGAATTGGCTTGGTTACGGTTAAAAGGGGAATAAAAATATATTCGACCGAATAACATTTTTACATAATACCTTTTGTTCATGTTTGTAACTAGCATTAGAAGCCGCGCTTCGCGACGGAGTGTTAGAAACGACAAAAAAAAATAAGCAAACAACACGGTTAAATAAATATGTATATAGTTAAAAGTTAGCTTTAACTATAATAGTTAAATAAAAAGAAAATTTTAATTTCTTGCATGGTGTAATGAAGAGTTAATACAGACCGCATACTTTAATTTAAACGGCATTGTGGTGGGGAGGTGATGAGAGTTCAATCAGTATCGCACACTATAACAAAAGATAATAAAACAAAAAAAGTCGTAACATTAACAAAAATAATATCTACATGCGTTCGGTTCGTTGTAGTTGTGGTTCGACTCTAAACATCGAAATGAACGATGCAAAAGTACGTCCTAATGTCAACAAATCGTAATCGTATATCGGTACCAACCACACAAAAATTCACATAAAGAATGTCAATAGAAATAATCATGTTATTAATTACGTGTCGAAACACGGGCATTTTAACACTAAAAATAATAAAACAATAACAAAATAATATATGAATAATAAAACAATAACAAAATAATATATGAATAATAAAACAATAACAAAATAGTATATGTATAATAAAATATACGTTTAATTAAGCAATAATAAAATTACAAAACAATAAGGATAAAACAATAACAATAATACATGTAATAAAACAATAAAAATAAGACAAAATCAATTCCTTACCGTTCACAATGTAAAATGTTAGTGTGGGAATATAAAAAGAAAATAGAGTTAATTACTGTTTTTGTCCATGTGGTTTGTCAAAAAGCACTATTTCAGACCATTAGTTTAAAAATTACGGTTTCAGTCCCTGTAGTTTCACTTTCGTAACCATTTCAGTCCACCTTGCAACCATTTCAGTCCCCGTACTTACATAATAAATGGATTTAAGTGGTTACGAAAGTGAAACTACATGGACTGAAATAGTTACGAAAGTAAAACCACAGGGACTGAAATCGCAATTTTTAAAATAATGGACTGAGATAGTAATTTTTGACAAACCACAGGGACGAAAACAATAATTAACTCAAGAAAATATTTATAAAATAAATGTAAATTTTTCAAAAGAAAAGTTGCCGAAATAGACTAGTCATTCAATTACGTAACAAGTTAGCGTTGAGTTCCTCGTCTCTTGGATACTTGCTCACCTTCTTTCCTTTCCTTCCATGATCCTTCATTTATTCATTCCTTCTTTCCTTTTATAAAGACACATCTTCCAAATTGTTTTCTTTTCTTTTCTTTTCTTTCCCTTCACAATTTAGTCTTACAAAGACACATCCTCTAAATCGATTTTTTGTTACAAATACACTCATAAAACCCATTAGTTTTATGCCCTAAAAACCAATATAGCAGTTGTCACTTTGTCAATATTACCCCTACTCTCTTATGGTCTGTTGGAACTGAGAGTGTGTGTAGTGTATGTTTTTCTGATAAAGCAGTTAATCAAATTGAAAATTCAATAAAATAGTAATAAACAAACACATCAATTTAACACTACCGGATTTGGGAATAATTGCAAAATGATTTCATTGAATTCATATGATGTAATACAATCACAAAGGTACAACATGCATTCCCCCTCACTAGGTGAACACTCATTCACTTAGTTCTTATGGGTTTAGGCTCTAAGTGTTAACTATTACAATTACAATGAAGAACTATATAGAAGGAATGAGCTGCTGGTGATGTCACCATGAAATCAACCCTTACAACATATTAAATGATGTAACTGCCATCAATTATGTAAATTGTTGGATAGTCACACTATTGCATTGAACTACTGCTTCTGTTGTGAGTTAGTGTGAACTGCTGGATTTCGCAGAACCGCTGGTTGAGAACCAGCAATTCCAGAACTTCTGTCTTTGACTTGTTGACTTGGTCTTCTAGTCTTCAATCTCGGACTTTGGTTGACTTGACTGTTGACCAACACTTTGACAGTCTAGCCCTTGTTCCTCTAAACTCAAATCTTTGAAGGCAATAGTTTCATGCAAAAGTAGTTGGAGCAGCTGTTTTGAGAAGCTTTCAAGAGAGGAGAAACTGCTCGAGTTGTAATTGTATTTTAACTTATTTCTTCAGACAGGGATGATGGTTCCCTTGGGTTTTGGCTTTCATCGTCAGTACAATTTTGATAACCCAACAATCTCCCCTAGATCTGCTGATGCCAAAATCCAACTTATTTTTAAGCCTGTTTTTATTCTTATATTTTTTTATGAAGAGTCCTTTGAAAAAAAATTTTAACATGAAATCCTGGACAATTTCTTTATCTTCTTCAGAGTCAACCAGTTTTACTTACAGAGAAAGGTTCTCTATCTTCACATCTTTTAATCTGTAAGTAGCTTGTTGTCTCTAAATCTCTAAGTTATGGAAGATTAGAGGTTACCCTTTGGACCTCTGAAGAAAGAAGAACACTCATTTCTTCAGAGAGATGTGGAAAATTTAATAGATCACCCTTTGGAAGATCTTCCAATGTTACTTTGTAAGTGCCAGCTCTTTGATCTTCAGCAGTTTTAAATACATGTGTTGTGAATGGCATACAACTTACAAGTAGTATTTTCTCCTCGTCGTCTAAGTTCACAATCCAATTTGCATACCCGTGCTTTTCTTTGAAGTTGTTCATGTTGTTCTCTATGTTCACTGGATTGTAAGAAAAGACTTCCTGTGGTTTGAATGGAACAACAACAGACTCATTCTTGTTTTTAACACGGTAGATCACTGTGTTCTTCTAGTTTGGCCTTGGTGGGAATTTTTTAGGATTTCTTCTTCTTGCATCAAAGTCACATCCCAATTTCCACGTAGATCCCGGTGGGCCTGGTGGGGAGTATTGTGACGTAAGATTGATAACATCATAACCAAACAACACAGAGTACACAACGGAAGTCTTGGATTTAAAATAATATTACAAACCGTTAATGTTCAAAAGTTCAAAATAATAATACAGACGACTTGTAATAAGATCCACATTCGGATAATATTACAAACCGTTAATGTTCAAAAGTTCAAAATAATAATACAGACGACTTGTAATAAGATCCACATTCGGATCGTAAATGTACATAAATGTGATCAACAGACTTTGGGCACAACTAAGGACTTGCAAGATTCTCTACGTCGCTACCAAGCAGCTCCCAACCTATTATGTGCTGGTACCTATAGCTTAGTCTTTTGAAAATACATCAGTTTACACTGGTAAATACAAATAAGCGACAAATTTTGAAAATCTTTTCAAAATTGTTTTAAATGCACATGGCACATGTTCATAAATAACTTGGGACAATTCAAAATGATCTTGTATACAGTTTTACAGGTCTGTCAGTACATGTGGGGTCCGGTGCAGAAACCGAATAACCTGATTAACCGACACACCACTTAAATAACTCACAAGGAGTATATAAAAATATATTAGCATTAGCATCTCACAGGTATATGCCTACACCCCGCGCATAGGTCATGGCCATTAGTAACTCAAATGAGCCGAGGATATCCACGACACGGTCGAGTTACCCACAATGTTTAAGTTATCAGACAATACAGACTAAAACGGGTTATGATATTTAGTTAAATCATAATCCGAAAACATGATGCCATACCCGACCAAGCGGTAATAATATATCGTATCCCAAGCCCGTATAGGGAAAATAGGTTAAAAGTATTTTCCTGAGCTAATTACTTCAAAGTTTTATAACTCAGCCGTTAATCAAGAGAAAAGATTTAGGTAGCAATCTACTAGAGTGCTTCTAGTCTGGAATGATGGTATTAATAACCAATCGGAATGCTAACGGGTCCTATTAAGTCATAGACTCGGACTGGCTAGTCTTAAATAATGAAATACGGTACGATACGCTAGATTAAGCGATGACCGGAATAGAATGTAGTTTAAACCTGACAAGTACTAAGATTATACATAATGGGTAAACATATAACATTCTGGATTTGAAATAAAATGATAAGGTTAAACCCGTTTTGGCTAAATTAGGTAAACTAGTCATGTAGGCTTAACCGTACGCATATAAGCGAAACCGGGTAACCGGAGGAGTCATATACAAGTTCCATATGCCATTATACTTTAAACATGTTATAATATCAGTAAGATATTGACATGTATGCCCGTTTAGGTTTTAAAATCAACTTAAGCCTCAAAAGGGTGTTTTGGTCATTTTATGACTTATAAAAGGGCTTGCAAGTAAATTGATGTCATGGTCATAAACAATCTGGAAAAATACTTAATATATGATGTTATATCAGTAGGACATAAAATATATATGTGGTTTATAGTTTAGGACCATACTATGCGCCGTAGGGGCTTTTTGGTCATTTCACACATAGTTTTGATAGCTTATTCGGGATTCTGAGTTTAGAACATGTATTTACTGTAAAAATATTTAAAATAAGTTTAATAATCAGTAGGTAACAAGTTTTGGTTCATAGATATGGTTTTAAACCATACTATGTGCCGAAACGGCGATAAAGTCGCTAAATGACAATTTAAGCGATGTTTAATGAAAACTGAGATCATGATTAGGTTTATATATTCAAAATATGTTATTTAGTATAATATAACAGTAGGTAAAAGATTTAGGTATAGAAAGTATCCTTAAAATCATTTTATGCACCGTAAGGGCGTTATCGTCATTTATCGGCATTATACAAGGACTTGTATGTAAACTCAGTTTATATTGTGATTTAACATCCCAATTAATCCTACTTATGATATTACATCAGTATGTAATGAGTTTTGATGAAAGAATTATGTTTAAAAACCATTCTTTGTGCCGAAAGGGCAATTTAGGCATTTTAAGACATCATTTACGATATTTATACAAAAGTCAGCTTATGACTAGATTCATGACATCAAAATAAGTTTAATAAGTTAGCATATCATGTATGCTCGTTTATGTTTAAAACCTTATTTTTAGTAAAAAGAGCATAATAGTCAACATAAGGCATATTAACGGAAACTTGCATAAAAACTCAGGATACTATATGACCATGTAGTATAACTCCAGAGGGTTATACTACAATATAATATGGTCATAGTGCAACTTAGAATCCATAGCTAAAGTTGCTAATTCGGTTCAGAACTGAAAGTCAAAGCCGAAGTCAAACTTCGCGACTTTCGGTTGCGAACCAATCTTAAACTTGGAATTGACGAGCTCAACATGTTTATACATGTTCTAACAATTATTACCAAGTTATTAAAGTGATAAAACATATTTGTAACAACTACATTACTAGATATGCATTATATCAAAAACTGACCTGTTTGACTTTTATTAATCATAACTTTGACCCGTCAATTGACCAAGTAAACGTGATTTCCAGGTGGTGCCCTCTTGAAGGATTAACACCTACCTTATTACGACCACGTAGCCATGTTCTCATCGAACAATGGATGGACCATAATGGTCTTAACCGAAGGTCAAAGCGTTATTACGTTAACGCTTTAACTTTTGGCTTAAGCCTATAAAAATGAAAAGAGAAGGTCGAAACACTTACAAGTGGTCCAAAGAAAGACTTAGAACTCAGAGGATGCTCCCAATAAGCTCAGGAACTTCCAAGTGAGCAATGAGGAGAAAGAAAAGAATTGAGCAAGGAAATGAGGCAACTTGGGTGCCCTTTTATAGTTGAGGAGGAAGCACAAGGTGATTACAAGTGTCCAGGGGTGTTGTGAGAGGTCTCCAGGTGGTCTTGGACGTGACAATAGCTACACAATGGTGGCAAGTCGCAAGAAAGGTGACAGGCTAACAAGCTGCCAAAGAGTCTCCCACTGGCAGTCCCTTACGGACCATAAGGGTAATGCTTACGGTCCGTAAGCCATCTTGGCGCCCCTGGTTTTGAAATGGTTACAGACCGTATGGAATAATCCTTGCGGTCCGTAACCGCCTGTCAACACAACATTTCCTTTAAATCTTACGCTCCATAAGCACCATGCTTTACGGTCCGTAATGGCCACTCAGAGGCCAAACTTTTGGCATGTTGGCACTTTTGGTCCCTCTACTTTATAGTTGTCGTTCAGAGGTTAAAATAATAACATGACGGCAACTTTATTCCCTCTCGTTTAACACGTGGCATACAAGGATCAGTGGGACACGTGTCAGGATTTTATTGGACGAGTTTTTTACGAGGTGCTACAATCAAGTTAATCCTTAAATTCCTTCGACACACTTGTGTCCTTCCACCTTATAATTGAACTCTTTGTAGCCCAATCAACCTGTTGGAGGAATGATCTTCATGGTTGGGTCTACCAACATCTTCTTTACCCTAGACACGTCTCCTAGTATATTCTTGGCATCCCAGTTTTGAAACACACAAAAGTTTTTCACATGATAAGGGGCTTTTTTCTTGCGCCATTCAATAATTTTTATTTTGAGGCATTGGCTACCGACTATTGTTTAGATGGTGGAATCTTAGAGTGCTTTTGTGATTCTTAAAGTATTTGATGTTCATAGTTTATGATCACCCTCATCCCCCTATTCATAATGTATTGAGCTTTCCTGTAGGTCATCTTCCCTTGATTCTCTGTGAACTTTTGACAATTCCCCCTTCCATCTTTTTCAAATTATCTTCTTAGTTTAGTTTTCATCAATATCTTATAATGGCAGTTTTTGGAGTGAATTGATGAATCTTGGAGAAGGAGGAGGCTCTTCGGCAAAAGGTTTTGTGAAAACATATGTAGTCACAGGTTCTGTTGTTGTAGTTGCTGGTTCATCTTCAAGATCATCTTGCAAGACCGTCTTCCTTTTCTTTGTGGGTTGAGTTGTTGTTTCTTTAGGAACTTATAGTTCGTTAGCAACTGTTGGTTTTGGTGAAACTACTTGCTTTTTACCTAATGGTTTACCAGTTGTTTTGACAACAGTTGGTTTAGCACCAGAATGTGTTTATGTTGATGATCTAGTTGATGGTGGAGTAGATTTTGATTGAGAACCACCAGTTTTTTCCTAGTCCAGCTGTTTGAGTATGCACTACAGCAGTTTGACCTAGACCAACTATTTGTCCTTTGGCAACTTCTGGTTGAGCTTGAGGAGCTTGTTTTCTTTCGGCTTCCAACTTTTCAATTGTTTTAGCTTTTTGGATCACATTTGGTGGCCTTATGTCAATCTTGACTATTTGAGTTTCTTGGTTCTTGCCTTGTAGCTCTTTATCTTTCTATTTGGCTTTTTACTAAGGCATCACTTAAGCCTTTTTGATCCTGTTTAAATTTTGCTACCCGTGTAGCATGATCAACATCTTCAGTGAATATACTATTTTGCTTTTCAATCATGGCTCCTACTTTAGCTTCATCAGCTCTTTTCTTAGCCCTTATTGCACCTGACTCAATCATGTCAGGCTCTTTATCCTTCTCCCCCTTTTTGGCATCAGTAGTTTCTTGCCTTTGCTTGAAGTGGTGTAACCAGAGTTTAGGAGCAGTAGATCAAAAACTTTGGCATCAAAGGTGTTTAAATAATCCTTGACATAAGTTTTGGGATGTCTTTAAAGTAATTTTTGAGCCTCCCTGTTGGCAATGATGAGGTGGCTAAAACCTCACCAGCAGTTTGGCTTTGTGTGGCTGGTGGTTGTTGAGTGAGAGAGTTAAGTATTTGGGTGAGCTTCTTTTGTAATAAGGCCAGCTTTTGAGTTTATTCTTGTTTAAGTTGGACATTAACTTAGGGTATTATAATGACCAACTCCTTAAGTTTGGAGACTGTAGCACCCAGATGTTCCGTCAATTCATAACACTGCTGGTTTTGAGTATCATCCAAATTAATGGACCCATCTACTCCCCCACCAGAGGTAGTTGTATCAGTAGGTATTTGTGGCTTCTTGTTCACAAGAATACTTCATGATGCCCCTTGTTCTTGGTACTAGGGACTTCCAGCAGTTTGCCCATCCAATACTTTAGCAACATGGAGGAGCTATGTTGGTGTTGCCTACAAGGTCGTCTTAGCTATATTTCCACTGTCTTCTTGAAAACCAGTGGGTTTATCAAAAATAGTGGAATCCTCATCAGGATATACCTAAGAGGGATGAGTCTCTTCCTCGTGTGGTTAAGGATCAAATTCCATATGTACATAAGAAGATCTTCCTTTGAAAAGCATTCAATAATCTCCTTTTGTATCTTTGGCGATGTCAACTTGTTGTTCTTTTCTTCATTCCCTAACGTGTACTTACCAATTTCCGGGTGGGTAGTACTAATCAAGTTTAAACCAACATAAAAATACCTTGAGAATTAGATTCTTCTGATTCATCATGGCCACGAAATAGTAAAGAGTTTTCTAAACAGAATCTAACACTCATAAGAGAACCAAGTAATCCATGATGATTTGCAATCTTTTCTTCTTTAGTAACTTGTTTACATTCTCGTCCATGGATTTCTTTTGATTCATGAGATTGTGACATTTTTGTGCCACCTTTAAATGATGACTATCAACATTCCCAACATGTTCCTTTAAGGAACCCTTTTTTACTCTAATCACAAAAGCCTTTAGAACTAGAAGAGCATGTATCTCTTCTGTCTTGATTACCGACATCTTCTTTAAACGAGTAACACTATAAAAATATGCTTTGTGTGCTTTGGTGCTATACTCTAACCAAGTACAATCATTAAACCAACTAACAACAAAACGTCTTTTTTCCCATAAAAGTCTCTGAAAGGAAATTTATGACTACGTGGTTGAAAAGCCCCTTTTACAAGATACTTGCTTCTTATATCATCTATTTGATTTGGGTGATAACTAGAAATAGGTGTCCTATCATAGGGATCCGAAGGTGTCCACACCCTAATTCCACGTGTAACCCGGCGGGCCCGGTGGGAATATCGTGACGCAAGTTGATATCATCATTACCAAACAATACAATATAACACAACGGAAGTCTGGATAATAACTATTACAAACATTTGAATGTTCAAAGTTCAAAATAATTACAACGCTTGTAAATAGATCCATGTGGATTGAAATGTGATTAACAAAAGAAATTAACATACTACGGCCTTCTAAGTAAAGGAGTTGCAATTTCCTCTTAAGCCTGCCAAGTACTTCCAGCCTATTTATGTGCATATGTCACCTGCGCTTAGTCTTTTGAAAATACATCAGATAAATCTGGTAAATACAATTAACCGACTCATTTTGAAAACATTTGGAAAATTTTCGGTGTACACAATGCTACTTTTGTTTAATAAATAACTTGGGATAACTTACATTCATGTTATCAGTTTTACATGCTAATAATACATTTAGAGCCCGAAAACTATGTCGGGATCATGATTAATCGACACACCACTTTAATACCTTTAATAGGTACACCCCTAATGGGTTGTAAATTTATTTTAGCATTTTTCAGGTGTATGCCTACACCTCGTGCTTAGGTCATGGCCATTTACAACTAAATGAGCCGTGGATATCCAAGACATGGTCGTTTTAACCCCCAAATGTTTTATATTAAGCAATACGAATTAAAATGGATTATTTGAATTCCCGACTCATTGGTCTTTGATCCCATATCCAACCATGCGGTATTATTATACCGTATCCCAAGCCCGTATAAGGGAAAATAAGTTAAAAGTATTTACCTGGTTTGCAATTCTTTAATAAATAAGAAAATAAGCAAAGCACAGCCGTTTAACTAGCTTGGTGACAATCTACCGGAAGCCTCTAGTATGGAATGGATGGTATTATTAACCAATTAGTTAGCTAGCAGGTCTTTATTTAGTCATCGACTTAGACCGGCTACTTTAAATAAGATAACGGTACGAAAACGCTAGATTAAGCGATGACCGGAATGGAATGTATTTTGGACTTGAAAAGTACTAGAACTTGTATAATGTGGGTTACCATTTTACATTCTGGAATTTGAGAATAATTTGATATGGTTAAACCCGTTTCGGTTAGATTACGTAAACTAGTTACGTAGGCCGAACCGTACGCATAAGAGCAAAACCGGGTAACCGGGTGAATCCTATGCAAGTTCCATATGCCATTGTGTTTAAAATATGTTAAAATATCAGTAAGTTATCAATATGTTGGCCCGTTAGGTTTTAGAATAAAACTATGCCTTAAAAGGGCAATTTGGTCGTCTTACAACATAATAAACGAGTTTATATGTAAACTGATGTTATGGCCATAAACATTCTGTAAAAACACTTATTTTATGATGTTATATCAGTAGGATATCAATTATATGTGTGGTTTATAGTTTATGACCAAACTATATCCCGAAAGGGCATTTTGGTCATTTCACACATAATTTGATAACTTATTTGGAAATCTGAGTTTGGGACATGTACCTACTGTTAATAATTTGAAAATATGTTTTGAAAACAGTAGGTATCAATCCTTAATGCTCTAATATGGTTTTAAACCATATTATGCGCCGAAACGGCGCTTAAGTCGTGAAATGACGATTTAAATTGTATTAAGCGAAACTGTTGTTGTGACCAGGTTTGTATGACCAAAATATGCTAATTTATATATTACATCAGTAAGTATAAGGTTTTGGTCCATTAAAATGTTTAAAACCCATTTAAAGTGCCGAAAGGGCAATATCGTCATTTAGGAACATAATATGCAAACTATAGCTTAAACTCAGTTTGCAACTTGAATGAACTTCCCAAATAATCCTAATAATGATATTACATCAGTAGGTTTTGAGTTTTGATGTCAAGTTTATGTTTAAAACTATTTTATATGCCAAAAGGGCGATTTAGTCACTTTAAACGTGTTAATTACGTTGAATAATCAAAACATAGTTTATGACCAGGTTACTAATATCAAAAGAAGTTATTAGTTTAACAATTCGGTTTACAACTCATTTATATGTTTGTTAGTGATCAAAACCATAGTTTATAACAAAAGGGCATTTTAGGCATATTTAACGGATACTTGCATAATGACTCGGATTACTATATGATCGTGTGATATAACTCCAAAGGGTTACCCTACAACATAACATGGTCATAATTAGGATGGCAAAAAAGCCCAAGCCCGACGGGTATACCCGACCCGAAACCCGAAATATATGGGCCGGTTATACCGAACCCCGACGGGTATGGGCTTAAAAATATTAAAAAATCGGGTACGGGTACGGGTATGGAATTTAGTGATACCCGCCCGGTACCCGGCCCGTTTACCCGAATTATACCCGAAAACTATATTAAATTAAATTTAATTTTCTATTTATATAAACTTTAATACATACAATTATTCATTATTCAAGATTTTGCTATTTTGTATGTTTTCAAGGCTTTAACATACACATACAAAATTTTATGTTTAGTTATGTTGTTTTTATCCAAAGTAGTAGTACATTAATTAGTTAATTATGTAGATATATGTTTCAAATATGCATTTTAATAGGATATGTAAGTATGTTATTGGTTATATTTTCCTTTATTGTATTTGTTAAAATATTAAATTATATAAACATTAGAGTAAAAAATGCATACGAGAGTCTCAATGGTATTTTAACAAATCAACGGGTATACCCGAAATCCGCGGGTATACCCGATAACCGATGGGTAGTTACCCAAAATATACCCGACGGGTAATGGGCCGGGTATGGGCCAAAGAATTACAACCGGTACGGGCTTGGGATTACCAATACCCGGCCCATTGCCATTCCTAGTCATAATGCAACTTAGAAATCGAAACTAAAGTTGCTATTTCGGATCAGAACTGAAAGTCAAGGCAAAAGTCAACTTTTGCGACTTTCGGTTGTGAACCGATCTTAGACCTGGAATTGACGAGCCGAACATGTTCCCACATGTTCTTATAATTATTACCAAGTTATTAAAGTGTCAAAACAGATTTTATAACACCTACATTATTAGTTATGATTTTATTTAAAAACTGACCCATTTGACTTTTCATTAATATAACTTTTACCCGTCAATGGTGTCACACCCCCAAATTCCCGCTTGCGGAGTTTTACCGTGAGACGTGTAACATACCAGGATCTAGCCACTAATCATGTCGAACTAATAGTAAATAATACGACACAAGTCATCATAACCAACATGAAAAGTGACTTCTAAATTAAATGATTCAAAATAGTATATGTTTAGCGGAAGCAAATGTAAATAACTCAAACAATTGAAATCAAATTTTTTTAATACGTAAAGTTTTGTTGTTTGCCATCACGTAACACGCCCCACGACACGTCAAGCTCTCCAGACTGCAAGTTTCCATGCATGAATCATCTAACAACCTGCAAGCATGCAGAACAAGTGTATCAGCGATTAAGCCGGCGAGTTCACAGTTTTGTTTGACGAAAACAAGTTTGGTGTTTAGTTTAAAGACATGTTACGACTAATAAACTCTATACCGATTGGCTGTTCTATTTTTGGTGCCCTCATCAATGTCTATCATCATTGATCAACGTGTTTAAGGTCATTAGTTCACGCCCGTCCTCCAAGGCACGGTGTGAGGTTTGTCAGGCCTAAAAATCAAATAATACCCCGTTGCCCTCCAGGCAACTAGTTCGGTATGTAAGTAGGAACTTTCCGTGATAGAGTTTGAGTTTATTAACTAGCATCGAAATTAAACAAAACAGATATAACAAAGTATTCTTCCAAGGAAAAGTAGTCATCCCCTCCAGGGATAAAAGTTTGTTTGTTTGTCCCTACTGGACGCATGCTTGTAAAAGAGCAGTTAACTCACCTTAGTTTGCCCAGTTAACGTTATCATGCCTTTAAGCGTTAATAAAGTGTTAGGTCCGTTACACGCGACCTGATGTACGATAAATGTAAGTATGCAAGTGTGTAGGGTTATGCAATCCCTAATTGTCCAAACAACAGTGTTCCATGTGATCATGTTTACAAGTTTAAACGGTTAACATACAGTACAATAATACACAGTTGGTTTCTCTAGTTGGTGACTAGTAAGGTGATTCAAGAAACAATTTATTAATAAACACAGAGCAAGTGCACAAAAACCCTGAAAGCTAAACTCCGAAAGCTAAACCCTGAAAGCTAAACCCTGAAAAGCTAAACCCTGAGAGCTAAACCCTAAGAGCTAAACCCTGACAAAACATCCTCAACTTAAACCCTGACAAGCATCAATACATAAACTCAGATCCTACACATTTAACAAGTTCGGACCTCCTACCCTACAATAAATTCGGACATTTTTCACCCATCATTAAACTCGGACATTATATGCAACTCACATAAATTCAGACCAAGCACATTTGTAAACCCGGATATGTATGAGTTCTCAAACTCGGACACACCCACACCTTCACTTAAATCCGAACATGTTATACACGTGTATAGACAATCCCAAGTAAACTCGGACCGTATACACCTTGCTAAACTCGGAAATCATGTTCATTTGGTAACTCGGATAGCACATGTGTTTTGTATGTATATAAAAACTCGGAATTTGGTAATATCCTATCTAAACTCGGATTTATAACCTGCATTTCATAAATTTGGACTCCTTGTTCATCAACAAACTCGGACTTATCATGATACATATAAGGTCGGACACGACTAAATTCCTTACACTTAATCACAAACCCGGACTCCTATGCATTATACATGTTAAACCCGGATACATGACAAAACTCGGTAACATGTGCAAAGTCGGACATGCATATACTCAGGCATATACGTATTCAATAACCTCGGACTTGCATTAATAAACTCGGAAAAAACATCCATTCAGTAAACTCGGACATGATGATACACACACTCGGATTAACAACAACAGTTACGATCAAAACCCTAATCTCAATAGTCAGTCATGTTATGAACCAGGCAACAATTTAACATTCACATCACATCAATAGCATCTCAATTGACTAGCAGCAATCATGCAATTCAATCAATCTAATTACCATACATTCGTCAGTCATGAAACAAAGCACATATTGTTTAGATGTTTAGGGTTTGCATGAAATCAAAAGCATAAAGACAACAACGTGTAATCATGAACACTCACCTATGATTCGCTGCAATGATTGTTAGTGAAGGAGTTGAAGAAATCGAGATTGATGGTTGAGAGTTGTGTAGAACTTGGTGTAGCCAGAAGATCAGAGAATAAGATGCAGAGAAACTGCCATATGATGATTATGAGATTATGAGGAATGATTAGGGTTGCAGGAGTTTTAATTCTATTTTCAGTATTAGCTCTACACACCCTTAACTATGCAACTTTCACATAAAGCACATAATAACATGTAAATTTTCATTTAAAACACATAATTCACATATTTGTTATGCAACACATAAGTTTCGTATAAACCGCCCGTTTATAATTGTTATTCGTGTTTTTCGCCATGCCCAAGAATTAACATGTATGCTTCCGGTAATTCCCCGAATTACCAACGCAGACTCATTCAACTAACTCCAGTTAAATGCAGTGCCGTAAATGTATGCCTAAATTAACCGTGGTTAGGTTAAAGTAGTAGCCTGAAGTTGCGGGTTGTCACAAATTGACCAAGCAAACGTGGTAATTAGGAGGTGCCCTCTTGAGGGATTAACACTACCTTTTACGATCACGTAGCCATGTTCGTTACGAACATTGGCTGGACCATAATGGTCTTAGCCAATGGTTAAAGCGTTTTTACGTAAACGCTTTGACTTTGGCTGAAATCCTAATAAAACTGAAAAGAGAAGGTTGGAACACTTACAAGTGAACCAAGGATTACTAAGAGACTTAGAGGAAGTCCCCAATAAGCTCAGGAACATCCAAGTGAGCAATAGAGAGAAAGAGGAAAGAATGAGCAAGTTGGTGAGGCTTAGAGGGTGCCCTTATATAGTAAGGAGGAAGCATGGAGGTGGTGCCAGGTGTTAGGGGTGTCCTAGCAGGTCCCCAAGTGTCCTATGTCGTGGCACAAACAGCTAAAGGAGTGGCAATGGCGAGCTAGATGGCAGGGCAGGAAGCTGCCAAGCAAACTGCCACTGGCAGTCCCTTATGGACCGTAAGGGATAAGCCTTGTGGTCCGTAAGACCTTTAGGCGCCCACAGATTTTGAATGGTTACGGTCTTATGGACCGTAACCAGGATGGCTTGCGGTCCGTAACCGCCTTACTGAAATAACGATCTTGATTTCCTTATGGTCCGTAACCAATAACGGTTATGGTCCGTAATGACCTCTCAGAAGATAAATTTTTGGCATTTTACCACTTTGGTCCTCCGACTTTTTCCGATGCTCGTTCAGAGGTTATTAAAATAACATAAAGGCATTATTTATTCCCTCTCGGCTACACGTGGCAACCAAGAATTTACGGGGCACATGTCAGAATTTTATTAGACAAAATTTTCAAGGTGTTACAGAAGGAAGATCAGTCAAATCAATAATACCTCATGTTGTTGGAACTGAGGTTGTAGGATTACTTGGACCAATATCAACATTTTCTTGCATATTATCATTCGTATCATTCGGACTTACATCAATGTCATCATTTGCTTGTATATTATCATTCGTATCATTCGGACTTGCATCAATATTATCATTATCAACATTCAGAGCTCATTCGGAATTAAATCATCATCACCAACACATTTGGTTGTGTATTATCATTCATATTATTCGGACTTGCATCAATATTGTCATTATCAACATACGGAGTTGTTTTATTCGGAATTGTATCATCATCACCAACCCGATTTTCATTAGTTTCTTCGTATTTTCTTTTGAAAAAGTTCCCAATTAAAGATTGTTTTTTGGATTGTGGTTTATCTTCACTAGTTCACTTCAAAGTATTCAAGTATTAATCAATGAACAATCCCTAGTTTAACAACAGAAAATCGAAAAGTATAAATCAAACTATTGAACAAAATTCGAACTATCAACTATCAAAGCACAAGAAGAAACGAATACTCACAAACAATCTGCGGATTTTGATCAGTTGATGTTGGACTACTTATTCGAATTTTGATCACTTCTATGAATCTGCGACTGCACTTTTGCTTCTGCCTGTACGAAATCGAAATTATGATCAGTCACTTCTTGTTCGATTTTTTGATCAGTTGATTCAGTTCTGCGATTGCACTTCTGATTCAAAATCAAAATTTTACAGTCTGCACTTTGTCGTTGCTGATGTTGTTATAGAGATCAGACTTAAGATGCTTGTGTTGCCTTGTACGACGTTTGGCTTCCACACATATTATTGCCACACCCCTACCCCTTATTAAAAGGGTTATTTTGTTTTGGGCTATAATACTAGTTGGGTTGAGACTTGGGCTTATATAACAATTGGGCTTACAATTTTATATAACAATCGGGCTTACATTTAAAGGTTTATTATTTCTTTTGGGCTAAAGTAAATAAGCAATAAAGTATCCTTTTTATTGTCAGGGGTATCCTCATAGTTGTTTAAGGGTATCATTTGTATAAAACCGATAAAAAAATTACATTGTCGATAAAAAATTGAGTCATAGCCCGTGCTATGGCTGGTTGAATGCCAGTTCCGCCCCTGGGTGATGTAATAGGCTTGATTGAGGGACTGAGTGAGAAAAAAGTGTTGTCACGTAGGCGACACGTATGCGCATTTTTTTTCACTCCAAAATGCCCAAAGGGGTGAAACACTTAGGTAAACTGTATTTTCTCACTATTATTAGTATTATTATTATTATTATTATTATTTATGTTAGTTTATACATTAACAAATTAACAAATGTAATTGAATATTATCAGCTACACTTTTTTCAATTCCTGGGGTTTACACCCAATCTTAGGTTCAGCCCTTATTTAAAAAAAATCAACAGTGCAGTCCCTAACATATTCAATTGCTCACAATCAAAACCTAGCACTACTAGATCGTCTGTATTTCAATGGAGAGACTAAAATACCCTCAAAGTTTACTTACAATTTCAGTCCCTGAACGTGTAATTCATTTTTTCTCTCTATATTCAAAATTCTTTCTTAATTAGTAACTAACTGTCACACCCTGACCCGCAGCGGAATGGTACGGGCAGACTGATTGCCCATAGCTTTTGACACTATTATAAGTTTAAATATTTAAAGGCACCACTTTAGATTTGTCACACATAACATAGATTTCAAATAATAATATGAAGTACAAAATCAAATAAATAAAAGCAACATATCCTAGCCGGTTTATTGCTAAGGCAATCCTACATGTCTTTAACTCAAAATCCGCCCACCCTTGTGTACCGGTATCACGCGTAAAAGAGTTTTGGGTCAACAAACATGTTGGTGAATAGATTCGATTTTTATTTAAAAACGTTTTGTTATTATTTTTAGAAAAACCTTATTTAATAACATGCATAATTAAATGTGAAACTAGGTCTTTCAATATAACAAGAATTCAACACATATCTCATAAGCAACACAAACATAACAATATTAGTAACCATATATACATAGAGATTCAGGCCCCGAAAGGCGAATCTGCGAAACAATGACGGCGATACCGAGTTCGACCCATGGCCGTGGGGAACCGGTCAGCCAGGTGGATCCACGCGAAACTTGTGACACAAAGCGAGTAACACATAGATGCGCGTATAGAGAAACAATAGAAATTAGAAACAAGTGACACATAGAAACACATCGGATAGCATGTTATCAATTTAGATAATAAATTTGAAATCAAGCACGAGTTACATCCCAAAAAGAGTTAATGGCAAAGGGGAAAATAGTCAAATCTACACTGATGGCGAAGAAACGATACACGAGAGTTACTGCACGAGTATGCGAGGTGAGTCAAGTGACCAAATCGCCCTAAATGGATATAACGAATATATTCTAAATTAAAAGGAAAACAATGTAATGGAACAAGTGATTCAGGTTCTTGATTTGGGAACTTTTGTATTATCTAGTTTTTAAGTTCTACATTATAATTTTATAAACCCGGAAAAAGATATATTTAGGTTCTACCTTGTATTAGAACAAATACATTAATTAAAAAAATGTTAAAATTTATATATAACAATTTGAATAGTTAGTATAAATAATCATCCTAGAATTATGAGATTTATAGATATAAAAAAATTCCATGTTATAATTATTTTCCAAAAATTCTCAAAGGTTTGTTTAATGAATAATTACCTATCTCTAGACTCAAAGGTTTGTTTAATGAATAATTACCTATCTCGTAGTAATTTAAAATTACTAATAGTGAAGAAAAAATAATAATTTAATAACAAAAAAATATTTATCAGATGAGATATTTATTTACCAAAGGAAATATGTGTTGTATCTACCTATAACGAGTCTTTCATCAAAATACTAGAATCAGAAGAAAAAAAATAGTACTTTCATAAATAATGTATGCAATCAATTATTTCTATTTATAAAACAATCTAACAAAAGTAGTAGGATAAACTAGTTTAGAATAGATAGACATTGTGTATGGTTTGAACAAGAATGATCTATTGGCCGATAAACCTAAAGTCGTCCTTTTCGGTTATAGTTCAGACAGACACTTTAGTTATAATTTTATGGTTACTATTAGTTTAATAAAGGATGGATCATAAGAAAACTAGTTTAAATGAGAAAACTAAAAAACTAACTAAAAAATCCAAAAAAACATATCAATTTTTTTTATTAAAATTCGTTATATATATTATATAAAAAAACTTAAAAAAAAAAAACATATAATGCACATGTGCAACATAAACCAACATAAATATATAATGCACATGTGTAGTACACATATAGTGCACATGTGCACAGTACAAGTTTTTTTATACATAAAATCCAGCGATTTTTTATAAAAAAATTGTAAAAAAATAAAATTTGTATGTTTTTTATGCTTTTTTTTTTCTATTAAGTTAGTTTTCTACTTTTCTCATTTATATCTAGTTTTCTCATGATCCTCTCCCTAGTTTAATATTAGAGCAAATTACAAAAATCGTCCTTCATGTTTGTATCGAATTGCAAAGTGTGTCATTTGTCTTTAAGGTTGGCGGAAATCATATTTTATGTATGCAAAAGCTAACACGTTATATCCTTTACCCCAAACTCAGTTAAATTTTAATGTTAAATCAGGGTATATTGATAAATTTACCAATTTATTTAAAATAGCTCTAATTTAAATAAAACAAAAAAGAATTAAGAAATAAAATATAAAAATAGAATAAATCATATATCCTTTCTCTCTCATAAGAGCATTCACATCAAATCCACAAAAATATACATATATCTCACTAAAAAACAACTCCTATATCAATATATTTTCATAAAAAACAAATATTTTTTTCTCTCCTTTTTAATTAAATAATATTTTTATACTTTTATCATTACATTTTATCTCTCCTTCACCCACAATCACTTTCAACATATATTAAAAAAGTATAAGGGGTGAATAGTATACCCCTAAATATACAGATAAACAGTAACATTTTCTCTCACCTCCACTCACAACCACTTTTTATACTTTTCGTCTTCCCACCACCGTAAACAACCTCACATTAATCAGTAACAACATACAACGAGGTTCAATAAACAAAAAAGTGACGCAAGTATGATCAATAAATTCAAAGGCAACCCATAATTTATTTCACACTAAATGTTGAAATAAATCTTTGTTATGGTTTGGGTTTAAGAGATAATTGACCCCACCAAAATCTCTATCGTCGTTGCCGGCCGTCGTCACTTGAAACCCTAGACGCTACCGGCCGCCGACACTCATAACCGCTACCGTCGTCATTGTTGTAACCGAAAGCCATCTTGTTCCAGATCCGGTGAAACGGTCGTCTTCAGCAACTTTGGGCTATCTTCAACAGCTATGGCAGAGTCCGTCGATAGAAAGGTGGGGACTGGTTGTGGCGGTGGTAATCAGGTAGAGAGAGGAAGGGAGGTAGAGAGTGGGGCGGTTGAAATCACACCAGTCGTTGTTTGGGATGGACAGTGGCTGCGTGGTGGCAGTTGTTGTGGTGGTTGAGAGATGGTGGTCGTTGGGTGGTGGTGGACTGGTGGTGATGGGAAGTTGGGAACTGGATGTTAGAGAGAGTGAAAAGAGAGAGAGAGAAAATTAGGTTTATGAGAGAGACTGATTTATTCTCTTTTTATGTTTTTAATTTTTAAAATTCTTTTTTGTGTTATTTATTGGAGAAATTTTAAATAAATTATTAAAATTACCAATATACCCTGATTTAACCTTTAAATTTAACTAAGTTAGGGTTAAAGGACATATTGTGTAAGGTTTTGTAAACATAATGTATGAATCTCATCAACTCTAAAGACAAATGACACACTTTGTAATTTGATACATACATAAAGGACGATTTTTATAATTTACTCTTAATATTATAGGTGGCTGAAATATTAGGCCATGTGTAGTCAAAAAGCCCTTAAAGGGGCGTTGTCTGACATGTGGCGTGCCACGTCAGCATGGGGCGTTTTGGGGCGTTTTGACATTAGATGCCGTAATCAAAACGCCCCTACGTCATCATTACTCAATTATTAATTTTCATTATTTAATATTAATTTGTAACTATATAAAAATAAAAACAAATTTCATTAAAATAAAAAATTACACTAAAAATAAAAATAAAACATTACACTAAAAATAAAAATTAAAAACTACACTAGAAGAAAAAAACATTACACTAAAAATAAAAAATTCAAAGATTATATTTTTTTCGATTCGCTCCTTTTGTGCTTGCGTCATCTTCAACGCTTTGCTGGTTAGGTGGTCATGCGGTTTCGAGTAGAACTCAAAGTCATGAGCCCATTGTCTATCCCGCATAATCTCGGTCACTTCACGGTTCTCCTCCAAACGTTTAGTCCCGAGTTCGTGTATGTCTTGAAGGCGTCGGTTTACCTCCAAGAATGCGTTAGTCATGTCGGATGACATCGACGATGACTCGGGCCTTTTCGACCTTCTTCCGGCGGGTCGTGGAAGCTCTTCCGGCGTGTCCTCTTGAATATCATCGCTTACGTCGATGTTTCGAGCGTCGGATGTCGGCGTTTCGGGTTCACCTGATTCGTTTGTTTTTTATTTTTTCGACGGTCTTTTATTCGCTGACCCCGAATTCGTTCCAAAGCTAGGGACGTTGGCCCATTTGGGACTATGCCGGAGAACTTGCCAACACCTCATGTACAAGAAAGTACCATTTCTGCGTTGATACTCGATCAACGCGGCTTGCGTAATGTCCTCATCTTCGTTCCCACTTTTCAAACCGTTTCTCGTGCGTAGGTAAACGGTATGAAAAATTGTACACTTTTTATTGATGTCGGTCCATTTGCCCGATAGTGACTCCGGCGGTCGGAAGTCCTCTCCCCTACCCATTAGGTCGAAAAATAGTGCTCGGATACGGATCCAAAAAAGGTTTTATTTTGGTTGTTGGCTATAAAAAAATAAATAACTATTATAAAAAAAAAGGACACAAAAGAAATAATACTAACAAATAATTATTATAAAAAAACAAATAATTACCGATTACGGGGTCCTCCGACACGTCGAGCCAAGCTCGGGTTAACGCGTAATAGTCATCATCACTCCACGGTTGAACGTTGTTTTCGTTGGGTATTGGTGTTCTCGGGTTTCTTTTTATGCGAGCGTTTTTCTTTACCCTTTCGCGTCCCCACTATGTCAGGTTGTGTCTCCGGAACAACCTTGGGCTCGCGTAAGGGCGACCCGAATGCTTGTGCGGAACCGAATGCTTGAGACGAACCCATTTCGCCCATGTTTTGGTTCGGGTTCCAACCGCACATATTGGGGTCCCAAGTAAGTGGTTGGTTCAAAAGGTTTAAGAACCCGTGTTGATTTTGATTAAACTAGACGAAACCGGATCCGTATGGGGTGGGCCGAGTGGGTACCGGAGAAACGGGACGGGTAGAGTGGCTAGCTTGGTTCGTATCGCCGCTCGAACGTGGAGGAATGAGATCTCGGTTGAAAGGATTCATGGTTAAAAGCTTGTAAATTTTTATAATAAAAGGGAAAGAATAGGATGAGAAGTGTGTTGAATTTTTTTAAAAAAAAATAAGAGATGATGGAGAATATATAGGTATTAATTGTGGTATTTTAAAATAAAATTTTTTTTTTTTACATATGACCGTTGTAACGGTCGGATTTTTCAAAATCCTCTCACCAAAGCGCCGCCTTCATCAAAACGGGGCTTCAAGTTTTAGACCCCAAAGCGCCCGGCGTAATTGTGTTGCCGGTGCTTTGGGGCGTTTTGGGCAACAAAAAGGGACGGAAACCGCCCCACTACGGATGGGCTTAAGCATAGGACAGATTCTTACCTTAGTTTATGATGACGGTTATGAGTTAAGATTAATTTTGTCGATCGGTGGATTGAACCGAGATACGATGCTTCATCTTGCTCAAATTTCTGGTCGCGATTTCGTTGGAGGTGGCAAAACATAGCAGGGTTCGGAAATTTCGTGGGGTTCGTCGGGGTGTGTTTTAAGCATGAACCTAGACCCAATATTTGTAGTCGATGAAGCAACAAGAACTTGTCGGTACTCGAAGAGGGTGGCGGTTGGTGCTTTCATAATCACCCGAGAAACGAAAGCAACTAAGATGATGGTAGTTGTGATCTTTGGGTCGTAATTATCGGAGGCGACGGTAGTACCAGAGAGGAACATCTCGTGAGAGAGATTGACAAGAGAGTTTTTTCTTTCTTTGTTCCCTTCAATGACTAACATATGATCATGATTAGGTATACTTCACCGTTTTTATGCATTACATACATTGTTGTCAGTTACATGTGAGGGGAAAACAAATAGGGCAATGAAAAATGATGGCGTTTAACAAAACTGATCCTTTTGGATCTCTTATATTTATTTATGTCTATTTAATATAAATGCACTAAAATAAATCAATTACTAATTGCTAACTATTAAACAAATCGAAATGTCCTATACGACCTACCATTTTGAATGGGATAAACTCCCATGAGTGAATGTAAGAACTCATGAATTACAAATTGATTATTGTATTGATTTTTCTAACGTAGCTTAAGTTGAAATTTAGTTTTAACTACAATTATCATCCGCCGCATGCGACGGAGGATTCGTTAGTTATATATCATATAAAAGTGAAAATGTTTCTTATATGACTGCGAGCCTTTGTGTAAAACATAGAAAAGAATAACCGACTCGATATATGACCAGCGCGTTGCGACAGACTTATCAAATGGGGAAAATAGAAGCGTTGCGACGGACATGTCAAACGGGGAAAAGTAGATGAAAAACGTTGAACCCCACACGCATGTTGTGGCATGTTAACTCGGAAATCTAGAACGAAACGTTAAACAGAAAACTCATGAAAGATGAAAAGTATAAAGGACCAAAATTGCAAAAGATGAAAAACATTGGGTTAAAAGTAAAAAAAATCAAAGAGGTTAAATTACAAAAGATAGAAACTTTTGAAATAGAAGTGAAAATTTAAATTAGTCAAAGGGGTTGAATTGCATAAGATGTAAAATTTAGACTTCAATTGTCAAAGATTGAAACTTTAGAGTTAGAAAGGAAAATTCCTAAATTTTTTGGAAAACTCTCAAAGCCAAAAGCACACAACCTTAAACACAAATATGTTGCTTATTTTTATGTTTATAATTTACCAATTTGCTTCATTTTCAAAAATATACATGGCATAATAAAAGATAACCAAAAATTCATAAATTTTATTTATAACGGTTTAGATCCGATTTTGAAAACGAGTCGGGCTTTTAGGATCCGTTTTTTTGTGTGGATGTTATAGTCTCCCTACTTTTGGGAATTTCGTCCCGAAAATAGGAGCAAACCGCTCGTATAGGAGGATGTATAGGGTTTCCCATGGGCAAAACAGGTATTGGTTAGATTTAGTAGTAGAACGAGGATCTCAAATCCTAGGATCAGATTATTCCCTAGAAATGTTAGGTAGCAAGTGCTTAACACAAGACTTGAAGATGTTGAGAGTCGTTCAAACCAAGATATATCAAAAGTAAGGTTTAGATTTGATTGAGGCGGTAGCGTTCCTAGTAAGGGCTATACGGCCAATTAAGGAATCGCTTTTAAGTGCCAAGGATGCAGAAATGAAGAGCATTAACTGTTTGCAATTGTAAAGCCCAATAAAAAATCGGTGTATCGAAGATTGATTGTGGCTTAAGAGAAAGTCTTGTCCCGAAGAAGACTTGTAACACAAGAGAGTTTGCAACTGAGTCGTAAAGTATACTCATGATGCTTAAACCACAATTCGTGTCACGTCTTGGGTTCTTAAAAAAATTCTCATAAAATGCCACAATTTAATGAGCGAAATCATAGAACTTGAAATCTCCATACACATAACCAAAACAAACTAACTAAAACTCTGATGATTAGTTTAACGTTGCTTTTGAAAATTTGACAGAGACACTTATATATAGGAAGTACCAGCGGCGTATCCACTATGTCTCTATCAAACTTTCATCCACATCGTTATTCAAATCATGATTGACAACATACACCTTCTCATGACCAGTCTAACGAAGATTTTAATACTTCGATAAGAACACTTATATATAGGAAGTACCAGCGGCGTATCCACCATGTCTTTATCGAATTTCATCGGCTTCGTTATTCGGATCATGATTGACGACACAAACACAACTTAAATAGAACTTCTCTCAACCAACCTAACGAGGCTTTTGATAGTTTGATAAGAACACTTATATATAGGAAGTACCAACGGCGTATCCACCATGGCCTTATCAAATTTCACCGGCTTCGTTAGCAGTTTTGATTAGTTAGACTCAAACTTACTAATTATATATAGGAAGTACCAACGGCGTATCCACCATGGCCTTACCAAAGGGTGTGACTAATGATGGCAGTACCTACATCCATAGTTATGAGGGAAGGGTTGGAATGTGGAAAAGTGAGACGATACCCACATCACACAAACTACAGGGAAGGTGAGCCGTGATGAGTGATGATGTGAAACTGCAACAACATGAACTAGCACCAAAAGAAATCATAAATGCGTTACATGGCGATAACATAAAACATCAGAGTAAAAGAGATGAAAAACGCTGATAAATATTAGGATAGTAACGTTGAATGCGTGACAAGGGCACAAGCTATCAATGGTACTGATTGGGAGTTAATAATTGTATCAGTTGACGTTAGTGAGAACGTCATGGATACGAAGTGGGTGTAGTAGGCGGAGTTGATAATGAGGGAAAACCAAACATGAAGTCGAATGGCAGGAGAAATGAAGTAGCAGTAAGGATCTTAGCTTCCTTTAGTCAGGCGAGAATTACGATTCGAACAAACGTAGAGACGTCCTAAAATAATTGAGGAAACCATAACTTTGTTAACTATATTTACACTTTGCCAACTGTAAAACATTAGTATTTTGAATTGTTCATGTACAAAAACAAATTGGTTTATTTAGAACAAAATCTTTTCATTAGGTTTTAGGAAAATACTTTAGATCTAATCTAATTTTTTTAAAAGATATTTATTATATAATTTTTATTATTTATTAAATAAAATTTTGAGGTCAGAAAATTTTTATCGTCACCATGTGCCCTCGACTTGAATTTGCCTAACACTGGGCACATGTTACGAAAGTGATTAGGGTTGTGACGTTCGAGTCATAATGGACGACTCGTTAAGGTTTTAAAAACATACTAATGAAAATCACATCATTGTATTTGTATTCTAGGATTCATAACAATCTTTGTCGGATTAAATTTGTTCAAAGAAAACTCAAAATGTTTTATTCAAAATAAACTCATCGCATAAAAACGTTGTGCTGCAGACCCCGTCATGGTTGTCTTGAAATCGGAGGATTGCTCGTATGCGTGCCATCTAGTTATCTTGATCCTCTGGGTTGGCTTGTACGGCTTGACCGTAAGGAATGGGTTGGGTGACATACGGTACGGTCGATTAATCCATCGATAGAGTGTCTGGTTGGGTCATAAGGTGGGTGTTGGGTTCTCAAATGGGGGAATCACGGATTTGTAAAATCATGGAACTTAGGGAAAATCCCATGAATAAAGAATACATATCACATGAAAATATTATGGAGTATGAAAGGGTAATAAGCGTCGAACCCTTCAACAATGTACAAAGGATAAGGTGATTCGTTTTGAAATCATTAGAATCTCCTGGAATATTATAGATTTATTCTTGTGGTTTATATACGCATCGGTATAATAACCACATGGAATATGATAAAATAATAAAAGTTATGATAAAATAATATTTCATCATAAAATATTGAAAATCATAGGTTTGGCACATCATAGGGTTTAGTATGACTTCCATGCGTCACTTTCGTAATTAGGTGTGCACCCGTAATTATCAAGCTTTCGCATGGTCCTCATATGTCTACCCATTGACGTATAACTTAACCCGAAGTGAATCGTGAATAAATAAATGACTCGAGTTTTGGGGTGTTGTAAAACGATGTTTAGGATAGTATTCCTGTATTAACACAGACACATTTGACATATCAAGTGTTGTTAGTTCACGTGACGTTTGGTGTGACATGCTTTAGCCTAATAGGTATCGGTAGTCTCATCGATAGTCCCCAGGTAGGCAAACTGGTCCATTAATTGGATTTATACGAATGCCAGCCTAGACAGGACGCCACAACTACCGGTACGTAACCGTTCCAGTTACTACATGTCCGTCACAAGAACTCACTTTGACGAGAGTGAAATCTCAATTGAAATTTGAAACTCAAAACTGAAATGAAATCAAACTCATGAATAATTGAAATGTATAAAAGAAACAGAGTTCCACCCAGAAACCCCCGCCGGTCCTCATCAGGACCCGATACTGGTTCTGCGTAGTTTCTGGTGACATGCACCCTGAACCGACCGGAATCAAACATAAACAACCCAAAATTCAGGTTTCATATAAGAAACGACTTAAATCAAACATAAACAGAGTTAAAAATGCAAATTTAAGAAAATGTTGTACCAACTACGTGAAATGTGAATAATATGACAGCGTATTGCCTCATTTCGGAGATGATCGGAGGAGTGTCGCCGGAGGGTTTGGGGGAGGGGGATGAGTGGATTGTGGCTTATGAATGAAGATTGAGAATTAAAAAGGTAGAATAAGTTATAAAGTTTTGCGAATTACCTTTTTGTGCTCCCTGTCATTAAAATACTTGACGATCATCTAACGGTCATTTGGTCCAAGGTCTTGATTGTGAGCAATTGAATACGTCAGGGACTGGATTATTGATTTTTTTTCAAATGAGGACTGAACCAGAGATTAAGTGTAAACTCCAGGAAATCTGTACTTTACTCTACAACTAAAATATATAGAAATTAAAAAAAACATACTTTGAAAAAACTACAAATAAACTAGACCATGTATCTCTTCTCCAATTCTGGTTTTAATTTTTCTTTTTTCTTTTTCAATATTTTCTTTTATCTTTTAGCCTTTAGGTAAAAAATAAGCCATTTGGTCAAAATTAGCTCTGCGTCTCTTCTCCAACATCACTCTCTTCTTCGGTCATTCAATATATCCTGTTAACATTGGCTCTTCATCTCTTCTCCAACATCTTTTCTTCTCTTCTCTAACACCGTAAAGCACCCTCTAGTCGACCCTCTACGCCCTCAACTGCGCTGATGGTGAACCATCGTCGCGCCCTCCGACGTAGCCATCCCCTGCGCCAAATGCTGCGACGTTAACACATAGACTAATAGGTGTTGGTGAAAGAAAGCGAAGAATGTGGGGTGGTGATATGTCAGTAGGGTAATAGTTACTCTGTGATGTGACACTAACGTTAGAGTAAAGGACGTGAAATGATAGTAGATGTCCTAATTGAAACCAAATCCAATTCAATGTATTTGAGATGTATTTGTGAGATAGATAATGAGTTGAAGGAGGGAGAGGGTAGAGAGAGGATATATATGTTCTTTGTTAAATGCATGCATTTGTAGAGAGAATAAGGTTTGTGAGTGAGGTGTTAAATAAAAAAAAGAATGAATAAACAAGGAGATGAGGTGATAAAATATTTTACAAAAATTTTGATCTTACATTCCAGATAATCTGATAACAAAAGAATTGGCGTCCGTTACATATTTGACTTTGAAACTTCAACCGAAGTTGTAAGTCTTGAAGCTTTTAAATATATATATATATAGGTGGTTCTCGCATGAACCTTACCCTATATATATATATATATAGGGTAAGGTTCATGCGAGAACCACCTTTATTGTGAGAACCGCGAGAACCACCTTTATTGCAAAATAAAATCTAAAAAAAATCAAAAAAGCACTCAATTTTTTTATTTTTAATATTTTTTAATAAAAATCGTTATATTTCATTACAAAAAAAAACTTTTTTTTTGAGTAACAGTTATCCGTGCACATGTGCATATACGTTATCACTAGTAGGCAATTGCACTTTAATTTACAATACAATCCATAATACACTCAATTTTACATTAAATGCACATGTGCATTATTATGTATAACAATTATATACCGTGTTTTGGTACAAAAAGTTTGTGATTTTAAATGATAAAGTTGGCTCATATATATGTTTTTTGGTTAGTTATATCTAGTGGTTGATGGGTTCATTATAGTTGTCACTTTATGATGTAATATGTTGATTGGATGGTATAAACGGTGTTGATATACATGTAATAAAGTGAAAATATTGGTATTGGTATTGTATTATAAATGGTAGGAGGTAATGGTATTGTATTATGGATGGTAGGAGGTAATGGAAGTGTATTATGGATGGTATGATAGATGAAAGAGAAAGTGTATTCAAAGTAGTGTACCAAATCACCTTATTTCATGTTGATACATATAGATGCACATGTGCATTTCTTATATTGGTAACGTAAAAAGTAGTGTATTACACATGGTAGTGTAAATGAAAGTACAATTGTCTACTGTTTGTAATGTATTACGGAATTTGTCAAAGAAATAATGAAAATGCACATGTGCATGTGCATGGTAGTGTATTATGGATGGTATGATAGATGAAAGAGAAAATGTATTCAAATTAGTGTACCAAAACACATTATTTCATGTTGATTGTAACATTTGTCGAAAACGGGTTTTCCAAACCCGATCCATTTGTAATCGAATATCAAGTTATAAATGTTCGTTGCGTATTTATGCCTATTTTGATTTTTAATGTTACCTAATTAATAAACAAACTAATCTATAAAAGTTATAATTGATAAAAAGTAAAAATAAAACAATTAAAAATAAAATGAGGCTGCCGGGACTCGAACCCGGGTCAGCCGGAAGAGATCTCAAAGACTTAACACTCACACGCATAACCACTCCGCCACTTGTTTGTTTTCTGTCATCTATGGGAAACAAATAAATCTTATAGTCAACCATAAATCAACCGGTTACGCCAACCGTAACTGAAATCGGTCACCAAACGTCCAAAGACGTTTGATTACTCGCGGTTCACTGAGTTTAACCGATACACCGACAATTCCAATCAATTTTGCTTTGAATGAAACTTGAATTCGGGAGTGAATCGGTTTAATAACCGAAAATTTTCAATTCTTGGATTACTTCAATCTTTGTCCTCTCTCGCGACTCAAAATACTCTGCAAGACCTCCAATTACATTTCCGCACACTTTTCAGTCCACCGGAGAAGCTTTTTGAACTCGCCGGAAAGTTTCTGCAGGTCGCCAGAAAACCGTATTCTTCATCAAAACGGTAAGTCTTTCAATACCGTCGTGGTCTATCAATTGTTAAGCTATTTCTAACTCGGACCTTTCAATTGAAATCGAATTCAGACGCTGTTATCAGATAATTCCAGTTCGCCGAAAAATTTCTGGAAATCCTTATTTTCAGCTGTAAAACGGTATGAACATTTAAACACCCTGTTAACGCTTGTTTAGCACTTCAATTCCACGTTTAGCTAATCAAAAACGAATAATTTGCTTGCTCAGTTGAAGTTCATAAAAAACAGAGCCGACGCCCTGCCGGATTTCTGAGTTGAATTATTCCTCCGGTATGTTTGTTTCCAACACAGTCTTTGTCATTTCATCTCAGTCTTATGAATGTGTTAATCGTTTTAAAACAAGAAAACAGAGGGGTAATCGGCTGTCTGTAAAAACTAACGGAGAAGATGAACTGTGCTAACATTATAAGGATAATTAAAATTGGTACTTTAAACGGGTTAGACACACAGTCCAGCGGTGGATTGTGTGCAAATAATACGCACACGCCGCGAGTTCGATCCCTGATACACGCACCCTCTATGTAATAAAAACGTTTTATTTTTCTAACTGAACCGGGTTAATTTACGTTAGTTGTTAAGTATAATAAAAATTTGTATATTAACCAAGTTAGACACACAGTCCAGCGGTGGACTGTGTGTAACGTTAAAGCACAGGTCCCGGGTTCGAGACCTGTTAGTAACACCGGTTCGATGATTTAAAATGTTTTTGAAAATAAAAGAATTTTGGATAAGCCGAGTTAATATATAAGTATAATTAAAAACAAAATTATTTCGGGTTAGACACGTAGCTCAGTTGGTAGAGCTGCGTGCACGCGTACGGGAGGTCTCGGGTTCGAGCCTCACCCAGCGCATGTATTTACACAATAAACCGGTCAAACAGTCAACAAGTCAACAAGTCAAACGGTCAACGGTCAGCGAAAAAGTCAACATATTTTTATATTTTGAATTATTTAATTTAATTTAAAAATCAATTAAAAATACTTAAAAATAATGTTTTTAAAGATAGGAAATAGCCTTAAACTCGCAAAAATATATCTAAAAATTCTATTAAAATCCTTAATAAAATCCACTCATTTACTATTTTTTCCGTTATTATTTAGGTTAGTTAATTCTCGTTGTTCCGCTCTTACAACTCGTGCTCATCTCACCATCTCTAATCAAACGCACCCAATGTGAGTGAATCTTTATAAATTCCCCGTTTTAATCACGTTTTTGGGGTGTATCATGTGTCTTGCAATTTATTATACTTAAATCATTGTGCATACATCATACCATGAACAAATGTGCATTCAGTTTGATTCAATTGATTGTGTGGTTAGTGTTAGATTTAATTCATTATTTTCAGTACATGCAATTTCATAGGCCGCCGCTCCCCATTACATTATGAGCGTTGAGCATGTTCCCCATTACATTATGAGCGTGAACCTGGCGTGCCAACATACGATCGGCTCCGTTTGATTGAGCCTTGATCGCACAGACATTCATCATTTTCAGTACATGCAATACGACCGGCTCCGTTTGATTGAGCCTTGATCGCACAGTTTCATTCATGTTATATATTTATGCAAGTTGATATGTTATGGTATGCTGTTGGTATGTTATTGTATGTTATAGTTTGTGGTTAACATTATTACTGATTGATTATTTACATTTGCTCACTTATGACTATGCACAATTTTTCCTTGATAAAATAACAAGAAAATTAATTATAAATGTTTATCTAACAAGGTTCACTCGCCAACTTATGTTGACCCAAAAACCCCCATTTTTACACATGATACAGGTGAACCAGCTGCAGCCAGAAACACATAGGATTGGCCTAGAAGAATAAAATGGTTTAGAGCTTGGAATTGTTTAGTTGGTTATTTTTCTTTGTATTTGTATGGACATGTTTGGATTATTGAGATTGTAATTTTGATTTAAATAAATATGAAACATAATAGTAATATCATGAGCTTTGGTGATAACTCAATTATGCCCCGACTCTTATTCCGCTGCGGGTCTGGGTGTGACATTGATATATATAGATACACATGTGCATTGCTAATATTGGTAACGTAAAAAGTAGTGTGTTACACATGGTAGTGTAAATGAAAGTACAATTGTCTAATATTTGTAATGTATTATGGAATTTGTCAAAGAAATTAATACACATGTGCATGGATAGTTGGTACTCAAAAACATTTTATTTTTTTTTGAAATTTTTTTTATTGTTGAGTAAATATAGCAACTTTTTCAAAAAAATATTAAAAAAACAAAAAAACTTTTTGGATTTTTTTAGGTATTACTGTTTGTGTTCATACTGGTTCTCGCGGTTCTCGCAATAAAGGTTGGTTCCTAACGGATCCTTGTCCTATATATATATATATATATATATATATATATATATATATATATATATATGGGAAGGATAAAATGAAAACCCACTTGAGTTGAGAAAACTCAAGAAAACCCTATGTAACATTTTTATTTTTTTCTAAAAAAATAGGGAATGTAAGTTACATCTTAATGAACGTTTTGTACAAAAAAAAAACAAAAAATGCCGAGTGGATTTTTTATAAAAAATTACAAAAATTCAGTTTTTTAGCATTTTTTTGTAAACACTGAAATTTTTAAAAAAGTTTATAAAAAAAACCATCCAGCGCTTTTTATTTTTTTTTGTTACAAAATGTTCATTAACATGTAACTTACATTCCTTATTTTTTTTGGAAAAAAATAAAAAATATTACATAGGGTTTTCTTGAGTTTTCTCAACTCAAGTGGGTTTTCTCTCTATACTTCACCTATATATATATATCAAATTTATGGACCATTCTTGTAACTCGTTTTTGTACAAGTCATAACCCACTTTCTGTCACTCTAGAATTCACCTTACCCTATGTGCCACCGTTAAAACCGGACCACCGTGTGGCATAAAACCAATATGCCAACACTACCACTACCTTCTCTTCTCCATGAATGGTTAAGACATTTGCCTTTGAATGGTTAAGCATTATACTAAGTCTGAATGATTAAGACCTCTAATCTGAATTGTTCAGACATTTGTCTCTGAATGGTTAAGCATTATACCGGCTCTTAATGGTTCAGACATCTTACTGGTTCAGCACTTAATAGTTCAGACCTCTTACTCGTTCAGCACTTAACTATTCAGAAGTTGCCAAACAATCTTGTAGCTATTTCATGCAAATATTTGATGGACTCTTAACATTAATACTAGCCGAAGATCCCTCAAAAATAATGTATGCAGGCCACTAACTAATTTTATTATAACTTGAATATTTACTTTATAGCTATTTGTCCCAGTTGAATAACAGATGTTGAATAAAAAATAGAGTAAATTTTCGTTTTGCTCACTGTGGTATGGTCATTTTAATGGTTTTGCCCCAAACCTTTAAAAATAGCCATTTTACTCCATGATGTTTTGATTTTGTCTCCAGTTTGCTCTAAGGCGCTAACTCAGTTAAAACATTCAGTTGAAAGTAAGGTTATTTCAGTAGCTTTATATATGAGTTTTAATTACCTATTACTAATTCCTAATTCCTAAAAGAGTTAACTAATAAAAAAAAATTAAAATCATTGCTATTTATTCATATATGTACAGACATATCAAACATCACTCACTTTTTATCATCATGAGCTCTCACCTTCAACATCATCATCAGCTCTCACCTTCAAACATCACACACAACCACCATTACCGTCACCATAATCCGCCGCCGCCACTACCACCACAACTCTCTCTCTCTCTCTCACACACACACACTCCAATCTGATTATCTTTTTCTCTCTCTCTACACTCTCTCTGTCTTCTTCATCACCAACAACCACCTCACAACCACCGCGTGCAGCGCCCAACCCGACCACCACCTCGAACCTGCTCCATTAGAGGGGAGATCGGCGGAGTGATGGACGAATCGTTGGTCAGCGGCGGCGGAGTGATGGACAGAAGTCACCGGCGTCGGAGATTCCTTTGGTGTGTCGGTCTTTCCTTTGCTGTGCCAGATCTACATATGTATACCTCTACCCGCCGCCGTCATGGATCTAGATGAACAGATCAAGATCAGATCCGAAGATAACCAGATCTGAAATCACCCCTTGCAACTCCGGCCACCGAAAAAGAGAAGCCAAGCAACGAGAGGGCAAATCAGCGATGAGTTAGGGCAAATCGACTGGTGGTTGTTTAGCGGCTGCAAACGGTCTACGGTTTGGATATGATGGTGGCGGCGGCGATAGTTGGTCGGAGGTTGTGGTGGTGTAAGAGGTTGGAGGATGACAATGGAAATTGTTGTGGTGGTAGTCTGGTAGACGTTCAGACGAGGGTGTATATACATACATTATTATATCTATAATGTCTAATATATATTAATAAATAATTAATTAACTTTTTATATTTTTTTATATTAATAATAATAATAATAATAATAATAATGTATATTAGTTAAAAAATGGATATAAGGAATTAATAATAAATAAATAAATCCTTATATCTAAAATTACTGAAATATCCTTACTTTCAACTGAATGTTTTAACTGAGTTAGAGCCTTGGAGCCAACTGGAGACAAAATCAAAACATCAGGGAGTAAAATGACTATTTTTAAAGGTTTGGACCAAAACCATTAAAACGACCATAACACAGGGAGCAAAACGGAAGTTTACTCTAAAAAATATTAACGAATATCAATCCAGGTATATGCTTCAAAACTACCACTGTGATATACGTTAATTGTGTTGACAAAAAATTGTAAGAAAAGCATTTTATAAATTTCTCGTTTGCGACTATGTTAGACGGTTGCAACTTTTCCTTTTTTATATATCTATTGTATTTGCGACTGCTTTAGACGGTCACAAATCTTATTTTTATATTTTTGCGTATTTGCGACCGCTTTAAATAGTCGCAACTTTTTATTTTACTAGTTTTCTTGTATCTGCGACTGTTTCCGACCACTATTCATTGATTTGCGACGGGTAAATGTGGTCACAAAATTTGCGACGGTTTTGCGACCGAATCTATTTGGTCTTTAATTTTGTGACTGTTTTGATTTTCGTCGCAAACTGGTCGCTAGTTTTGCGACCACCTTTGTAGGTCGCAAATTTTGATCGCAATTTCCTAGTTTTCTAGTAGTGAAAAAGTGTAATTTACCTTTATTTTTTTTCTTTTATCTTTTAGTTTTTCAATATGACATCTCTCCTATTGACCTGACCCTTTAGGTAAAAAATAAGCCATTTGGTTAAAATTAGCTTTGCGTCTCTTCTCCAACATCTTTCCTCTTCAATCACTCAATATATCCTTAAAAATTGGCTCTGCATCTCTTCTCCAACGTCTCTCTTCACTTCTCTAACATCATAAAGCGCCCTCCAGTCAACCCTCTATGCCCTCAACTGCGCCGACGGATGGCGATGAACCATCGTCACGCCCTCTGACGTAGCCATCCCATGCGCCAAATGTTGCGACGGTAGGTGTTTGTAAAAGAAAAACGAAGAATGTAGGGTTTTGATATGTTAGTGGAGTGATAGGGTGATTGTTAGATTATAATGTGACAATAACGTAGAGTAAAAAGAGGTTAAATGATTGTAGATAGCCTAAATGATAACACAAGAACGGCCTCCGTCACATATTTTGCTTCAGACTTTTAGTTTACTTGGTAGACTTTGACTTTGAAACTTCAACCGAAGGTGTATGACTTGAAGCTTTTAAAACAATATATCAAATTGTGGACCATTCTTGTAACTCGTTTTCTACAAGTCATAACCCAATTTCTGCCACTGTAGAATTCACCTTACCCTACGTGCCACCATTATAACCGGACCACCGTGTGGCATAAAACCAATATGCCAACACTACCCCTACCCCTTCTTCTCCTCTACTCTTCCTCCTACCCTTTCATGTAATTTCACAACCCTCCACCACCCAAAATGACCAAACCACCCTTCTCAACCTTAAACACTTCTGGTCCAATCCACCCTCCCTCAACCACTGGAACCAATCCTCTGACCCCTGCAGCTGGCCAGAGATCATATGTACCGCCACCACTGTCACCGGAATGAACATAACAAATAAAGATGATATCCTCGGAACGGTTCCTTGGTTCATTTGTGACCTTAAAAACATGACACATGTTGATCTTAATTACAACTACCTCACCGGAGCTTTTCCGAAAGCTCTCTACAACTGCACCAATCTGGAATACCTTGATCTCTCACAAAACTTCTTTGTGGGGCGAATACCGGATGACATATCGCAGTTATCTCCAGAGCTCCGGGTTCTCAGCCTGTTTGGCAATAACTTCAGAGGTGACATTCCGGTCAGCATTTCAGGATTATCGAAGCTTTCCTCACTTCTGTTGCATCAGAATCTTTTCAACGGTAGTTTTCCAGAGAAAATCGGTTATTTAAACGATCTTGAAGAATTAAACTTGGCCTTTAATGACTTTAAGCCATCAAGACTCCCCCTGGCTTTTACTCGGTTGAAAAAGCTTAGAAAGTTTTATATGACGGAAGCGAACTTGATCGGTGAATTACCCGCAAATTTATCCAGCATGATCGCGCTCGAGCTGCTGGATTTGTCTGTCAATCAGATCAATGGAACAATACCAAGTGATCTGTTCTCGTTAAAGAAGTTGACACAAGTTTATCTTTATGCGAATAAACTAACTGGGGGAATGCCAGATCCAACGGAAGCATTGAACATGGAGATAGTTGATCTCTCAGTCAATAGTTTGACAAATACCCGATGGGTTTGGTAGTTTGATGAGTTTAACGAACTTAACCCTCATGCTCAATCAGTTATCCGGTGAAATACCGGTGAGTATCGGCCGCTTGCCTAACTTGCAAGATTTTAGAATTTTTCGGAATAATTTATCCGGTCCATTGCCACTAGATTTTGGGAGGTACTCTGACCTGAAGATATTCGTGGTTAGCGAAAACCAGTTCACCGGAACCCTACCGGAAAATTTGTGTTCCAGCGGAAAGCTTAAAGGCTTGGTTGTCTCCGACAACAATCTTTCAGGTGAGATACCGAAATTATTTGAAAACTGTACCAGCTTGAAGCTTTTTCAGGTTTACGGGAACAAATTTTCAGGCGCAATCCCTGATGGGTTGTGGAAGGTTTCGACGTTATCAATTATGATTATGAGCGGTAATTCATTTTCTTGTGAGCTACCACACGAGATGGGGCCAAAACTATGGATGCTTGATATCAGTAACAACAATTTTTCTGGTGAGTTACCACACGAGTTGGGGCCAAACCTATGGATGCTTGATATCAGTAACAACAGATTTTCTGGTCAAATCCCGACCACCGTATCATCTTGGACAACTCTGACGGTTTTCATAGCAAGTTATAATCTCCTCGATGGTGAAATTCCAGAAAATTTAACAGCACTTGAAAATTTACAAACGTTGTGGCTAGATGGGAACCAATTCACCGGCGGATTACTGGAAACTATAATTTCATGGAGGTCACTCCATACTTTAAATCTCAGTAGGAACCAACTCACCGGTAGGATTCCGGTTGGTCTAGGGTTCTTAAATGCTCTCGAGGTATTAGACTTGTCAAGAAACAAACTTTCCGGTAGAATACCAAGTCAACTTGGCGAACAGTTTGTTTTTCTTGGTTTTTGTTCAGATAAACCATCATTAGGGTTTAATTCTTGCAGATCTAGCAAGAACTCAGTTATGTTTGTGGCGATAATTGTAAGTATACCAGTGATATTGTTGATCCTGTGTACCAATGATCAGATATGTCGTTGTTTATTACCGGAGAAAAAAGTACGGTTTGGATACAAAATGGAACGTCACTGCTTTCCAAAATTTGAACTTCACAGAATCCACAGTCTTGCCTCATTTGATAGAAAACAACGTGATTGGGCACAGTGGTTCCGGGATGGTATACCGGGTTCCTGTAAACAGATCAGGGGACTTTGTGGCGGTAAAGAAGATTTCAAGCAAAAAGGACTTAGATCAAAGGCTTGAGAAAGAGTACTTAGCAGAAGTCGAGATACTAAGCATGATTCGCCACTCAAACATAGTTAAATTGATGGGTTGCATTTCATGTGACATCTCGAAGCTCCTTGTGTATGAGTACATGGAAAATCGAAGTTTGGACCGTTGGCTGCACCCAAAGCAGGCTCCACCGAGCCGTGGGCTCAATGGTTCCGTGCGCCATGTGGTGCTTGATTGGCCTACAAGGTTGCGGATATCAGTGGGGGCAGCTAGAGGTTTGTGTTATATGCACCACGATTGTGTACCCGGGGTAGTTCACAGGGATGTGAAATCTAGCAATGTGCTCTTAGATAGTGAATTCAATGCCAAGATAGCCGATTTTGGGCTGGCCAGGATCTTAGCCAAGGAAAATGAACTCAACTCGATGTCAACATTAGCTGGTTCATTCGGATACATGGCTCCTGGTAAACAAGAAGATAGATATTTATACTTTATATATGTTCCCTTTATGTTAATATAATATATAATTTCTTTTTACAGAGTATGCTCACACGACCAGAGTGAATGAGAAGGTAGATATTTACAGCTTTGGAGTGATCTTGTTAGAATTAGCAACGGGGAAAGAGGCCACCAATGGGGATGGGCATTCATCACTTGCCCAATGGGCTTGGCAACAAACTGTAGGCGGTGCACCGATAGAAGATGCGTTAGACAACGAGGTTAAGGAGCCCATGTACTTGAATGAGATGACTAGTGTATTTGAACTCGGGCTATGGTGTACGAGTCAACTGCCAACCAATAGACCCTCCATGAAGGAGGTATGCCGGATGCTGCTAGTTGTAACACAACCTCAGGCTCGATGGTGATGTGGTTGACAATTTTCCTCTTCTTAAGCATGTGATATACCCACACCTTGTGTTTTCTAATCCAACAATGTGTGCAAACAGTCATATTTGGGAAGTAACTTGGTGTAATATTCGGAAATCTATAATGATAACAAATTAAATTGTAATTGTCTTTGAAACTACATTATTTAATCCTATATACCATAAATGGATTTTTACTAATTATAGGGTGTATGTTTGTGTAGCTCGTTTGAGCATCTTGTTTTATAACAATAACTAGTCTTAGGACCCACGCATTGCGGCAAGACCATTAAACTAAATCAAAAGTAGACGTAAAAATATTAAACCAGATTACAGTGGCCTTCTGGTGAGTGAAACTGATTTTGATTAAACACCTTATCATTCCGGCTTTTTCTTATACTCCAAATCATGGTCTAAAACACAGTGTAAGTAGCCTTCTTCCTTTTCTTTGACCACCGTGCAGAGTAGTGATAGTCGATCACGTCTCCAACGTCACAGAAAAGCATCATTGAGCAACCTCCTCTCACAACCTTTGTGCAAACCAAGAAAAGATAAATAGATGCCTAGTTGACTCCTTCACCAAAACATCTCCCTTCGTCGGATGTTAGCTGAAATTTTAAAGCTAAGAAAAACATCTATCAAACACCGAAACATGTCTGCCAAAACTTAGTTTCCATCAACTTTGTAATTTCCATCTTTGTTAAAGCTGGACATATGCTCGGGATAGAAGAGTGTTTCCTGCTTACTCCAAGACATCTAACTTCGTCGATGTTACATGAAATTTTAAAGCTAAGAAAAAACTCGTATGAAACAAAGCTTGAATTGAATATATAATATTCCACGAAAAAAATGTAGGAAAGTAGGATAACGTAGTTTTTCATCTTCGTTATAATGTGGTCTACATTAAGAATAGTCAAGCCGACGAAACAATGGATATATAGCAAACATAAAAAAAGTAAAAAATAAACACATGCATCTATGGCTAACAAAAAAAATATCGCATCTAAAGCTTGGGACCAATATGAAAGCGTCTAAGCCACACAAGCCGACCGAAGCAGCTAGGTTTAAACGCAACATGGGTAATTACGGCGCCAATGCGTCTCCTAGCCGCCAGCATATACAAATCCACGCGTCTTCCTCGTATTCGCTTGGACTGATGCGTCTCTACAAGACATTTTAACACTCTTGTTTTCTGGGACGCGTCTACCATGTGTTCGATTTTTCTTTCTCGCAAAACCTTGGTCAATGTTTTGTTTTTTGATTTTCCACAAGAATCTGCCTCCATCTCATATTTTGTGTTCAGACGTTTAGTTTACTTGGTAGACTTTGACTCTGAAATTTCAACGGAAAGAGTGATTGGACATTTAGACCTACGCATGCATACCGCTATATTTTCGATCCTACCGTTGAGAACCTATAATATGCATTTAATACCTTAAAAGTTGTGCTCAACTGCTCATGTGAGAAAATGATTCAAGATATAAAAATTAACAAACCAGAAATACTTGGGACTAAAAGAGTCAAGGTTGGTTCAGTTGGCAAAATCTAAAGAATTAAATTATTGAGCTTCCTTTGAACGTCAACAATTGAGAAAAATCGACTCAAGCCTTTAGAGAAAATCGATTTTTCAAAAATTATACAAATAAAAAACAAAAGATTCAAATTTATAACCCTACACGCCACCACCCTCCACCAGACCACCGTCTACCACAACCAATATGACCATACTACCTCTACCGTCACTTCTACTCCTCTACCTCCTACCCTTTCATGTAATTTCATAACCCACCACCACCCATAATGACCAAACCACCCTTCTCAACCTTAAACAATTCTGGTGCCATCCACCCTCCCTCAGCCACTGGAACCAGTCCTCTGACCCCTGCGGCAGGCTGGAGATCACGTGTACCACCGCCACCATCACCAAAATCGACTTAACAAATACAGGCATCAACGGAACGGTTCCTGGGCTCATTTGTGACCTCAAAAGCTTACCACATCTTAATCTGAATTTCAACTACTTCACCGGAGACTTTCCGGCAGCTCTCTACAACTGCACCAATCTGCAGTACCTTGATCTCTCACAAAACTTCTCTACGGGGGAATCCCGGATGACATATCGAGGTTATCGCAAGAACTCAGGTACCTCAACCTCTTTGGCAAGGCTCAAACTATTGGCACACTCCTGGAGCCTATTTGCACACTTAGGGTTTCTATACGCTGTGTATAAAGCTATACACAGTGTATAAGTTGCATGAATTTCAGAGCCTGGGCCAGCAATCATAGGCACAGATAACCAGGTGCATATACGTTGCGTATAGCTTTATACACAGCGTATTTCACCCTTCAGATTTTTTTTTGGTTATTTTGGTGTATTTGTGGTATAAATTCTCACCCGATTCCAACGTTAAATCGCTTAAAGTATATGACCATTAATGTTATACCGTTAATATCATATACCGTTAATTTTTTTAAAAAACATATATACGGTTCGAATATATTATATTGTTATCGTTTAAATTAAATTATTATACCAAGTCTAGTACGGTTCGAATACTATAAACGTTTAAATATTATACCGTTAATTATTTTTAAATACTCGTGTACGGTTCGAATATATAATACCATTTAATTAAAATATTATACCAAGTCTCGGTGCGGTTCGAATATTATACTCGTTTTAAATATTATAACGTTAATTATTTTGAAATACCCGGGTACGGTTCGAATATATTACACCGTTTCCATACTATATCGTTTAAATTAAAATACTATACTGTTTCAGTACAACTGAATAAAATATATACAACATAAGTTTATACATACATAACAATAACAAAAGATATAATATAACTAAATACTAAATAAATAACAAAAGATAAAATACTACGGCAGAGGATCCTGCTGCTGCCGCCGCCATACTGCTGCAGGAATGAAATGTCGAAGAGGTAACCCCTCACTCTGTCGATGCTCCTGCGCCTCCTCAGCTAACCACTCCACCACATACATCAGCTTGTCAATGTCGTGACATAGCTGCTAATACGCCGCGTATAAAGGGGCAGGACCGGGCCAATATGTCGTGGGAACTAAGGCGCCCCGGTGGTCCACGCGGCTATGGTAGGTCCGGAATGTACATATTTGGTTCATGCTCTACCACCTCCTCCGACACGACTGGGGGATATACCAGGTCGAATTGTGCCGGCCGTTGCTTCGGCATGAAGGGCCAACCGTCTGCGCCCTTAAAACGCTTCCCGTTAGGTGGGAACTTTTTGATAATCTTCATTCCCGATAACGTGTTCATCCCTATCCGCTTTGGCTGCATCGTCGGGCGTAAACGCGGGTCAATCTTCTGGTGATAGCCAAACGAAGGGCTATCACAGTGACGTAAGCGTTGCCGAATAATAATTCCTGCTCCTGTCGATGATACGTGGAGGCAATAAAGGAAAAAAAGGCAATAAAGGAAAAAAACAATAAAGGAAAAAAGGGTCACCGCTCGTACAACACTCCCGACTCTTGTTTCGAGCGGTGATGGAGGAGGAGATCAGTCTGTGAAGAACCCTTCACAACCCAACCAGTTCCACGAGAGCTCTGTGATGTAGGAGCTGTTTCGGGGTAAATCGTACCTATGTTGTGGGGAAGCTGCATATACGTTGCTTGCCTCACTATAGGAGTTGTTTCTTGCAGCTTCGTCTACCCTCGCAGCTTCTTCTAGCCTTTGTTGTACTTTCTTTGACGTAGGCCGACCGCGAATATCTTGTTGGACAATCGGTGGTTTCTTAGTTGATTTTGTTAGGGTCAAGACCGCTTTTATCTTTGAAAGAAAACTTTTTTTCTGAGCGGGGGATTGCGACTCTAATTGTTGCCGCACAATATTAAGCTCTTCTACAACATCGACCTCCTCATCTATTAGTTTACACGGTAGTAAGTCAAGCTTACGCTAGAATACATTTACGTATTCGAGTTGTATCTTAAGCTTTGCATAGTTAAATCAATACAGTGTGAGAAACAACTAAAATCGTACTAAATAACAAAAGGTTTGTAGGTTTAAGCATTTTTACCTGTACGTCTATACTTTTCCAGCCTACAAGCACACGAAAACCCACAGCTAAGCCACATATGGCAACCACATGATGCGTTAAGTTTCCGCAACACCTCTAGCTTCCTCATTAGCTCTCCTTCCAGCAAATCAAGTGCTGTATAGGAAACCTTTCCACGTAGGTTGTCCAACAGTGGTTTTCTGTGGTGGTTCATTGTTTTTTCTCGATGCTTTTGGTGAAAAAATTTTCTATTTCCCGTAACTGAGTTTCAACTATATCAATATTCGATCCAAAGAACTCTTGTCTCGAACGTATCTTTTCAAATTTGTGTGCTGGCTCTTAACTTTGTTAGTGGTGCGTTGACCAAAGTTGTGACACTTATTATTCCACGCAAAAACGAACATTTCTTTATAGTCTTTGAGCCAGTTTTCTTAGACATAATTAAAGACCCCTGCAAAAGTAAAATAATGAAATGTAAAGCGTGTGTAAATATGATGGATCAATTAGAGACATAAAACGCTAAAAAAAGTGACGTTATTAACAATAATAATATAAATAATATTTTAACAATAATACATATTTTAACAATTATACAAATATAATATTAACAAAATACTAAAAATTATAATTTTAACAATAATAATAATATCAAGAATTCTAACAACAATACTAATTTGATAGACTTGCACCTTTCTGAGGACATGGTCGAGGATAGGAGTTCTTGGAGACGTATGATTAAGGTTAACGACATTTTAGGAGGATAGTTCGATTTTGTATGAGATACTCGTCTTAGGGGCTTGGTTTTTCATCTGTATATTGATAGACTATGTGTGTTAACGCTTGAATTTGTGATATATATATTTTTTGTATGTTTATTTGACCCGTATATCTGGATTTGGTTCGGAGCTGGGGGTCTCACTGGAAGCGGCCTCTCTATCCTCTTGGATAGAGGTAAGGCTTGCCTACATCTCACCTTCCCAGACCCTACTAATAGGTTGTCTATAGGTGAGATTATACTGGGTATGATTGTTGTTGTTGCTGTAACAACAATACTAATATTAACAATAATAGTAGTAATTATAATTTTAACAACAATAATAATAATAATAATAATAATAAATTTAACAATAATAATAATAATAATTTTAATAATAAATAATTATTATAGTTTTAACAATAATAATAATAATATTAAGAATTCTAAAAATAATACAATATATACAATAAAAATAATATTTTAACAATAATAATAATAATTATAATTATAATTTTAACAATAATAATAATACTTAAGAATTCTAACAATAATACAATATTAACAAAAATAATAAGGATTCTAACAATAATACCAATTTTAACCATTATATAAATATTAATATTAACAAAACAATTAATAATAATATTTTAACATTAATACAAATATTAATGTGATACCTGATTAACTTGAAACGGATTGCTCGGGTTAGAGGGTTGATAATCATCATACAGTGGTGTGTTAGGAGGCTCACCACCGTATCCACCGTATCCTCTGTATATGTCTGAACTATCTTGTTGTGCGTAAGAAACTTCACACTTGTATCCGTAATCCGGATGCGATTGCTGTGTCGGGTAATATGGTTCATCAACATGGGCATTCTCAACACCGTATCATACGTATCCATTCGGATTACCTTGTTGCACGTACGAAGATTCATTGCTATATCTGTAGTTCGGATACACTTGATGCATCGGGTTATATGGTTCATCAATAGGTGGAGTCAGAGCCTCGTTTAAGTCTTGGACCTGTATGTTTTGATCAACACGGACACCAGACACAACCTCCTCCTCCTCATTAGCATCATTTACTCCCTACGAGTCATTAGAATACTTATTAAGAAATAATTCCCGTCTGAAAATAATGACATTTTAGCCCCACCGATGAAGTAAATAACCGTGGAAGTGAAGAATGTGATATATTGTTTCGAATTCGTAGGCAAAGATGGATGTCTAAATATTGTTTTGAATTCACAATTATCAGCCTCGTATAGCTCTATACTCGGCGTATAACTTTATTCACGTGCCTAGACAACATCGTATCAGTGTTAAATCATGTAGACATACGATGCGTATAGCTTTATATGAAGCATATACGTACCTTATACATACACTTCGTATAGACCTATACACAACGTATGTGCATGATTTGACAGTGTACGAGGTTGACTGACTAGTCGTGTACCTACCCTCTACCTACGTTGCGTATAGGTCTACACGCAGCGTAGGTACAGGTAGGGTTTGGTGTGCAAATAGGCATATTAGTGTGCAAATATGCACACCCTTTGAAAATGACTTTTTTGGCGACGTTCTGACCAGCATATCAAGATTATCAAAGCTTTCATCACTTCAGCTACACCAGAATTATTTTAGTGGTAGTATTCCAGAAGAAATCAGTTATTTAAACGATCTTGAAGAATTAAACTTGGCCTATAATCCATTTAAATGGTCAAGACCATCCACGGTTTTTATTCGGTTGACAAAGGTTAGAAAGTTATACATGGCGAATGCAAACTTGATCGGTGAAATACCCAAAAATTTACCCAGCATGATCGCAACAGAGCTACTGTATTTGTCTTGGAGTCAGTTATCCGGTGAGCTACCACAGGAGTTGGTGCCAAATCTATCAACACTTGATATCCGCCACAACAAATTTACCGGTAAAATTCCAGCCGTCGTATCATCTTGGACAACTTTGGCGTTTTTCATAGCAAGTTATAATCTCCTCGATGGTGCAATTCCGAGAGATTTAACAGTACTTGAGAATGTACAAACTTTGTTGCTAGATGGGAACCAATTCACCGGCGGATTACCCAAAACTATAATTCATTGGGGTCACTCCATACATTAAATCTCAGTAGGAACCAACTCACTTCTTAAATGCTCTAGAGGTATTGGACTTGTCAATAAACAAACTTTCCAGTAAAATACCAAGTCAACTTGGCGAAAGGTTCATTTTTCTTGATCTTTCAGCCAACCCTGGTCTTTGTTCAGATAAACCATCATTAGGGTTTAATTCTTGCAGATCTAGCAATAATTTAGCTAAGTATGTGGCGATGGTTGCAAGTATAGCAGTGATATTGTTAATCCTATTGGTACTAATGACCAGATATGTCATTGTTTATTATCGGAGAAAAAAGCATGGTTTAGATACAAAATAGAACTTCACTGCTTTCAAGAATTTGAACTTTACAGAATCCACAGTCTTGCCTCATTTGACAGAAAACAACGTGATTGGGAATGGTGGTTCCGGGATGGTATACCGGGTTCCTGTAAACAGATCAGGGGACTTTGTGGGGGTAAGGAAGATTCAAGCAAAAAGGACTTAGATCAAAGGCTTGAGAAAGATTTCTTAGCAGAAGTCGAGATACTAAGCATGATTCTCCACTCAAACATAGTTAAACTGATGGGTTGCATTTCATGTGACATCTCGAAGCTCCTTATGTATGAGTACATGGAAAATCGAAGTTTGGACCGTTGGTTGCACCCAAAGCAGGCTCCACCGAGCCGTGGGCTCAATGGTTCCATACGCCATGTGGTGCTTGATTAGCCTACAAGGTTGCGGATATCATTGGGGGCGGCTAGAGGTTTTTGTTATATGCACCACGATTGTGTACCGGGAATAGTTCACAGGGATGTGAAATCCAGCAATGTGCTCTTAGATAGTGAATTCAATGCCAAGATAGCCGATTTTGGGTTTGCCAGGATCTTAGCCAAGGAGAATGATCTCAACTCGATGTCAACAGTAGCTAGTTCATTCGGATACATTTCTCCTGGTAAACAAGAAGATAGATGTTTATACTTTATACATGTTACCTTTATGTTAATATAATATATAATTTCTTTTTACAGAATATGCTCACACGAATAGAGTGAATGAGAAGGTAGATATTTACAGCTTTGGAGTGATCTTGTTAGAATTAGCAACGGGGAGAGTGGCCACCTGATGCGGGCCCAAGTGTGGAGGAGCGGGCCATGTTATATTCGGAGGCCCAAGATCGCGTGACAATGGGGCTTCACTAAAATGGCTCTAACTTGGGCTACGAGAGTCCGTCTTGGGCGTGCAACCAGGCAAAACGATCGGGAGAAAAAAATACTATCTTACTGCAAACGCCTACGGCGATTTGGGTTAATGTTCGGACGAAAAAGGCTTATTTCTATGAGTTTTTATCATTTTATTGTTTTTTTGGGCTTTTTGTCAACTTTTGGTTTGTTCTAGTTTTTGGCCCAAGTGTATTTTGGGGCCCGTTTCGAATTTATGACTCTATTTATATGTTGCTTATGAGATGATAATGAGCAGATTTCAGTTTTGAGAATTTAGACTTTTCACTTCAAATTACGTGCCCTTTGGGTTGAATTTTGGGGTTGGGACAAGTTCATCATGGTATTCACAGAATCAACGTGATCGATCTTACTTATCAGTTTCTACTCTACATCAGTTGGTATCAAAGCCGAATTCCTGGCTCAAAACGCCTCCGAGGAGAAACAGGTTGCTTGATGAAGTCTATGAACGGGAGATGGAGCAGCGGATCATGGCACGAATGGAACAATGTTTGGATCAAGTGGTCGATCAGTTGACTGACTAGATGGAAGGCTTGATCAATCGTAGGAGGCAGCGACCCAATGATGGGTATGGTTCCGATTTCAGTAATCCGTTTGGTGATGGTTCGGATTCCGGTGGCGATCGGGAGGATCGGCCGAGGGGAGGCCGAGGAGAGGGCAATCGGCGTTGGGATTCTGGGATAAGGGTTGATATTCCAGAATTTGATGGGGCTAGTTTGAACCCGGAGGGTTCATTGATTGGTTGTCCACTGTGGAGGAAGTGTTTGAGTACAAGGAGGTTCCTGAGAATAAGCGGGTGGCTTTGATTGCTACCAGGTTGCGTGGTAGGGCTTCTGCCTGGTGGCAACAATTGAAGCTTACACGAGAAAGGCTCGGGAAGTCGAGAATCGTGACGTGGACTAAGATGAGAAAGTGCTTGCGGTCCAACTTCATGCCTCATAACTTTAAACGGTTGATGTACCAGCGTCTGCAGAATTTAAAACAGGGGGCTAAATCGGTTGATGATTATACGACTGAGTTTTACCAGTTGATTGCTAGGAACGATATCCAGGAACCCGAGGAGCAACTTGTTTCTCGGTATATTGGGGGTTTAAGAGTTCAAATCATGGAGTCAGTGAGTCTTTTTGATCCATTGACCATTGTAGAGGCACACCAACGGGGGTTGGCCTTTGAGAAGCAAAACCGACAGGTGAGTGGTTCGTATTCTAATGCCCCTATTGGGGGAAATGTACAGTTGGGTGGTGGGGCACTTCGCGGGGGGCCTAATCAACAGAGAACGGGGGTAACAATACCGGGTCAACCTTTAAAGGGGCTAGTAGTAGTGGTCCGAGATGTTTCAGTAATGGTGAAATGGGCCATCGACAAGCTGAGTGTAAAAAGGCTGGTAAACAACACCTGTTTGTCGAGTCTTAGGATGAACAACATGAAGAATATGAAAATACCCCGTGTATGATGAAGAAACTAAAAAGGCTATGTTTTCCTTTGCTTGAAGAAACATGAAGATGGATTGCCACTGTTGCATGACATCCAACATCATATTGATTTGGAGCCTGGGTCACAGTTGCGCAATAGGCCACATTACAGGATGAGCCCTAGTGAGCATGAGGAGCTGCGGAGGAAGGTTAAAGAGTTGATTTCTAAGGGTCATGTTCGTGAAAGTATGAGCCCTTGTGTTGTTCCTGCTTTGTTGACTCCAAAGAAAGATGACACCTGGCGTATGTGTGTTGACAGCCGAGCAATCAACAAGATTACTGTGAGGTACAAGTTTCCTATTCCTCGACTTGATGATTTGCTTGATCAGATTAGTGGTGCTACTATTTTTACAAAGTTAGATTTGAAGAGTGGGTATTACGAGATTCGTCTTTGACCGGGTGACGAGTGGAAGACTGCCTTCAAGACTCGTGAAGGGTTGTATGAATTGTTGGTGATGCCATTTGGTTTGTCAAACGCACCTAGTACTTTTATGTGTGTGATGAATCAGCTGCTGCGACCTTTTATTGGGACGTTTGTGGTTGTTTATTTTGATGACATTCTTATTTATAGTGCTACTTTCAGTGACCACGTTGTGCATGTGAGGCAGGTTTTGACCTTGCTTCGTAGAGACAATTTTTATGCAGCCATCAAGAAGTGTGTGTTCATGACCCCTAAGGTTTTGTTCTTGGGGTATGTTTTTTCGGGTGATGGGATACAGGTTGATGAATCCAAGGTCGTGGCTGTTAGAAATTGGCCAACTCTTACTACCATTACTGAAGTTCGTAGTTTCCATGGGCTTGCTTCTTTCTATAGGCGGTTCATTCCACATTTCAGTTCTATTATGGCCCCAGTGACAGATTGTATAAAGGGGAAGACATTTGTATGGACAGAAAAGCCAGAGTTGGCTTTTCAACTTGTGAAAGACAAGCTCGCTTCAGCACCAATTCTGGTATTGCCTGATTTGTCACACCCCGACCCGCAGCGGAATAAGAGTCGGGGCATAATTGGGTTATCACCAAAGCTCATGACATTTACTAATATGTTTCATATTTAATAAAGTCAAGGTTACATTTCCAAAAATCCAAACATGTTCATTCAATACAAAGAAAATAAACCAAACATAACAATCCCAACTCTAAATCGTTTTATTCTTCTAGTCCAAGTCCTATGTGTTCCTAGCTGCTGCTGGTTCACCTGTATCATGTGTAAAATGGGGGTTTTTGGGTCAACATAAGTTGGCGAGTGAACCTTATTAGATAAACATTTATTAATGAATTACTTGTTAGTTTATCAATGAAAAATTGTGCATAATCATAGATGAGCAAATGTAAATAATCAAGCAATGGCAAATAGCAGTCACAACTATAACATACAATAACATATGACAGCATACATGAACATACCAACATCATACTGTAAATAACATAAATGAAACTGTGCGATCAAGGCTCAATCAAACGGAGCCGATCGTATTGCATGTACTGAAAATGAAAATGTCTGTGCGATCAAGGCTCAATCAAACGGAGCCGATCGTATGTGGGCACGCCAGGTTCAACCTCATAATGAAATGGGGAACATGCTCAACGCTCATAATGTAATGGGGAGCGGCGGCCTATGAAATTGCATGTACTGAAAATAATAAACTTGCATCCACAATAACTACACAACAGAAACAAACTGAATACACTAGTTCATGATATGATGTATGCACAATGGTTTAAGTATAATATATATATCAAGACACATGATACACCCCAAAACGTGATTAAACGGGGAATTTGTAAAGATTCACTCACATTGGGTGCGTTGGATTGGAGATGGTGAGATGCGCACGAATTAGATGAGCGGAACAACGAGGAATACTAACCTAAATAATAACGGAAAAATATATTAAATGAGTGGATTTTTATTAAGGATTTTAATGAAATTTTTAGATATATTTTTGTGAGTAAGGCTATTTTCTATCTTTAAAAATGTTATTTTTAAGTATTTTTAATTGATTTTTAAATTAAATTAAATAAATAAAAATATAAAAAAAATTGTTTATTTTGCGTTGACCGTTGACCGTTGACCTGTTGACTTGTTGACCGGTTCGGTCAGGGACATGGTCTGCGCTGGGTGAGGCTCGAACCCGAGACCTCCCGTACGCGTGCACGCAGCTCTACCAACTGAGCTACGTGTCTAACCCGAAATAATGTTGTTTTTAATTATATTTATACACTTATTCAGTTTAACCGAAATTCTTTTTAATTTCAAAAACATTTTAATTCAACGGACCAGTGCTAGTGACGGGTTTCGAACGCGCGACGTATGGCTTAATGTTGCACACAGTCCACCGCTGGACTGTGTGTCTAACCTGGTTATTATCTCGGTTTTTATTATACTTAACAACTAACTGAGTTAACCCGGTTTAGTTTTTAACAAAAAGGCATTTTATTATATAAGGAGTGCGTATAGCAGGAATCGAACTCGGGACATGCGTATGTATTTTGCACACAGTCCACCGCTGGACTGTGTGTCTAACCCGTTCATTTTACTAGTTTTAAATATACTTATAACTTAATTAGCTTCGTCTTCTTCATTCAAATTACAGTCAACTGATTTACTAATTCGTTCCTTGTTTTTACGATTTACAGACATTATTAAAGCTTAAATGAAAAGGCAGAGACGGTAATTAGAGGTGAACATACCGATGAACGGTTTATTTCAGATTTCCGGCGATGTGTCGGTCCCTGTTTTTATGCTCTTCAACTGAACAAGATAATTGACTGTTTTGATTAGTCGATTGTGGAATTGAAGTGATAAACAAACGTTAACGATGTGTTTGAAGGTCCTTACCGTTACACAGACGGAAATAAAGATTTTCAGGGGAGTTCCGGCGAACTGGAATTAGTTGAATACAGCGCCTGAATTCGATTTCAATTGAGAAGTTTAAGTTAGAAATAGTCTAATAATTGTTGAACTACAACGAATATTGAAAGATTTACCGTTTGAGGATGAATACGGTTTTCCGGCGACTTTTGCAGGAAATTCCGGCGAGCTATTTTAAGCGTTCCGATGGTCTGAAAATGTGACGAAAGTGAAATGGAGTATTGTTATGACGTTTCTGAGTCGCGAGAGAGGTCTGGAATTGAAGTAATTGTGACTTGATTCATTTCGGTTATAAAAACCGATTAATAAAGAAAATTGATGTTCAATCACTTCTGAATTGATTACAATCGTCGGTTCATCGGTTATAAAATGTGAATGAACGATTAATCAAACGATTAGACGATTGATTTGCCGATTTCAGTTTCTCAGTTGGCGCAACCGGTTTTAACCGAGTTTGTGTATGAATTTCATTTATTTCCTAGATATAACAGAAAACACAAAGTGGCGGAGTGGTGATGTAAGTGTATGTTAAGTCGTTGGAGTTGTTCTTGGCTGACCCGGGTTCGAGTCCCGGCAGCAACATAATTTTTTTATTTATTTTGTTTTAACTTTTTATCAAATATAATTTTTATAGTTTAGTTTATTTATTAATTATGTATCGTTTTAAATCAAAATAATCATATATATTCAACGTAACTTTTATAACTTGATATTCGATTACAAAACGGAGCGGGTTTTGAAAACCCGATTTTTACAAATGTTATAGTATCCCCTACTTTTAGGAATTTCGTCCCGAAATTTAAGTAGTTGAAGTAGTAGGAAAAAGATGCGGATATTTTTCACGCATTGAGTCTTCACGTTCCCAAGTAAACTCAGGTCCCCGTTTCGACTCCCAGCGTACCCTAACAATTGGAATGCGACTTCGTCGAAGGTGTTTCTCTCCGTAGTCCATGATCTCCACTGGTCTTTCAATAAAATGCATAGATTCATCAATCTGAATATCTTCCAGCGGGATGTGGAGGTTCTCATTAGCGAGGCACTTCTTCAAGTTCGACACGTGGAATGTGGGATGAATCCTGTTGAGTTCTTCTGGTAGATCAAGCTTGTATGCTACAGGACCTACTCTTTCGAGTATCTTGAAAGGTCCTACGTAACGTGGTGCTAGCTTGCCCTTTTGACCAAAACGAACTACTCCCTTCCACGGTGATACTTTTAAAAGTACATAATCACCAATGTTAAACTCTAAGGGCTTCCGTCGTTTATCTGCGTAACTCTTTTGACGACTTTGAGCCGCTAGAAGATTGTTTCGAATTTGATGGATCTTGTCTGTGGTTTCCTGGATCAATTCTGGACCAGTAATTTGAGCTTCCCCAATTTCGTGCCAACATACAGGAGATCGGCACTTACGACCATATAAGGCTTCAAAAGGTGCCATGCCGATGCTCGAATGATAGCTGTTGTTGTACGAAAATTCAACTAATGGTAGGTGGGCGTCCCAATTTCCCTTGAAGTCTATGAAACATGCTCTAAGCATATCTTCAAGAGTTTGAATGGTGCGCTCAGACTGTCCATCAGTTTGAGGATGATAGGCGGTACTGAGATCTAATCGCGTGCCCATAGCGGATTGTACTGCTTGCCATGTTCGTGAGGTGAAACGACCATCACGATCAGAAATAATGCTTAACGGTACCCCATGCCGGCTTACGATTTCGTTGATATAAATACGTGCAAGCTTTTCGTTCTTGAAATCTTCGCAGATAGGAATAAAGTGAGCTGATTTTGTAAGTCGGTCTATAATCACCCATATAGTGTCATACCCACCAGAAGTGCGAGGTAACCCGGTAATGAAATCCATGGTTATATTTTCCCACTTCCATACAGGTATTTCCGGTTGGACTAGAAGTCCTGAGGGTCTTTGGTGTTCAGCCTTCACCTTGGAACATGTAAGGCACTTAGAAAACAAATACAGCAATATCCTTCTTCATTCCAGGACACCAATAGGTATATCGTAGGTCTTGATACATCTTATCGGCTCCTGGGTGTATAGAATATCGCGTTTTGTGAGCTTCATTCATAAGAGTTTCACGAAGATTGTTGTGGTTAGGAATCCAGATACGATCTAGGTAATATAGAATACCGTCAGATTTAGTTTCGATTTTTAACTCAGCTCCACAGGACATCTCCTTTCGCACATCTTCTTCCGTTATTGAAACGTGTTGAGCTTCTCGAATTTGATCTTTAATGTCGGTTACAATTTGCGAACATAGAAGATGAATGGAGTTCGCATAACCCTTTCGACTAAGTGCATCAGCCACCACATTTGCTTTACCAGGGTGGTATCTAATTTCACAGTCGTAATCATTTAGAAGTTCGACCCATCTTCGTTGCCTCATGTTTAACTCTTTTTGATTGAAGATATGTCGAAGACTCTTGTGGTCAGTGTATATTTCACACTTAGTACCATAGAGATAATGTCTCCATATCTTAAGAGCGAACACAACGGCTCCAAGTTCTAGGTCATGAGTGGTGTAGTTCTTTTCATGTGTCTTGAGTTGTCTCGAAGCATAAGCTATGACTTTTCCTCTTTGCATAAGAACGCAGCCTAATCCTTGCCCTGACGCGTCGCAATAGACTACAAAATCATCACAACCTTCAGGAAGAGTGAGGATTGGTGCATCACAAAGTTTCTGTTTAAGAGTTTGAAAGGCTTCTTCTTGCTTGGGTCCCCATATGAAAGGTTTTCCCTTATGAGTTAAAGCCGTGAGTGGTACAGCAATGCGAGAGAAGTTTGAAATGAACCGACGATAATAGCCAGCTAGTCCAAGAAAAGATCTTACTTCAGTTGGTGTACGTGGAGCTTGCCATTCTTGAACCGCTTTGATCTTTGAAGGGTCAACATGTATTCCCTTGTCATTGACTACATGCTCGAGGAATTGCACCTCTTTTAACCAGAATTCACATTTGGAGAATTTGGCATAAAGCTTTTCCTTTTCGAGAAGTGCAAGAACGAGTCGAAGATGACGCTCATGATCAGATTTAGATTTTGAATAAATAAGAATATCGTCGATGAAGACTATAACAAATCGATCAAGATAAGGTTTGCAAACTCTGTTCATTAGGTCCATAAAGACAGCTGGTGCGTTGGTTAATCCAAATGGCATAACCATGAATTCATAGTGGCCATAACGAGTTCGAAAAGCAGTCTTAGGGACGTCTTCTTCATGCACTCTAAGTTGATGATAGCCAGATCGAAGATCGATTTTTGAAAAGCAGCTGGCACCTTGTAGTTGGTCAAGAAGATCATCAATGCGAGGTAAAGGATAGCGATTCTTGATTGTTAACTTGTTGAGCTCTCTGTAGTCGATGCACATACGAAACGATCCATCTTTCTTCTTTACAAAAAGGACAGGTGCACCCCAAGGCGACGAGCTAGGACGTATGAATCCCTTGTCAGTCAACTCTTGCAATTGACTGGCTAGCTCTTGCATTTCAGAGGGGGCTAACCTATAAGGAGACTTTGCAACTGGTGTAGCACCAGGTATAAGATCAATACGGAATTCGACGTCTCTAACTGGAGGAAGTCCTGAAATGTCGTCAGGAAAAACTTGTGGGAAGTCTTTTACTACAGGAATGTCTTCAAGCTTCTTCTCCATGGTTCCCTTCTTGATGATATGAGCTAAAAACGCGACATAATTCTTGCGAAGATATTTTTGAGCTTGGAGACAAGACATTAAGCTGAGCCCTTTCGACGAGGTTTCTCCAATGATTCGAAGAGTCCGACCGTTTGAAAGAGGAATACGAATAAATTTTTCACGACATACAACTTCCGCCTGATGTTGACTGAGCCAATCCATACCGATTATGATGTCAAAACTTCCCAGCTTCATAGGAATAAGATCGACTGAGAAATCGTGGTCGTTTAAGGTGAGTGTACAGTTGCGTAAAATAGAGTTTAATAAAACTGGTTTCCCGTCCGCAACTTCTACCGTTATGGATTCCGTGAGCTTATCCCGATTTTTGCTTAAGATAGGTTCAAATTCTAAAGACACAAAACTTCTATCCGCACCAGTAACAAATAACATAGAGGCATATCTACCATTTATAAGGAACGTACCGTTGACCACATTGCCGTCAGCTCTGGCCTGGTTAGCGTTGATATTGAAAGCTCTCCCTCTTGCAGGTGGGGGAGCTTGGTTTGCATGGTTCACTGGGTTGGCTTGGGCCTGAGCATGAATAATATTAACAAGCCTTGGACATGTGTTTCTGAAATGACTCGGGTCACCGCAATTGTAGCAAGCCCGCATTGGTTGACCCATAGGATAATTGGGCTGGTAATATGTTTGGGCTAAAGGTTGGGTGGGTGGTAATAGTAGGGGTTGTTGGGCTTGGCCCATTATCTGTTGGTGGGTTTGGGTTAAAGGTTGGTGGCGGTTCGTTCGTTGAGGCATGCGGCAAGTTTGAACAGTATGACCTGCGCGACCGCAGCCGGTGCAATATTGGCAAGGATGATCAGGGGAATGGTGATATTGGCAATGGTTACATTTTGGTAACGGGCCAGTGTAGGGTCTTCTGTATGGTGCGGGTGAAGGAGTGACTTAAGTAATGGGTGCAGCAGGAATAGGGGAGTTGGTTTGGGTAACTGCAAAATTTCTAGTGTTGCGCTTCCTCTTGTTAGCAAACTTAGAGGAAGGAATGGGGTGGTTTGAAGTTTGTCCCTCAACAGGGGCTTTCTTCTTCTCTTCTTTGAACTTCCCGTTGCGAATTCGGTTTTCGGTCAGTTCAGTTGCTAACTCCATAGCAGCTTCAAGTGTTACTGGTGAAACGCTGAGAACTGAATCTTGGATTTTCGAGGGAAGTCCTCGAATATAGTGCTGGATCAGACGATAGGTTGGGGTGAACAAATTTGGAACCATTTGGTTCAACTCCAAGAACCTCTTGTTATATGTAGTGTGATCACCCTCTTTCTGCTTTAGAGAATGAAATTCGTCCTCCAGCTTTTTAATTTCACTTCTAGGACAGAAACGCCTAGTCATGACTTCCCTTAACTCCTCCCAAGTTAAGGCCATCGCATCTTCAGTTCCCCTCTTCCCTTTCTCAGTATTCCACCAAGTGAGAGCTACCCCAAATAGTCTCCCGGTGGCGTATCGAACCTTGCGATCCTCAGGACAATCGCAGTTTAGGAAGGTGTTTTCCATCTCCTCGAACCAATGTAGGAGAGCAGTGACACCCTCGGTCCCTTCAAATTTAGGAGGATCACAAGACTTAAAATGTTTGTAAGAGCACTTGTTGGTAGGAGGGTTGTCGATGTTCTGGTCCTGTTGTTGGGGAGGGTTAGTAGGATTTGTAGCAAGGGCTTGTTGTACTTGGACCACAATGTCAGGCAGTATCGTGGCCATTTGTTTCGCGATCTGAGTGGCCAAACGTTCCTGAGACCTTCCTGATCTTTTACCCCGTCGTTGCTGTCTAGACGACATCTACAGGATCATACAATGAGAAGATTGTGAGTTTATGGTGTCTTTTTAGGTGTCATGTGTCTTTAAGAAAATGAAAATAACATAAATATCAATAATGCAACTACATCCATAGGATGTCTTGGGTTCGCTCATGTTGGGCCTCAAATGTCCCCCATACCTTCACCTACATAGTCATGTGGGCCCCCATGGCTATTGGCTTGGTAGGATTCACATTAGTATTGGTAATTTAACACTCGCATCCCCCGAATGCAAACCACAAAATATGTTCATGAGATGTTTGGTCGGAACGTGTCCAGGTGTAGACACAATGACAACTCAAAGTGGGGTTAGCTCACACGACGTTTGGTATAGCATGCTTTGGCCTAATAGGTACTTCGTACTCTTATCGTTAGTCCCCAGGTAGGCAAACTGGTCCTTTATTTTGGATTTATACGAATGCCAGCCTAGACAGGACGTTCCGACTACCGGTACTGGTACCCTTCCAGTTACTACATGCCCGTCATGAGAACTCACTTTGATGAGATTTGAAAACACGAAAATCATTGTAAAAGCAATCATGATGTCGTGTGTGCTTTCATGGATGTGATATGTTATGAGTATACGATTCATGATAGGCATTATATGATAATACATACTTATAAACATGCTTGCACAATATTAAATGTAACAGTTAACATAAAACATATAAACATCATGAAATTTGGCATGTAACACACAAAAAGTTTCTAATCGACTATAGTATAGGCTCTAAGGGTCTAATAACCTATCCTATATCCCTATAGTCATGGCTCTGATACCAATCTGTCACACCCCGACCCGCAGCGGAATAAGAGTCGGGGCATAATTGGGTTATCACCAAAGCTCATGACATTTACTAATATGTTTCATATTTAATAAAGTCAAGGTTACATTTCCAAAAATCCAAACATGTTCATTCAATACAAAGAAAATAAACCAAACATAACAATCCCAACTCTAAATCGTTTTATTCTTCTAGTCCAAGTCCTATGTGTTCCTAGCTGCTGCTGGTTCACCTGTATCATGTGTAAAATGGGGGTTTTTGGGTCAACATAAGTTGGCGAGTGAACCTTATTAGATAAACATTTATTAATGAATTACTTGTAGTTTATCAATGAAAAATTGTGCATAATCATAGATGAGCAAATGTAAATAATCAAGCAATGGCAAATAGCAGTCACAACTATAACATACAATAACATATGACAGCATACACGAACATACCAACATCATACTGTAAATAACATAAATGAAACTGTGCGATCAAGGCTCAATCAAACGGAGCCGATCGTATTGCATGTACTGAAAATGAAAATGTCTGTGCGATCAAGGCTCAATCAAACGGAGCCGATCGTATGTGGGCACGCCAGGTTCAACCTCATAATGAAATGGGGAACATGCTCAACGCTCATAATGTAATGGGGAGCGGCGGCCTATGAAATTGCATGTACTGAAAATAATAAACTTGCATCCACAATAACTACACAACAGAAACAAACTGAATACACTAGTTCATGATATGATGTATGCACAATGGTTTAAGTATAATATATATATCAAGACACATGATACACCCCAAAACGTTATTAAACGGGGAATTTGTAAAGATTCACTCACATTGGGTGCGTTGGATTGGAGATGGTGAGATGCGCACGAATTAGATGAGCGGAACAACGAGGAATACTAACCTAAATAATAACGGAAAAATATATTAAATGAGTGGATTTTTATTAAGGATTTTAATGAAATTTTTAGATATATTTTGTGAGTTTAAGGCTATTTTCTATCTTTAAAAATGTTATTTTTAAGTATTTTTAATTGATTTTTAAATTAAATTAAATAAATAAAAATATAAAAAAAATTGTTTATTTTGTGTTGATCGTTGACCGTTGACCTGTTGACTTGTTGACCGGTTCGGTCAGGGACATGGTCTGCGCTGGGTGAGGCTCGAACCCGAGACCTCCCGTACGCGTGCACGCAGCTCTACCAACTGAGCTACGTGTCTAACCCGAAATAATCTTGTTTTTAATTATATTTATACACTTATTCAGTTTAACCGAAATTCTTTTTAATTTCAAAAACATTTTAATTCAACGGACCGGTGCTAGTGACGGGTTTCGAACGCGCGACGTATGGCTTAATGTTGCACACAGTCCACCGCTGGACTGTGTGTCTAACCTGGTTATTATCTCGGTTTTTATTATACTTAACAACTAACTGAGTTAACCCGGTTTAGTTTTTAACAAAAAGGCATTTTATTATATAAGGAGTGCGTATAGCAGGAATCGAACTCGGGACATGCGTATGTATTTTGCACACAGTCCACCGCTGGACTGTGTGTCTAACCTGTTCTTTTTACTAGTTTTAAATATACTTATAACTTAATTAGCTTCGTCTTCTTCATTCAAATTACAGTCAACTGATTTACTAATTCGTTCCTTGTTTTTACGATTTACAGACATTATTAAAGCTTAAATGAAAAGGCAGAGACGGTAATTAGAGGTGAACATACCGATGAACGGTTTATTTCAGATTTCCGGTGATTGTGTTGGTCCCTGTTTTTATGCTCTTCAACTGAACAAGATAATTGACTGTTTTGATTAGTCGATTGTGGAATTGAAGTGATAAACAAACGTTAACGATGTGTTTGAAGGTCCTTACCGTTACACAGACGGAAATAAAGATTTTCAGGGGAGTTCCGGCGAACTGGAATTAGTTGAATACAGCGCCTGAATTCGATTTCAATTGAGAAGTTTAAGTTAGAAATAGTCTAATAATTGTTGAACTACAACGAATATTGAAAGATTTACCGTTTGAGGATGAATACGGTTTTCCGGCGACTTTTGCAGGAAATTCCGGCGAGCTGTTTTAAGCGTTCCGATGGTCTGAAAATGTGACGAAAGTGAAATGGAGTATTGTTATGACGTTTCTGAGTCGCGAGAGAGGTCTGGAATTGAAGTAATTGTGACTTGATTCATTTCGGTTATAAAAACTGATTAATAAAGAAAATTGATGTTCAATCACTTCTGAATTGATTACAATCGTCGGTTCATCGGTTATAAAATGTGAATGAACGATTAATCAAACGATTAGACGATTGATTTGCCGATTTCAGTTTCTCAGTTGGCGCAACCGGTTTTAACCGAGTTTGTGTATAAATTTCATTTATTTCCTAGATATAACAGAAAACACAAAGTGACGGAGTGGTGATGTGAGTGTATGTTAAGTCGTTGGAGTTGTTCTTGGCTGACCCGGGTTCGAGTCCCGGCAGCAACATAATTTTTTTATTTATTTTGTTTTAACTTTTTATCAAATATAATTTTTATAGTTTAGTTTATTTATTAATTATGTATCGTTTTAAATCAAAATAATCATATATATTCAACGTAACTTTTATAACTTGATATTCGATTACAAAACGGAGCGGGTTTTGAAAACCCGATTTTTACAAATGTAACATGATTTTTCTCAAGTTTTTGAACTTTATACTGATGCCTCAAATGTTAGAATTGGCGAGGTTCTCAGTCAGGGTGGTAGGCATGTTGCTTATTTTAGTGAGAAGCTATCTGGGCCTAAGTTGAGGTACAACACTTATGATTTGGAGTTTATGCAGTAGTCCAAGCTATAAAGCACTGGCGTCATTATTTGTTTCATAAAGAGTTTGTTTTATTAACTGATCATGATTCCCTAGGGCATATTCGTACTCAAGACAAGGTATCTCATAAGCATGGGCGCTGGTTGGCCTTTCTTGAGAAGCTTACTTTTGTGGTCAAGCACAAGACTGGTGTTTCAAATAGGGTTGCTGATGCCCTAAGCAGGAGGAGTAATCTGCTTGTATCCATGAAGGTTGTTGTGCCGGGTCTAGAGGTCATTCGTGAGCAGTTGGCCAGTGACCCTTATTTCTCAGTTGCTTGCAGGATGTGGGTGCTGGGAAAAAGTCAGACTTCTTGTTGCATGAAGGTTTTCTGTTCAAAAGGAATCAACTATGTATCCCTAATTCTAGTCTTCGCTTGCAGATTATTAGGGTGTTACATGGTGAAGGGCATGTTGGTCGTGATCATACTTTACAACTGGTTGCAGGTTCTCATTTTTGGCCTACTATGAGGAAAGAGGTGGACCGTTATGTGAAAAGGTGTCGTGTTTGTCAGGTTTCAAAGGGCACAGCTACTAATGCAGGTCTTTATATGCCTTTGCCTGCCCCCTCACAACCATGGGTTGATATTAGTATGGATTTCGTGTTGGGATTACCTCGTACTCAGAGGGGTAATGATTCTATCTTTGTGGTGGTTGATCGGTTTTCTAAGATGGTCCATTTTATTCCTTGCAAGAAGACAACTGATGCTGTTAATGTGGCCCAACTCTTCTTTCGTGATGTGTACCATTTGCATGGGCTACCTTCTTCTATCTGTCTAATCGGGATATCCGATTTCTGAGCCATTCTTGGCGTAGTTTGTGGAAAATGGTGGGTACTCAACTCAACTTCAGCAGTGCTTATCACCCACAAATTGATGGCCAAACTGAAGTTGTTAATCAGTCGCTTGGTAATTTGCTGAGGTGTTTGGTTGGTGATCATGTGAAGGCGTGGGATCAAAATTATGCCAAGCTGAGTTTGCCCATAATCATGCTGTCAATCGGAGCACCGGATTTAGCCCGTTTCAGGTGGTTTATTCATGTCAGCCTCGGGGACCATATGATTTGATGTCACTTTCTGTTTCTGGGCCTGTCCCAAAGAGTCCAAGATTTTGTGGAAGGTTTACATGAAGTTCATAAGGCTGTTTATGATAATTTGACCCAAGCTAATTCAAAGTAAAAGCAAGTTGCTGATTAGAGACGTAGGCATGTTGACTTCGAAGAAGGTGATTTTGTTTGGGCTGTTTTGACTAAAGATCGTTTTTTCGTTGGAGAATACAACAAGTTATTAGCTAAGAAGATTGGACCAGTTGAAATTGTGGAGAAGATCAACCCAAATGCGTATCGTCTAAAGCTGCCTAGTCATAATCGTTGTTCAGATGTGTTTAATGTGAGGCACTTGTTGCCTTATTATGGGGATTCTTCTGATGATGAACCTGTTGGAAATTCGGGGTTGAATTTTGTCTATCCAGGGGGGAATGATGCGGGCCCAAGTGTGGAGGAGCGGGCCATCTTATATTTGGAGGCCCAAGATCGCGTGACAAATGGGGCTTCACTAAAATGGCTCTAACTTGGGCTACGGGAGTCCGTTTTGGGCGTGCGACCAGGCGAAACGATCGTGAGAAAAAATCAGATCTTGTTGCAAATGCCTACGGTGGTTTGGGTCAACGTTCGGGAGAAAAAAGGCTTATTTCTATGAGTTTTATCATTTTTATGTTTTTTGGGCTTTTTGCCAACTTTTGTTTTGTTATAGTTTTTGGCCTAAGTGTATTTTGGGGCCCGTTTTGAATTTATGACTCTATTTATATGTTGCTTATGAGATGATAATGAGCAGATTTCAGTTTTGAGAATTTAGACTTTTTACTTCAAATTCCGTGCCCTTTAGGTTGAATTTTGGGGTTGGGACAAGTTCATCACGGGTATTCGCGGAATCAACGTGATCGATCCTTATCAGTTTCTACTCTACATCACCACCAATGGGGATGGGAATTCATTACTAGCCCAATGGGCTTGGCAACAAACTGTAGGCGGTGCACCGATAGAAGATGCGTTAGACAATGTTTTTTTATTAAATTAAAAAAACATTACAATAAAAAAACAATACATTTATTCTTTGTCTTCATCGTCGTTTTCTCCTTCTTCCTCTTCGTTTTCTCCATCATCCAAACCCCCGTCTGCAAAGTTCACAGCTTCAAATTCTTCAACTTTTTCCTCGTAGTCTTCTTCGACGTCACCATCTTGTCAAATCGGGTGAATCGACCAAGAATGCTCGACCAAATCCGTCTATAACGCGTTATGTATATCCTTAGATCGCAATAGTTTAGCATTTAAGATTCTCTCTTCTATTGTTGCTTGGTTTCTTTGAACTACATCTTACGGAAAATAGTTTTGGCATATCGCTTTTCCATCGTCCTCTATGAACATGTTATGCATAATGATGCAAGCATACATGACCATTCGAATTCTATCCTTATTCCACATGCACAAGGATTTCTAATAAAATGCCATCATTGTTGGAGAACCCCGAAACACCTCTCGATGTCCTTTCGTGAAGACTCTTGTAGTTTTGTTTTAAATATTGTCTTTTCACATCGAGTATTTCAGAAAACGTTTTAACAATATTCGAATACTCCAGGTATATACCATCGCCCAGATAGTATCCATGCTCGTAGTCATTCCCGTTTGCATAAAAATCGGCTTTCGGTATCGTGCCAGAAATGTAGCTCTCTAACAATGGTGAACACTCGAAGGTATTAATGTCGTTCATACACCCGGCTACACCAAAGAAAGCCAACCAAACCCAAACGTCGTATGACGCAACCGCTTGTTTAACCAAAGTTGGTCCTTTCTGGTCACCGCGTGTATGTTGACATTGTCATGCGGTTGGACAATTGTACCAACTCTATTGATAACAATCCAAACTACCAATCATGCCGGGTATTCCATGTTTTTTTCTAAATGCACCTCGTATATTTGTTGAAGGTCGTTCCAAGTGGGATTTCTCAAGTAACGTTTTCTATATAATTGGCATATACCTAAAATATAATTAAATATAAAAGTTTTACTAGTGATGTACTTTAAAATAAATATATAAAAGTGAGTAAAAAAATACCAAAGCAGAAATGTTCCACGCTATCTCGTGTTTTTTCTCCCCCATCTTCAAAATACTCGTCGTAGATGTCGTACGTGTTTCCGTAGGCTAGTGTACGTAAAGCGGAAGTTACCTTTTGAATTGAGGTGAACCCTAGATATCCTCTCGCATCCATTCTTTGCTTAAAGTAGTCATACTTAGCTTCCAAAACATCATTAATGCACAAAAATAACCTTTGGCTCATCCTAAACCGCCGTCTAAAAACATTGGGTCCGTGAACCGGAGTAGGATCAAAATAGTCTTTCATCAACGCTCGTTTGCTGCTTCACGATCTCGTAAGATAAAGGTGTGCCTCAAAATGGGGCGTGGAGGAGAACGACAAACGTGTTGCATGACTTGTATCGTGAGAGCACATGCACTCGTAACCGCTTCTTCCTCCTCCGCGATTTCTTCGGGTGAAAAAAACCTTCGGTAAATGTGGGTGAACGAATCTTTGGATGGGGAGCCCATTATTTTCTAAAAGAAAGTGGGAGTATTATTTTGATGAATGAGAGCGTTTTGAGGTTTGGTTAAGTGTAATGTGAACGATTATGGATATATATATATATATAGACTGTTTAGGAATTTTTTTATTAAATATATGACCGTTGCAACGATCATTTTTTTTTTGAAAACCTCGTTCACGTCGCTATATTGCTCCGTGGGGACCCAAAATCGAACCCCCATAGCGCCGGCCGTAGTGGTGTGCGGCGGCGCTATGGGGCGCTATGCCTCATTTTGCGGTGATATCTCGCCCCACTACGGGTGGTCTTAGGGAAAAGATAAGTTTAGTTTAGGTAAGACTGTATGAAGCAATAACAAGAGGTCACCTGGCAAATAACAAAAAAACATAAGGTGGGGTATTTTAGTCAATCCTTTTTCATCTATTCTATTTATCTTTCTCTGCATCTCCATTTTCAAATCTCACCATCTTCAACCTTCCGTTCACTTTCTCTCTCTAGAATTACTACATCATATTACGATTTTCGTCATCAGTGAATGGTTTAAACACTCAATCAAGTGTTCTTCAACTTCCTTGAAGAAACCCAATTTATTTCAATGCAATTTCTCATTTTTTTCAATTTAACATAATGCGATGAAACATGAGAAATCGATTGAAACAAGTACTTGTCTTTTCAAATTTCTCAAACATTTTCTAGATAAAGTGAAGATATCTATGATCCTAACATTCTCTTGATGTATTCTTGCATTTGGGCAACATTATTGGTTTCAACTTTATTAAGAAATCAGTGGTAAAAAGTTGCACACCAGATATTTGACAAAACGTCTCAAAGAAAATTACAAAACAGTTTTCAGTTTAAACTTTCATTTAGAATTGTGTTTTACAAAAGAATGAAAAAACATGTTTTTTGTGTGTTTTTTGTCCATTGTGTTTTACAAAAAAATTTGAAAAGCAACGTTTTTTTCCATTGCGTTTTTCAAAAAAATAAAAAAAAAAACACCTTTTTGTGTATTTTTTGTCCATTATGTTCTACAAAATAATGAAAAAACGCAGTTTTTGCCCATTGCGTTTTACAAAAGAACGAATAAACACATTTTGTGTGTGCATTTTATCCATTGCGTTTTAGAAAAAAAAAACACTTTATTTTGCGTTTTTAGCCAATTGTGTTTTAGAATAAGCACTTTCGTTGAGTTTTTTTTTTTTTCAAATAAAGGGACTTGAAATAATTATTTATCAAAACGGGTGATTTGAAAAATAATTACCAAAATAGGTGAAAATAAATTAACACTTTATTATATCAAAAAATAGGTAAAATCAACCGCACATTAGCTTTTTTCAGTATCCAGGGTTTTGACGATAGGCATCACTATTCTCATTGTTCTTTCATCAGTTCTCACCATTAACGATTCTTATCAGGTTCGCTTTGGTTTATGTTCGTTTATCTACTCTTTTCTGATTTTCTCGTTTGTGATTTTGCCAATCAATTGTTTTGTTCGCTTTTACCATTTGATTGTGAAGAGGTTCGTTTTTTGTGGTTCAAGTTATTGAAAGACTCCTTCTCTGTTTCTAAATTATAACAAATTGTTTCAATTAGGATTAAAGAATAGTATGAATAAAAACAAGTGACTTGATTCATGTTTTGCCATTATGTGTTGACATTATCTCATCAGTTCAGTTGTGATTTTTGAATTTATATTTTGTCATCATACAATCTTGATAGTTTATTATATAATGTAGTAATGCATAAAATATTATATATTTTCATAGTGCAATGTGTCAAATCAGTATATTCTTATTTTTTCAATTATGTTGATAGATTATTATATGTGTTATGTTATTATATACTGTAATAGTGCATCGCATTAAATACTAAACATTTGTAATATGGTTTTTTATTACAGAATGCATAACATCAAAGCAATTTCAGAATTGATTCGAAACGAGTATTTTTTAGCGTATTTCTCAATTTGCGGTTGTGAACAATGATGATATGGATGATTAAAAGAAGACGAAATTGGAGATGACACTAATATGGATGATGAGTTTAAAGAAGATGGAAGATGAAAATCAAACACATAGAGATAAAACATCATATGGTAACGTTCAACTTATACTAGTTTGAAGGAAACTAATTTGAATATTGATGATAGTTTTAAAGATTAAATTTTCCGAGAGTAAAAACGATCTTACTAGTGAGTTAGGAAAGATTCTTTCAGTGACAAGGAAGAATTTATTAGAGCTGTCAAGTTATATAGCATCAGGTCACATAAACATTTTGAAGTTGTTGAATCACGAGCAATCACTTGGTGTATACGATCCAAATTACATGAACAAGGTTGCACATCGACAAAAAACACATCGACATACTTTATGATACGTGATTTATAAAGTGAAGAAAATAGTCCACATAGAGTAGATTAAAAAGTGAAGAAAAGAAATCTACATCGATTAGATTAAAAGAAATTAATATAACAGGTTAATTGAATAACCAGTAAAAGAAAAATAATTATAAATATATTAATTGAAACAAATAGACTAAAAAATACCCATTTTAGTAACTATTTTCAAATCACCTATTTTGGTATATAATTTTTCCAACTCTCTCTATTTGGGAAAAAGACTTCATTTTTTTGTGTTTTTAGTTAATTGCGGTTTAAAATAAACACTTTCTTTTATGTTTTTAGTCAATTTCGCTTTAGAATAAACATTTTATTTTGTATTTTTAGTCCATTGCGATTTAGAAAGAACACGTTTTGTATTTTTGATTCATTGCGTTTTAGAAAAGACATTTTTTGTGTTTTTTTGTCCATTGCGTTTTAGAAAGAACTATTTCTTTTATATTTTAGTCCATAACGTTTTAGAAAGAACACTTTGTATTGTGTTTTTGATTCATTGCGTTTTAGAAAAGAAAAACACTTTCTTTTGTGTTTTTGTCCATTGCGTTTTAAATAGAACAATTTCTTTTGTGTTTTTAGTTCACTGTGTTTTAGAAAAAAATCATTTTTTGTGTATTTTGTCCATTGCGTTTTACGCATCTGAGTTATCGAAAACCTTTTTTTCAAAATTATAGGAATAGTGTGCTCGTGTTAAAGATAAAAAATGCTCGATTTTATAGTGCAATTTTTATAAAAAAATAATGTCGTATCAAAAAATTTATTAACGTTTTAAAAATGAAAGGGAATTAGAGGAGAGAGAAACTATTGACTTGGATAGACTAGAATGACCTAAGAAATCTCACACGCCTCCTTGTTTTTTTCAATTCTATCTATTTAATCCAAGCTCTTGATTACTTAAATGATTGTCAAGATTACTTCCTATCTTTTCTATCAAAACAAACTTCCTCGTATAATATTTGACTTGGTTAAAAAAAGTCCAAATATCACGGCCAAAATCTTAAATATAAGTCAGGAGAGTATAATAATAATAATAATAATAATAATAATAATAATAATAATTCCATGAATCTATCCTTCTGACTCGTGAACGTGGTGTGCATGGTTTGTAGAACATGGCACACATGCATCATTCCCTTCCCTTGAAGAAACCTTGTCCACAAGGTTGAAAATTTAGGCCCCAAGGTGAGCGAATTCCACGGTGGGCGCCAATCGAATCCTCCAACCGTGTTCGGAGCAGTCACAACGGGGTGCAAGGTGGGTGCCACTCGCGTTCGTCGGCTATGTCTTCTCTTGATGTTTCGTTACCCCTTTTGCAAGTTTCGGTCGTGTTTTTTGCATGGCGGAGGGCTGAAGACACAAGTCGAAATTATGGCCGATGTAATCTGTAGGTTCGAAGGTGCAATATTTTCAATAGATGGTGTTGCTTTGGTGGTCACAAAAACACGTGTGAAGGTGGTAGGATGTCATTTTGGTTGCTGATTAGGTTATTTATGAAATTGAAATGGGCTTTGTGTTGTGTGGGTGATGGTGGTGGTGCAATCAGTTTGGCCTGAAGATCATAAGGAGGTTGGGGGATGGTTTGTGGCGGTATGGCGGAAGGAAGCGGTTGACAAGGGTAGTGGTGCAGTAGCAGAAACAGGTGGTGGAAGTTTAGGGGTGTGGTGGGCTTCGAACGCGATTCGGGTCGATTGGAGCTCGGCGAAAACGGTTTCAAACCGGGACTCGAGTCTCGCAAAGGATTCCCTCCATTGACGGAACTCTGGTTTGGATAGTTTTTGAGCAGCCATTGGTCCGAAAAGGGATCACGGCGTCTCTGATACCAAGTGATACAAACCAATCGGATTTGTGATAAATAATCCGTTGAGTGGATTAAACTCGAAAGAAAATAGCAAAAACAAGACTTGAGATAACTCTCTTTTTTTAATATATTTCATTCATAAACTTTACTTAATCTAATCATGGCTTTTATATCCTTACAAACAAGGATAACAATAACCGAACACTAACCCCACTAAGGCCCACTATAATCATGCAAATTAATAATAATAATAATAATAATAATAATAATAATAATAATAATAATAATAATAATAATAATAATAATAATAATAATTCCATGAATCTATCCTTCTGACTCGTGAACGTGGTGTGCATGGTTTGTAGAACATGGCACACATCATTCGCTTAAATATGCACGTCAGTTGCCAAGATAATCATAAAAAATAATCAACCAAACTCAGAAAATAGCAAAAGGATCTGAACCATTTAGGAGATAAATAGATGAAAAGCTGTTCGTAAGTTTTGAGGTAAATCTCTAGACATAATAGCTTTAACTGGATAATAAAAACATAACTAGAAATTAATTGATATTTCAAAGGTTTTTGCTCAGATTCAAATACTAATGTATCCCAATTAAAAGTTTCAGTTTTATTTTTATAAAATTAGATTTCAAGGTTGTCGCATCGTTTCTGAAATTCTACCATAGCCGGCTCTTCATCACTCGATTTATCTGAATTCAACCAACAACAACTCTACTGTCACTCGATTTGATTCTTAATTTGACCACCAATTCATCAGGGCCATACGATCAAGAGTTGAGCCCCAGGGTTCCGGGGAACCAATCTCACACCAACTCAGATGACGGATTCGATTGTCGCATAAAGCCCCTCGCAGACTCGTTTTCAAATCAGTACCCAATGGCAACGGATGACGCATATTCCAACAAACCCCAATTTCTTTAACTCGGAAATCGAACACAACAAACGATTTGTTGGCGACATCCATGGCTTTATTCAGAAGAAGACGATGGTGTGTTTGGAAAATGGGATTTTTACATATTTCCCCTTTCTAAGCTGCCTTATTACGTATTTCCCAAACCAAAAAATCAATTACATATTTCTCCTTTTTTGAGAAATTACCCAATTACCGTTATAATAACCAATCCTGCTATTGAATCTTTCTTCTTCTTCTTCAAACCCTACCCAACACAAACCAGTGGCGGAACCAGAACTTTTTAGTCGGGGGGTCGTAATAGAACTATTTAAAAAATATCTACTAAACATGACCTGTTGGTTGACAAGAACCTTTTGTTATGTACCATCTTATCACTTTTTGTTTATAAGTTGAATAATGTTAATTTACTTAGAAAATGCTTGGTCACCAATAACTTCATCTTCAAGTAATTCAAGTTTCTCTCGACTTCTTTTGTTATTATCTTCATTAAACTTAACGGATTTGATGAAGACGTCTTTTGTTATTATTTTCATTAAATTTTAACAGATTTAATGAAGTCACGGTGCTTAGTTTTGGATTTTTTATTAGAATATCTTTCTATATTTGTATTTTTACGATAAAAAATAACAATAAATTAGGACAATATGTTCATATAAAATAAAATATACAATTGGCAATGTTAATCCACCATAAAATTAATAACAATAAAATTAGAACAAAATGTTTTTTATAAAATAAAATATTCAATTGACAATGTTAATTCACTATAAAAAATATAATAAAAATTTGTAGAATGAAAATAAAAATAGTACGACTAATTAAATTCATGAATATTAAATAAAATAATAATTAAGAACAGGAAAGAACAAAACTTGATTATGAGAACAGTGCATGTAATGAGTTGTACACTTCATATGTTCAAGAATCAAGAGAGAAAGGGTTTTCCATACAGACTTCTACTTTTGAAATTGGCGGCAGAGTATAGACTATAGAGCCTCCTACATACCTATGAATTTCTTGAAGGAAAAAATTATAATATTAAAAAATTAGGTTTTTATTGGGCTAGAACAGTTAAAAAAAAGCCCAGATTCCAATAAAGCCCGTTAATAAAACATTAATATCACATGTTTCAGTCTTTATCTTCTCCATTCTAATTTCCATCCATCGGACCATCGCCCACCACCGCACGCCGCCGCCCGACCGTCATTTTCCGGCCGGAAAGTCTTCAAATACCTCATTTTCTACTTTTAATGCTTTACGCAAGACAATCTGGAGGGTCAACTATAAAAAAAACAATTTCGCTAAATACTCTGATAAACTGGGCCGGAGGGTCAGCTGACCCCCTGACCCTCCTGTGGTTCCGCCCCTGACACAAACGTTTCCTCTTCTTCTGGTGCACGCCAAATCCTCCAGCTATTGAATCTTTCTGTTTGTTCAACTCCTGCCAGGTATGTTTTAATCTTACGACACTATACATGTGAATCGAACTGCGTCGAATATTGTTCATGTGAATCGAACCATACATGTGAATCGATCTGCATTGAATATTGTTCTTTGTTCGGTTCGTAATACATGTTATTCGAACTGCTTAAATATTGTTGTTTGTTCAGTTCGTATACATGTGAATCATCTTTTATAAATACTTGATGTTTATCCATGTGAATCATCTCGTAATACATGTGCATCGGCGAATTCACTTCCGTCAAATTAAATACATGTGAATCATCTCGTAATACATTATTCGAACTTACATCCAATTAAATATTGTTGTTTGAATCTTGCTTTTCTTAATATTTGTAGATACTAAATGCTCATCTACAATAGCTTATTAAACAAGATTTTTTTCTTTGCCGGCACCAAACATTCTCACCAGATTAGCCTTATGTTCAATTCTTTTGTTTTGTTTATTAGGTGACAATATGTGTGATATGATTTCTTTTAGGCACAAACTATCTACACACTTGGTGTGTATCCACACACTTAGTGTGTATTTACACATTTGGTGTGTAGATAGTCACCTCAAAAAAGTGTTTTTTGTCCTTATATACACACACTGTAGTGTCAAACTGTGGTCAAAACATGGCGTTTTGTCCGGTTAACCAGACAAAGACTGACGGGTGTCTGACGGGTCTGTTGACCGGACCAAAACGCCGAGCTTTGACCGTGTTTTGGTCCTGTCAACCAGACCGGGTGTCAGTCTTTTGTCTGGTTGACAGGACCAAAACACGGCTAAAGCTCGGCGTTTTGTTCCGGTCAACAGACCCGTCAGAAACCCATCAGTCTCTGTCTGGTTAACCGGACCAAAACGTCGCGTTTTGGCCACAGTTCGACATTGCAGGGTGTGCATATAAGGACAAAAAACACTTTTTTAAGGTGTGTAGATAGGCAAATGGGTGTGCCAATAGATACACCCTTCTTTTATTTTTTAGGAGATAATATAGATGATATGGAAGATGATAATACGAATGATATGGAAAACAACTCATCTAGACCGAGTAAAGAACTCCAAAAATGGTTAGAGATAAGGTGAAATCCGATGGGGATGTCCCAGTCATAGAACTTCAAAAGTGGGTTAAGAAAAATTTCAATGTTGATATATTGTACATGAAAATCTTTCGAGGTAAAGAACATGCTTACAGTTTAATGTTTTTTGAACATAATTGATTATGAACGAGTAAGGATTGCATTTTTTATGAAAAGTTTATGTTTTTTATATTATGAGTAGTGTGGTTTTGTTTGTATTGTTTGACCTAACAAGTAGAAGAATTAAGGTGATACTACATGAATTGGGTAAATACGTAATTAATTGATAATATTAGAATGGGGAAATATGTAAATATTCATTTAATAGTTCATTAAGGGTAAAAAAGTCACAAAAAAGAGTCATTTTAATGAAAAGGGAAAATATGTAATATATATGGGTTAGGAAGGAGAAATATGTAATTGATTTTTTGGTTTGGGGAAATACGTAATAAGGCAGCTTAGGAGGGGGAAATATGTAAAAATCCCTTGGAAATTTTATATTTTATTATCTTCTGTTTTTTTTTTCAAAAACAACCCATTTTGGTAAATACTTTTAAAACCATCCATTTCGGTAAATAAATTTTGTAGAAACACCTATTTGGGAAAAAACTCTGAAATTTTAAGAAAAGTAAAAAGGACGAATATACCCCTTATATTCTAACTACTAGTCACATCTGGGTCTTCTTCCCTGCAACTGAAATCACAAGTCAAGAGACGTTCATCTCGTCGGTGTCACACCCCTATTTCCACATGTAACCCGGTGGGCCCGGATGGGGAGTATCGTGACATAGTTGATAACATCATAACCAAACAAACACAGCACAACGGAAGTCTTGGATTTAAATTACTATTACAAACCGAGTGTTCAAAGTTCGAATAATAAATTACAAGGCTTGTAATGAAAAATCCACATGCGGATCAAAATAACTATATACAAAGTAATTGTTTAACAGACTTTAGGCAACTAAGGACTTGCAAAATCCTCTTATGTCACTATCAAGCAGCTCCCGGCCTATTTCGTGTTGTCACCTGTAACTTGATCTTTTGAAAATACGTCAGTTTTCACTAGTAAATACTAATAACCGACACGTTTTGAATATATTTTCGAAAATGGTTTTAGGTTCACTTGGCACATTTTATAAATAACTTGGGATAGTTCAGAATGACCTTGTTTACAGTTTTACATGCTTGTCAATACATATGGGGTTTGGTGCAGAAACCGAATAACCTGATTAACCAACACGCCACTTAAATAATCCACCATTGAGATTTAATATTTTATTTACCTTAGGATCTGACAGGTGTATGCCTACACCCCGCGCTTAAGGTCGTGGCCATTAGTAAGTTAAATGAGCCAATGATATCCAGACACGGTCGAGTTAACCCTCAATGTTTAAGTTATCAAACAATACAGAATAAAACGGGTTATGAAGATTTAGTAAATCACAATCCGATAACATGATCCCATACCCGACCAAGGGGTATTATTATACCGTATCCAAACCCCGTATACGGAAAATAGGCTAAAAGTATTTACCTGAGCAAATTCTTCAAATAGATTAATAACTCAGCCGATAATCAAAAAGTAAGCTTAGATGACAATCTACAGGAAGGTTTTAGTCTGGAATGATGGTATTATTAACCAATTAGAATACTAACGGGTCCTATCTACATCATAGACTCGGACCGGCGAGCTTAAAAAGATATTTACGGCACTAAATGCTAGATTAAGCGATGACCGGAAGAGAATGTAGTTTAAACCCGACAAGCATTAAGACTTGTTTAATATGGGTAAACATATTACATTCTGGATTTTGATATAAAAATGATAAGGTTTAACCCGTTTCGGTTAAACTACGTAAACTAGTCATGTAGCTTAACCGTACGCGTTTAAGCGAAACCGGGTAACCGGATGAGTTGTATACAAGTTCCATATGCCATTATATTTATAACATGTTGTAATTTCAGTAGGATATCAACATGTTTGTCCATTATGGTTTTAAAATCAAGTTACGCCTAAAAAGGGCGTTTTGGTCATTTCACGCATCACTTGACGAATTAATTGGGAATCTTAGTTTAGATTGTGTACCTACTGTAAGTATGTATAAAATAACTTTTAAAATCAGTAGGTACCAAGTCTTGATACTCTAATATGGTTTTAAACCATATTATGCGCCAAAAATGGCTATTAAGCCGCTAAATGACGATTTAAAAGATGTTTGAGTAAATCTGAGGTTATGAACATGTTTGTATGATGAAAATATGTTATATAATATAATACATCAATAGGTAATAGGTTTTGTTCCTTAAAAATGATTAAAATCCCTTTTAGGTGCCGTAAGGGCAATATCGTCATTTATGGACTTAATACATGAAACTCAGTTTACAACCTGAATTAATATCCCAAACAATTCTAAATATGATATGAATCAGTAGGTAAAGAGTTTTGAGGTCAAAGTTATATTTAAGGCATTTTATACGCCGAATGGCGATTTAGTCGTTAAAAGCGTGAATTACGCATCATGACCATTCTTTTAGTTTATGACCAGAAAGTTGACATCCAATTAAGTTTAATAACTCAACAAATCAGTTTTTAATTCATATGTAATCTCATGTGTATTTAAAACCTTGTATTTAAGCATGAAGGGCATTTTAGCAAGTTCGGCATAATTAACGGATACTTGTATATAAACTCAGATTACTATGTGACCATGTGATATAACACCAGAGGGTTATTCTACAACCTAACATGGTCACAATGCAACTTAGAATCAGTATTTAAAGTTGCTAAATCGGGTTAGAATTGAAAGTCAAAGCAGAAGTCAACTTTTGCGACTTTCGGTTGCGAACCGACCCTACACCTGGACTTGACGGGCCGAACATGTTTATACATGTTCTAATACTTATTACCAAGTTATTAAAGTGTTGAAATTGATTTTATAGCACCTACATTGCTATATATGAATTTATTTAGAATCTGACCCGTTAACTTTTTCTTGATTATAACTTTGACCCGTCAATTGACCAAGCAAACGTAGTAATCAGGAGGTGCCCTTTTTAAGGGATTAATACCTACCTAATTACGATCACGTAGCCACATTCGTAGCGAACAATGGCCGGACCATAATGGCCTTAGCCGAAAGTCAAAGCGTTTTTATGTAAACGCTTTGACTTTGGCATTAAGCCTATCAAAACTGAAATAGGAGGGCTAAGAACACTTACACAAGGTCCCTGGCATGAAAATGAACTTAGAGGGAGTCTCCCTTTATTTGGGAATCTCCAGGAAGAGCAAGAAGAATGAAATGAGAAGAGGTGCAAGAAATGTGTTGCAACAACACCTCTATTTATACTTGAAGATCATGAACAAGATCAATCCAAGTGTTAGGAGGTGATCTAGGACAGGTGTTTTTGAGGTGGCAAAGTCGGAGAAAAGGTGGCAGGAATGCAAGAGAAGTTGTAGAAATGCGAGAGAGGTGGAAGAATTGCAGGCTGCCTTGGCCAGCAAGCACATGCTGAAAACCTGCCTCTGTCACGCCACGCGCGGGGACAACCTTGCTCTGTAGTGTGGCGCGATGGAGCAAGGTTTTTTTTGGATTTTGGACATGATTTTACGAGGTGTTACATCCTCACCCCCTTAAAAGAAATCTCGACCTCGAGATTTTATTCGAAAATATAGGGGTACTTCTGTCGCATAGTGGACTCGACTTCCCATGTATACTCGGGGCCTCGACAGGCATCCCATTTGACCTTCACAATAGGCACGTGCTTTCTTCGAAGCTTTTTAACTTGTCGATCTTCGATCGCTATTGGTTTCTCAATGAAACGCAGGTTTTCAATCAATTTGCACATCCTCGTGCGGTATTGCTAGCAACTCATCGGCTAGGCGTTTCTTTAAATTTGAAATGTGGAACACATCATGAATTCCACTTAGCTTTTCGGGTAATTTGAGCTTGTAAGCTACGGACCCGACTCGTTCGATAATCTCGAACGGCCCTATATATCTTGGGCTCAACTTGCCCTTTTTACCGAATCGCATGACGCCTTTCCCAGGCGACACCTTTAGTAACACTTTGTCCCCAATTTGGAACTCGAGAGGTTTGCGCGTCTTATCCGCGTAACTCTTCTGCCTATTCCGGTGGCTTTAAGACGGTCGCGAATTTGTATAATCTTATCTGTTGTCTCTAGGACGATCTCCAGTCCTGATAGTTGGGCCTCCCCAACTTCTGCCCAACAGACGGGCGTTCGACACTTTCTCCCATACAAGGCCTCAAAAGGTGCAGACTTGATGCTTGTATGATGACTGTTATTATAGGAGAATTCAATCAAGGGTAGGTAGTCATCCCAACTGCCACCTAAGTCGATTACATATGCACGTAGCATGTCTTCCAAATTCTGAATGGAACGTTCGCTTTGTCCGTCGGTCTACGGATGATAAGCCGTACTAAAGTTCAATCGAGTGCCTAACGATTGCTGGAAGCTTTTCCAGAAATGAGAGATGTATCTTGTATCTCTATCGGATACAATAGACACCGGCACTCCATGTAGGGACACAATCTCGTCCGTGGCGCGAGGGAGCAAGGTTTTTTTTTGGATTTTGGACACGATTTTACGAGGTGTTACAGTCGGGCCTTCCTAGTCTCTCCACCAATAACAGGTTCTCCTATCGAATTCTGAGGCGATTCGTCATGTGTTTTCATCTCCACTTTTTTCATAACGGTTTCATCTTTTTCGTCTCTCAATTTGGTTCATCTGTCTCGATACGGTTAATCTTTTAGATATGTTTCATTTTCTGTTGAGATCGAGAATGATGATTATGGATTAGGTTCACTAACGGTATTTTCAAAGGATTTTATTATGGATCTTACTCCAAAGTGTTCAGCGATAAAGGATTCTAACATGTTTCATCTTCTATTGAGATCGAGAATGCCGATTATATATTGAAGGTTTTACTTGTTTTTGGATTTGAGCGAACCGGATTTCATTGACCTGGTTTTTTTCTTAAATGAGATGAACTTTATTTAGTTCAAGAATTGAAATATACATTGGTTTTAGTTTAAGAACTGTCATCTGTTTAAGGAAGATTCAAGTTAGGATGGAGTGATTTGATTAGTTCACATAAGTGAAAAAAAAATTGCTTCAGTTCACGAATTAGATTTAGTTGAAAAACAATTTTGAATCCAGGAAGGAAGATGAGGGGTTTTAATTTGGGGCATGTTAGTAAATTTACAATAATGCCCTTGGAATCTGAACATTCCATTAGGTTATTGAAGGATTGTTAGATTCCTATATTTGATGGAATTTGGTGGAACATTTTGCAATTCAATCAAAAACCAACCAAACACATATCCGAAAATTTTCCACTTCCAATTCCAATTCCGATTCCTATGAATTTCATGAACCAAACGGTCCCTTAATATCTACCACGACTTTATGGACCGAGCATTGAATCCCATGAAACATGACCTCATTTTTATGCTTCGATATGCACCAGAGAGTAGTCGGCAAACCTCATGAAAAGCCTTCTTGAATTCTTGGCTTGTTGTTCGTGTTATTTTTGGGGGTTGTTTGAGTGTGAGTTTTGTGTTCCATATGGTTTCTTTGTAGGATTATAAATCATGAATTAGATTACCTAATTGAGTTCATATTATTGTTGTTCTAAGTTAAGCTGATGTTTTTGGGGTTGTTCAATTGCGAATTTAGGTGTATTCATATGCTTTGTAAATTAGATTACTTAAATGAGTTCAGATTTTAATAGATTTCGTCATTGTTAGGTTTAAGTAATAAAGGGAATGTTTTTAGTTGATGTGGTGTATTGTTTATGTTGGTTCGGATGCCTTCTGTTGTTATTTTATTGATGGATGTGGCGGCGTTTTATCTACTCGAGGCGCGAAATATTTCTTCGTGTCCTTAGCTCAACAAATGGCTCTATAAAAAACTTACTGATTTAATTTGTTAATAGGTTTTACCTGAATACTTGGTTACATATCATGTATCATTTGTAGACAGTGATTCCATTAAAATTTACTGAAGGTTTTGCTTATTATTAATTTCTTGGTCAATTCTTATATACTGATCGTTGGGTGAGTTTGGAAGTCGATTGCTGCTTTACAAATTGTTTATGTTGCATTCAGAATATAGAATTGTGTATAAGGTTCATGTTGTTAAGCACGTGTTACCTCGGGCCATATGAAGATGCCAGGTATCGCTTTTGATCTTTTAGCTCACACCGACGATGATTAAGGCGACCGAAGATGAAGCCGAAAGCATGCGAGAACTTGGTTCAAGCTTATTAGGATTTCCCTTAAGGCAGATAGCATCAAATCAGGGGAAGTAAGAACGGCTTGAGCCCCTTATAAGTAAACTATTATTAAAACTTTAAACCGGCCTTGTGGGACTGTATCCTTGCTGACTCAGACCAATATGGCCAAGGGTAGCGTTGCCTCCAAAAGAGGGACATGCCACATTTTGCATTAATAACTTACATAATTATATTTCAATATTCCGGTCTTGCGGGACTGTATCCCTGCTGACTCAGACCAATATAGCTGAGGGTAACGTTGCCTCCAAAAGAGGGACATGCCACTTTAACTATGATAATCTTTTAAAAAGCCCAAAGCGTGGAAATCATCAAAGGATATGTAAATAATAAGTCGAAACCAAGTGATTCTATCTTGACTATTTGTTTCTTTTATTTTTTTAGTTTATTCTTATTTATTAAAAACCTTTTTCCTAAAAAGTTGGTTAGATTAGACGCCAACGATATTCGGATATTAAAAGCTCTTGTGTCATTGGACGACCTCAGTATCTTGTCATCACTATACTACGCCAAAGATGGGTGCACTTGCCCTAGCGTGTTGTAGAGGGTGATAGTAAATATTATGTTTTATACATGTAAAGCTTGAATAAACGAGTAAATAGTGCTTAAAATATACCTAAAAATATACCCACGCTCGCATCACGTCAAGTTTTTTGCGCCGTTGCCGGGGATACAAGGATTTTAAGAAAGTTTAAAATCGGTGGCCTAGTCATTTTATACTTGTATACTATTTCTTTTTAGGTTTTTCTTCTTTTTCTCAATATTTTTCTTCCTTATGCAGATAAGACACGGGGCCATGTCTGTTTCTCAGTCTCATAAAATTGTATTCTGCCAGATACGAACTGCAGCACGGGGATGTGTGACCATTACACGGGACCGTGTCCCATCAACAGTTTCTAGAAAACAATGTCGTGTGATCCCAGCGGTTAAAACCCACTCTGGCAATTATGGATGATAATACTTATTTTTACCCCGCTACTCTTATGATGAATGGTGTCAACTATGTGGAAGAATTCATAAAGACTTAGAGTGTGCCATTATAAAAATTAATCCCCACTATTTAGACCCATCGTTTTACTATGACGATCACCTTAAGATGAGCTGGAGTAAAAACGATAACTATCATCCTTCCGAACTCCAACAAATCTCTTCCGTATGAGACATAAGCTCGGAAGAACTATGTTAAATAGAAGAGGATTCTCCAAAAACTCAAAGAAATAGAATCCATGATGAAGGTGCGATATTCATCGAGAAAAATAGGCAACGGGGAATCGATGGAGCAACGTCCAAACAATACTGAGGCCAACATTTCTACCCTAGCCCAGCGCGAAACGAAGGCGATAGCCGTCCCTATATCGACCTTGCTAAGAAGGACTCCTAAATGCGTGTGAATTTCGTACCAATGGTTTAGACCAGAGCAAGTTGGTGCGCCAATGGTTTAGACCAGAGCAAGTTGGTGCGTGTCGAGTGTGATATGATTTTATTAGTATTTTAAGTCCATTTTACGCATTAGTCAAGTTTTAAATTTCTAAAACACGATATTGTACGAACACTAAACACACACTAGGGCAAGTGCACCCATCGCAAGCATAGTATAGTGTTGGTAAGATACCGAGGTCGTCCAAGGACACAAGAACTTTAATTACCGGTTTAGCGTCAATGTCTAATCGATACAATTTTTTATAAAAGTTTTGAAAGATAAAAATAAACATAAAAATGAAAAGATAAAAAATGATATACAAATAGACAAGATAGAATCACTTGGATCTAACTCCTCTTTTATGTACCCTTTGATGAATTTCGCACTTTCGGACTTTTTAAGAGATTATCTTAGTTATAGTAGTAGGCCCCTCTTTTGAAGGTGACGTTACCCTCGGCCAAGTGGTTTGAGTTAGTAGGGATATAATCCCAAGAGGCCGGATTATTGAAAGACAATTAAGTAAGTTATTAATGTGAAAAGTAGTAGGCCCCTCTTTTGAAGGTGAAGTTACCCTCGGCCAAGTGGTTTGAGTCAGCAGGGATACAATCCCAAGAGGCCGGTTTTATATATTAATAGTAGTTTACATATGAGGGGTTCAAGCTATTCGCACCCCCGCCATCCATGTCTGGTGGACACGGCCCCGTGGTGATCTTCTGTTCTCTTGTTTTTGTTCTTGGGATGCTGTTGAGGGGCCGGGCGTGTCATGTTATGCCTCCTTTTGTATTTTGTGTTGGTTTTAGCCGCTAATTTGCTTCTTTTGTTCTTTTAAGCTCATTTGCTCTTGTGAATTCAAAAGGAACAAAGAAACGTGTTTTTTCCAACATTAGTACTGAAAAGGGGTTGGTTTTACGCCTCGTTTGATGTAATTTATATGTTGCATTTTGTACACATCACAAGTCGACTCATTCTTTAACGAGAGCCCGGAAAAGGTAAATGAAGGAAGGTTCCGCCATCCTATCTCCAATATAGACTTCTACCTTTCCAACAACCTCTAGTGTTCTGATATCTCCCGCCGAAATCTAAGGTATATTAAACACCTCGGCGTTGTTCCAACCAGTAAAGAACCACCCGATACGATACGGTTCTTAAAAAAATCGACAAAACTTCATAAAATCCTAAAAACACGGGGACATGCCACATACGACACGGGTCGTGTCCTATCTATCCTCCAAAATTAAGGGCGTGTTAAAAAGACATTGGGCTGTGCCGCTCATACTTTTTGACACGAGGTCGTGTCATGCTCGACATGGCCCGTGTTCCACTACTAGACAACGTTCTCTGACTCATGCAGGTGACACGGGACCGTGTCAACGTGCTGTCACTTTCTATATAGTCGGCCATGAAGAGAATGTTTAGACACATTCCAAAAAGACCAACATCCTATATGATCTCTCACACATGTCTTAAAAGGTAGTTTCTTAAAAAGGTTTCTTCAAACCTTCTTGTCTTTGCCACTTTTAGTCATTTCTCCCTCTTCAAACCTCCAAACCTCCATTAAAGCTTGAAGATTTAAACTTCAAAAGCTTCAAATGTGAGGTCAAAAGTATGGTTTTTAGCCCAAATTTTTACAAAACTACCTTATACAACAATGTTTTAAGTTATCTACGTTCAGAAATGTCAAAAATCAAAAATTTTTAACTAAAAATAAAGGTTCACGGGCTAAAAAACCAGAACTGTTGAAGAAACTCGGGGTCGTGCTCCTTGAGCACGGGGCTGTGTGACCCTTCTGCAACTCTAAACGTCTAACGGGTTGTCATGTTTAACTGCATGTCGAGTCAACAGAGGGGAACATCTTCAACAGTTCGAGGAACAACAGAAGATTGAGGAGGCTCTCGCTAGAAGCAACTCTCATACGCTACGTATGTGCTTTCGAGAATCCATCGAAGAAATGACATCGGGGGAGGAGGTCCTAGTGGATAGGTTGAACTACCTCACCCTTGCCCTTGAGGATAGCTTCCGGGAAATCAACCTTCTTCACCAAAAGGTTGAACATCCTATCCCCCGATGGAGCCAATCTTGCCTCAAGATGATTGGAACATTGCCCATGAGGTGGTGAACCCCACTGGTTGGGACGAGATACCTGCGGAACCTCCCGTTAACGCTTATTTCGAGGTTCCGATAAACCTCGCTCCTCTTCCACAAGAGGAGGTCGATGGCGAAACCTTCATCTTCCTTCCTAGGGAGATCAAGGAAATTCTCAAAGATCTCTAAAGGAGCACCCCCGGGGAATAGCTTAGAGCCCTTATCTTCTGAAAACTATTTTCAATTTTTGTCAATCTTTCATAGGTTTATCTAGGGAAAAGCTATTTGGGGTTTAATAATCTCGTAGGGTATCCGTCAACTATCTAGTTTAGGACTTTAATCTTCTGGTAATTTTTCATTTTCATTTTCGAGTTGTAATAGTTAATGGATGGAATGAAAGTGGTGGTTTAAACATATGTGCATGTGGAAAATGGAAATAGCCACATGGATGTTGAACCAGTACCCATGCATAAAAATAGACACTTCCGGACTCAATATCTTCATAACAATAACTGCAGCACGGGGTCGTTTCAGGTAAGCATGCTCCTATGCCTCAAGTCTGCAGACAAAATATTTGTTTCCGGAACTAACACAGGACCGTGTCCCATAGACACACGCCCGTGCCAGGCTTCTGGAAAATTTTCATTACTGGCACTTTTTTACACGTGGTCGTGCCATCCAAGCATGCCCCCATGTCTGCCTTCTGAAAAGTTTCTCAGAAAACTGTTACTGGCACATCATGACACAAGGATGTGCTGCCCTACCACGCCCCCGTGTCCAGTATCTTTTTTCTAAAAATATGTTGTTTTTATCCCACTTTTACACATTTAATCAATTCTAACCATTTTGACATATTGAGGCAATGTTTTAGTATGGGGGTAAGTTTAACTAGAAATTGTTTGTCCAAAAAAACAAACAAGCCTTACACAAAACTCTACTTGGAAATGCTAAAACACCCAAAATCTTTTCCAAAAACATTTTTTTTGTTTGTTTTGTCTTGTTATAGTTTAAGTTGAAAACTAAGATTTAAAATTTTTCAAGTTTTTATAAAATTTACAACCGATAGCGCCGTGATAAAAAGAACCATACAAGAAAAATATATAAAAAATGCCATGACAATTCTTTGTAAAATTTGATAGTATAACATTTTCACACATATACCCTTTTTCCCACAAAAACGTTAGTTTTGAGCCCTTACCAAGCATTCAATTTTATATCTTTACTAAATGCGTATTTTTCGTTTCTTGTGTGAATAGCCGTATGGTTCTTACGAATCTAGAACTTGACAAGACAATACATTATTGGTCCTTGCCGATAAATCCAATAAGTGAATGATGGAGGCAATAGGATTTTAAACCCTCTTTTTCATCTTCAACTTTATTTCCTCTTTATCTCCCCACCATAAACAAAAACAACAAAAATATATCCCCCTAGTTAAACCTCCTTGAGCCTAAACCTTTCATTTCAAAACCCAGAAAATACCATTTTGCACAAACTACCCATCACCCTAAACCAGTTTTTCTTTTCACACCCTTTATTTTAGTAAAATGCGATTCTTTTAAAGAAATAAAAAAGAGGTGACTTAGTTTTATTAAAAAAATCTCTCTAGTTACTTGAAATAAATAAGAAAAAAATTATTGCTTATAAATATATAGCTTATAACTAAGTCACAAATAAATAAATTTTCAAAAGAAAACCGACATTTTATTTTTTAGCCACTTTTCAATAAAACTATCATACCCTAACCAAAACCTATCCTTATAAAAGTTCTCTTGATATTTACAAAGATTTTGTTAAAAAGGAGGAGGATTGATTACTTGTCAAGCATATAGTGGGAGTAAGTTCCATACCGGTTTCGAGCGTTTCACATATACATTTATGGCCGAGTGTTGAGTGATCACTTGTGAGGTCTGTGAACTTGTATATAGCTAAATAGAATTTTATAAAGGCATGTTATGCCCCAAAATATTTATTTTTCTTAAAAATGTTCAAATAAATCATGACGAATATGATTGGAAATAAAATAAAAAGAAGAATAAAAAGAGCTTGGATTCCTGACACTCTACAAACAAGACCCAAAAACTTCTTCTCTACCTAGTCCATTCGGTTGTGTAAGCAATTATAAAAGAGATTTGCTTGAGGACAAAGAAATATTCAAGTGTGAGGGTATTTGATATGCGTCAAATGCAACATATAAATTATATCAAATACGGTATAAAATCACCCATTTTTAATACTAATGTTGAAAAAGTGTGTTTCTTTGTATACTTTCGATTTTCAGGATTAAAAGAGCTTAAATGTACAAAAGGAACAAATTAACGAAAAAATCCAACATAAGTATGAAAGACGGGGAGACAGTGTACTAAACCAACCCACCAAGCTTCAACCCAAAGACAAAACAACAAGTCAGGAAACTGTCATGGGGTCGTGCCCCTTTAAGATTCTAGATCAGAAGAAGACAAACAGAAGCAGACAAGAGACACAGGTTCATGTCCCTCAGGGCACGGACCGTGGTCAACTCTCAGATTTACGAATCTCAGACAGTACAGCAAGTACAAGGGCCACGGGGCCGTGTAGCAGGCTGATCTGACATCTGCATTAAATGAAGACAGAGAATGAAGGTGACACGGGGCCATGCTCTGCAGGCACGGGGCCATGTGAATGGACTGTTTTTTAGTATAGATAGGGGTGCTTGGTTTCATTCCAACTCATCCCTTGGCGAACCACTTCTCTCACACAAGCCACCACTCCACTACCATAATACCACCATCATCAACCACTTTCATCCATTCTCCGCCTTAAAGAGTGTAGTAGTCTCGGGAATCAAGATTGATCGTAAGAGTTTTTGTCAATCAAAGACCCTGCTTGGCTAATCTCTTACATCAATTGGTGAAGACAAGTTATTCATGCTTATTTTTTTTTTTCCTAACTTTGGTAAACTTTTTATTTGGGTATATATTAATGACTTTAATAACTAGTTTTTTATACTGAAAGTGAATTTATTCTATCATCCTTCATGTTTCGTTGATTCATTCATTCTTGACTTCACAGTCTATATAAAGTGCGTTAACTGCCTAGAAGGGGGTTAGAAGGGTGGTATGGGTAAAGTTCTTGCCTCGTTCAGTGTATAGATCCTACGAGGACTTGGTTCAAGCTTATTAGGACTTCCCTTGAGGCAGATAGCATCAAATCAGAGGAAGTAAGAACGGATTGAGCCCCTTATAAGTAAACTACTATTACAACTTTAAACCGGCCTTGTGAGACTGTAACCTTGCTGACTCAGACCAATATGGCCGAGGGTAGCGTTGCCTCCAAAAGAGGGGCATGCCACATTTTGCATTAATAACTTACTTAATTATCTTTTAATATTCCGGCCTTGCGGGACTGTATCCCTACTGACTCAGACCAATATGGCTGAGGGTAACATTGCCTCCAAAAGAGGGACATGCGACTTTAACTAAGATAATCTATTAAAAAGCCCAAAGCGTGGAAATCATCAAAAGATACGTAAATAATAAGTCGGAACCAATGAATTCTATCTTGTCTATTTGTTTCTTTTATTATTATAAGTTTATTCTTATTTATCAAAAGCATTTTCCTAAAAATTTGGTTAGATTAGACGTCGATGATATTCCGGTATTAAAAGCTCTGTGTCATTGGATGACCTCGGTATCTTGCCGTCACTATACTACGCCAACGATGGGTGCACTTGCCCTAGCGTGTTTTAGAGGGTGATAGTAAATATCTGTTTTATAAATGTAAAGCTTGAATAAACAAATAAATAGTGCTTAAAATATACCTAAAAATATACCTACGCTCGCATCACCACTCCATGCATCATTTGGGCTTGGCCATGCCTATTCTCCAGCTAGATAAAAGCTTCATGAAGGTTCTTATACAAGACAAAAGAGCAAGAGACAAAAGGGGACAAGAATACAGCAAAGGACAAAAGGGGAAAAGAGTACATTAAAGGACAAGGCTTTGTCTCCCCAAGGACAAAAGCTTCAAGAACTCCTTGGCTTCTAAGCCAAAATCCCACTATAAATAGAGGCTTTGGGTTTCCCATTTCTCTTCATCCCTTCTCCCCTAAAATCCTATAATACCTTCACCCCAAAGGGGGCTCTCGTGCCCCCAAACTCACCCCTTGGAGTTTAGGGATCATTTGTAATAATTTAGTTTGAGAGGGAAAGAGAGAGAGAGAGAAACTTGTAATCAATAACCTTCTTCTAAGTTATTTGATCTTACACTTGATCCATTATATGACCATTGCTTGTGGGCAAGTTACCATGGCCGCTCTTGGCTAAACCCTTTTATGTTGCTTGGGTTGTAGATGAAGCTTGGTATGAATTAAATGTTTAATCTTTGGAAAAGTTGTAACATCCTGAGATTTCCTACTCTATATGATTCTACAAATAATTAACGAGATTTGCAAGACACGAGATAATGCATGATTTTAAAGATGATGTTCTTGTTATGAGGGAACTTGAAGGAGATGTTATGTAAATTACAAAAGTATAAATATCGTTACTTTGGGAACAAGTTGTTGAATGAAAGGAGTCCAAAGACCTTGATGTAACTCTCATTAAAATAATCAAATAAACATTTACAAAACCAATAACCGTATTCCTGTTGCCGTCCTTTGTGCGTGTGATGCAACAACCGGACGAAAGGAAGATCAATGGGAAGAAGGCAAATCAAAGGCGGTGAACGATTGTGTATTTTGTGAAACGCGATATGTGGTAAGTTCTCATTTATTTATCCTTGTTTTTGGGTTTCTGTAGCGTGTCAGGTTTTGGTTTCGGGTGGTTGAGATGATCAGAAGTGGTGGTGGTCGTCGTTTAGGGCTTTATGAGAAGATTGGCCATGCGATGAAAATAATGGGTGATGTCGATGGCCGGCTGAAATGAAGATGGCTTGTGTTAACGGTTGTGTGTTGCAAGTGATGTATTTCCTTTAGGGTTTGGTTGGCACCATCCTTGTTGTTCTTGAAGTTGGGTTAAAGGAATACCCTTTGCAATTGAGTATGCAGTTCATCTCAAAATTATTGGATTTAATGGACTCTTGGGCAAGGTGACCGTACGACGTTTGATGAGGGTTACTCGGTTGTAATGGTGATCATCATCATGATGATCACCTTCCTTAGAATTACGACTGAGACTTGGCAACTAGTTGCGGGATTGGGTTGGGATGATGTACGTTTATGGCAATGATGTCCAGTGATGTTGTCTGGGTGTAGACGTAGATGCGCGCGTATGATGATGACGGTGTGTGTGTGAGTGTGAAGGTGAGGGGTCACATTCACTTAAGGAAGATGAACTACTTGGTGCACAACGACTTAGTGGAAGGGGTCAATCTCAAGAATTTTCATCTGACAGATGATTGTCTTAGCTGCAAGAATGGGAAGCAACATAAGAAATCACACCCAAGAAAGTTGCTTAACTCTGTCAAGCTTCCACTAGAAAGGCTTCACATGGATCTCTTTGGACCTGTTAATGTGAAAAGTATCTCTGGAGATCTATACTGCCTAGTCGTAACTGATGACTACTCAAGGTTTTCGTGGGTTTTCTTTCAAGAGAGCACGGACGAAACGTTTGAAAATCTGATGATCCTGTTTCGAAAGATTGAAAGCACAGTGAATATTCCAAGCGAAGTGATGCCAAGAACAGTCTCCTACCATCCATCATAGAACATCATCGGAGATTTACAACTGGAGTGAAAACGTGAAATCATATCAATAAGGATCTGCGTTGTTTTTATACTAAAGTTGGTCCACTCCAAACCATATTTTCTCATAGTTTTTTTTGTTTCTCGGGTAGAAGCAGGTAACTATAAGGATGCTCTTAAAGAAGAAAGTTGGGTGGAAGCAATGCAAGAAGAGCTGTTGCAATTCCAGAAACTAGGTGTCTGGAAACTTGTTGATCTACCACACAATCAAAAGAAGATAAAAACGCGGTGGGTCTTCAAGTGCAAAAGAGATGATAGAGGAATTATTGTGCGTAACAAAGCTCGGCTCGTAGTCCAAGGCTTTCATCAACAAGAAGGGATAGACTACAACGAAGTTTATGCCCAGTCGCTCGTCTTGAAGCAATCTGCATTTTCCTGGCATTTGCCTCATGGAAAGGTTTTAAAGTGTACTAATTGGATGTGAAGTCTGCATTCCTGTACGGAAAGGTAAAGGAGGAGGTGTACGTCGGCCAACCACCAGGGTTTGTCGATCCGATACACAAGGATAAGGTTTACCTACTGAACAAAGCGTTATACGGTTTGCACCAGGCCCCGAGAGCCTGGACGAGACACTTTCAAAACATCTTCTAGGGAACGGCTTCATCAGAGGAACAGTGGATAGTACCCTCTTTACCAAGAAAATAGACGGTCATCTAATCATCGTATAGATCTATGTGGACGATATCATCTTCGGATCGACAAATGAACAGCTGTGTAAGGACTTTGAAAAAATCATGAAGGATAAATTTGAAATGAGTGCTATGGGGGAGATGAAGTTCTTTTTGGGTCTTCAAGTTGAACAGTTACAGATGGTATCTTCATTCACCAAACGAAGTATGTTCATGATGTGTTTGAGAGATTTGACATGACAGGAACTAAATCCGCATCCACTCCATTAGCCACCAACCACGACATTTGTCTAGACGAGTATGGGGTTAAAGTCGATGAAACACTATATCGCTCCATGATCTGATCCTAGATGTATCTCACAGCTTCAAGACCAGATTTCTTCTATCCTACGTGCCTTTGCACCCGTTATCAGTCCAATACAAGAGATTCACATTTGCTGATCATCAAAAGAATCATGTCTTACTTAAAAGGATGCCCTAGCACCGGCTTGTGGTATCCACAAAATAACGACTTTAATCTCGCGGGTTTCTATGATTCTGATTTTGGATGTGGCAAGCTCAATGCAAAATCTACAACGGCAGGATGCTAGTTCTTCGGAACACGATTTGGTAACATGGCAGAGCAAGAAACAGACCGAGGTCGCTCTCTCTACTTGTGAAGCTCAATACATTTCAGCATCCAATTGTTGTTCCCAAATATTGTGGATACAACAACAGATGAGAATATCGGACTGCAATTTCTTGACACGCCCATATACGTAGATAACAAGGCCGCCATCAATATCACAAAAAATCTGGTTCAACACTCACGCACTAAACATATTGAAATTCGACACCACTTTATCCGTGATTGCTACGAGAAAAAGTTGGTTCGAATTGAGAAAATCCATACTGATGACCAAAAGGCAGATTTTTATACCAAAGCTTTTGCTAGAGCAAGATTTCGAAATCTTTTAAAATTAAACGTTTAGAGTCTGACATCAGGGGATTTGGATGAGTTTTTTGTGATGTGATCCTCATCGGTATGTCACATGTTTTTCTGTAAATATTTTACTTGCTTTCTTAAAAACAAAAATCCAAAAATATGTTTTGATTTTAGGGAAGAAAACGTTGTGGAAAATACAATAAAAAAAAATTAAAAAAGACAAAAAAAAGAGTTTTGTGTATAAGAGGAGATGATAGTATATCAGTGGACTATCACAGTACGCTAAAGAAATGGAAGGTTTAAAAATATGTTTAAACAGGTCTTACTGATGATATGCTAGTAGGCTTCACACATTCAGTAAATTGTCTTAGAGATATAAACCTAAAAGCAAAACTGATTAATCTGTGGTTTAACATCTCTCGGATATATGGACTTAGTACTCCGAAATTTCGTTTGAGAGAATGCCAGATTCTGAGATACTAGGTCTTTATATTTAGTTGATATCTGGGGTATTATATGAGTTCTTCTGATTTTGCGTCGGCAATGGCCTAGAACTTGTATAATACTTTGCGCATTATTCACTCGCCAAAACATTCATAAAAATAAGAATATGCCATAAAAAGATGCGACATCTGTAGTATAAAAGAAAATATTCCTAAATGGAACACCATCTTAAAGTCGAGCCTTCATCACTTTCTCTGTACGGAAGTACTAACCAGAGCTCTCAAGGCCTCGCAGTCACTCCCTATACAGATATCAGTTAGATATATTCACCTGTGAGAATAATTTCTGGGAATCTCGACGCGGAGTATATTTTGAGGTGGGAAACACATTTTCGTTATGTTCCTAAAATTTACCTAACGTATCTCGAAACAATTGAGAAATGTGTAAAGGTTTAAGTGGATCAGTATATTGTCAATCTAAGTAAATCTGTTTAACACTTAAAGTTTTATCAATGATCAACGGTACTGGTGATGTGTCTCAATAAACTAATATGATCCTCTAACACAAACTCACAAAAATATGTCTGTAAAAATGCATGTCCATAGTTTGAATTCTCTATTTTCAGAAAAAACCTAAGAAAATTTTCAGTGTGTTTTAGCATAAACTTTGGAAAAGTACACAAAAGATTTATTATTCTATCTTAGTTTTTTACTACCGGTGATGGAGAACTGATCTCCAAAGTCCAAAGCGACAGAATGCTGAAGGAAAGCTGAAAGATTACGAGCTGGGAGCTAATCTGAAAAGGGAGTTTGTTCTGAAACATTCTTAAAATCAGCAAAAAAAATATATGTTTTGGTCATAAAGAGGTCAACCAAGGTCATTAACTTAGACTTGGGAACTAAATCGGTTAATCAAGGTCATTAACTTGGACTTGGTCAACTGAGTGAGTCGATAAAACTGAGAAAAACACAAAAAAGACAAGAATTTGAAAGTTTTGAAAAGTGACTCACACGAGCGGTCAACCGTACGAGTGATGACTCGTACGAGTGACCTCTCTCTATATATAGCCAGGCTCATTCGCACGAGAAACATAACAGTGCTTGTGCAATTGAAGAACTCTTTGTGCGATTCGTCCTTTTCATCTTATTTCTCTCGATCTACGGACTTTAGATACCTTGGGGAGGTTGATTGGCACACCTCCTACAATGGTTAAGGTATGAATCAAATATTTGAACGTGAAACTTTTTTATTTCGGACCTTTTGGACTAAAAACGTAGTCCTAGGTTAAACGAGCCGGTAAATTTAAAATTGATCACATAATCGTTAGTATCGGAACTTTTAGCTTAAGATTAACACTTCAATTTCTTAAAATTAACGCGTTTTAAGTTCCAATTGAAAACCTAAGTTTTTCGGAGGATGCTTCGTACAAATGGTCACTCGTACGAGTGACCAAATCATGTCTTGGTTTAATCCTGACTCGTACGAGTCATTGCATCGCTCGTACGAGTGACCATATCATGTTTGCTAAAATCCTGACTCGTATGTGTCATGGCTCGTACGAGTGATCTGAACGTTTGTTAAAATCTTTAATGTTTTTACTCGTACGAACAGTCATCCGTACGAGTGAACAAATCTGATGTTTGATAAATTTTTCTAAGTGTTGGAAAAAAATTTCATGCGCAGGAAAAGCAGACCCCATTTTCTCCGTTTCACAACGTCTTTTGTCTTCTCGATGAGAAACTTCCAGAGATTGCCCCTTATAGAGATGTTCTCAAATTCTTGGGACGCTTACCGATTAAAAAGGCCCTAACAGATAAGCACACGGCCTACAGATCGCACATTGAACGTTTTTGGGGAGCAGCTGAGTATAACGAAGAAGAAAATGCTATCTTTTCTGTGGTTCAAATAAACAATGAAGATATTGAAGTCAAGATCACAGAAGATCTGATTCGAAAGGTGTTAGATTTCAAAGACAAAGTAGACGAACCGACAGGATATCCCGAATATATGGTCAAGGGTTGTTTTTATAGGATGGGTTATACTGGTCATGTTAATGCAACACCTTTCAAGAAAGGAAAATTAAGCGCTCCTTTCATATATATAGCACATTGTGTTATTCATGCTCTAAGTCATCGAAAGGGAGGATTTGACGACATAGTCGATTATTAGATGTGCATGATAATTTTTAAGCAGATGGCTAAGAACACAGGAAGAGAAAATTTTCTACAGTACACAAGATTCGTCCAGATGATGCTTGATCACTTTCACAAGAACTTGAAGAAAGAAAAGGATGATATTCTTAAGCTCGAACACATGGAAACTGCTACACTCAAGAATATGAATCTACACTTGAAAGTTTTTCCAAATGCTAAGCCATTGTTCGGAGCCATTGTCGATAGAAACTATGTGGCACCTTCAGAAGGAAAGTGGAGAAAGGATGTCAGTGGAGATGAGAAGGAACGAGCTTGCTATGCTTGAAGGGTATATTGAAAAGCGTTCAAAGTGGTTTGAAAACAAAGATGCAAAAAAGCCAAAGCGTACAACAAAAAAAGGGCTGTTGAATCCTCATATTCTACTCAAAGCAAGGGAAAGAAAACTTCCATCAGTATAGGATTGATTGACGAGCCAGAATCTAAAGAAGTTCAAGTGACATAGCCTATTGAGACTAGGGCTTATGTTGAAACTGTTGAAGAAGTAACGATGATATTGAAAGATAGATAATGGGAAGTGCTGAAGGAGGTGATGGAGATGACGAAGGTCTAGCCTAAAGTAGGTACAGAGGATCGTTTGGAAGGTCAAAAGAAAGAAAGAGAGAAGAAAGAACGAAAAAGGAATGAGGATGAGCAAAAGAAAGCAGAGGCTCGTAAGAGAAAAGATTTTGGAGATGATGATGATCCACGAACCTTCTGATTCCAATGAAGAAATTCTGTTGTAAAGCCTGCAAGGAAACCAGCTGCTAAGCATACTAAGAGAACAGCTGCAAAGAAACCAGAGTCTACTGTTGGAAAACTCAGGATCAAATTGAGAAAGAAAGCAGCTAATACACCAGTGATCACTCCTTTTGTTGAAACGTCTGTTCCTCCACCACCATCACCACCACCACAGTCTTCCCCACGACAATCTCACCACAATTACCACCATCACCACCACCATAGTCTTCCCCACGTCCAATCTCACCACAATTACCACCCACTCCCACACTACTCCACCACAGCCACCTATACTCTCTCCTCATCGTCCACCCATCATTACAACACCTCCACCTCCACCTCCACATACATCGTCACATTCTACACAAATACCTCCACTACATACACCATCTTTTCAGGGTATGGGGATGGACGATCCGTTCAACCTTGATTTTGGTTACATTCCAGGAGGTGAAGAATTAACGGCTGATATGTTTGATGAATGGGTATTAAAAGATATGGAGCAAGAGATTAAGGAACATGAAGCCAAGATAAAGTTCCTAGAGGAAGATAAGCAGAGGTTGGAAGGATTGTTGAAGTTTCTTTTAATAGTAGTGAGAAGGTTGAGGAGATGGAAAAATTGTTTGAAAGCACATGAGGAAAGAATCAAGTCTTTGGAAGACGAAAGAAATAGCTTGGAGGCTATGCTGCGAAGTTACCAAACTGAGAATGAACGCCTCCGTAAGCAGATGCCTGAGTATGATGTTGAACGGTGAGAAACAATAGGCAAATGGATCTTATGCAGAAAATTCTGATCAAAAAGCTGGGAATAGACTTTGCTGCAGAAGTTGGAGAATAGAAAAAGAGGAAGAGAGAGAAAGGATTGTTGAACGAGAAAGACTAGCTAAAGCAGCTTCTAAAGCTCAGGGGAAAGGTAAAGGCCCTTTGATTGAGACTCCTCAAAGTGAGACATTAGATCCTATTGTTGAATCTAGTACCCCTGTCTCTGAAACTCAACATGTTGATTCTAGCTCGTCTACTATGGTTCCTTATGTCCCAGTTGCTGAGAAGGAGCCAAAGACAAGGTTTGTGATAGTTGATGAAGGTGTCGTAATTTCTCAAACAAAGGAGAAAGTCTTAGAGAAGCGAAAGATGGATGCTGAGATCGAAGACATAGTTGATGAAGTGTATGAAATGATTGTGAATGATGGGACGAGGCTGTACACAATTTGCTTGTTAATGAAAATGTGAACGTTGATGCTTACATGAACGACTCTATATATGAACTAACTGATTTACAGGTTCAAGGGGAGTCGAAGAGTGATGATTCAAGTATGCCAAAACTAAAGGTTATTTATCTCGGGCACGATGTTGAAGAGGGAAAGTTTGTTCATAACTACACAAAGGAAGGATCGCTAAAATGTTGGGTGTAGATGAAGCATCGTTCGAGTTTGATTTTGAAGATGAGCTGAACAAAATTAGTGCTACACAGCCTAATGATTATGTGTTCGAGAATGTGCCAGAAGCAAATGATTATGACCGGTTGTCGTGGAGGATGATTCCGATGATGATACAACTGCCAAATATACAGGTGAAGGAACGGATGACTTCCCAACCCTTGGTGAAATGTTTTCTGAATCGACTGATGATTTTTGAAGCGTAAAGTCGAGGAGGCTCTGAAGGATGAAACTGCTCCTAAAACGCCAACACGCGAAGAGATTGCAGAGATGAAAAGAAATGGTTTAAAGAGTTGCCTCCTGAAAGAAAGTTTAGACGTCCATTAGCATTCTTCACCAGTGATCCAGATGTTTCTTTGGGTGATATTATTAGTTGGGGATGGATTGAAGAGCTAGGGAATTTGGAGTGCAGTACTTCAAATACTTAAAAGACATCCAAACACTACCATATTGGGATGTGAAAGAGTTGGCACAGACAAAAGTATTTAATCTGAAGATTAAGTTCCATGATAGAGATTTGTGGAAGCTTAACAAGTATGAAGCAATGCATAATTTTCCTCGCTGGAAGCCGCACATTCCAAAGAAGATTACCAAGATCGATCCAGTGACAAAGGAAAAGGATGTTACGCTGCACATCAAGAAGCCACGTGTGATGAAGAACATGCCATTGAAGAAAATGGAGCAAGAATTCTACAAGATCTTCAAATGGTGGCATTATGATTCAGGTACATGAGAAGCTGTGATTTGTGTACAGCCTGATGAAGATTCGTGGAAGATAACTGAGGAACTATCAGAATCTGTGATTGCACACAAAAAATCTATTGTTTGTGGAGAGGGATCCGTGTGTTGGATCCTATGTGGCTTGTGAACTGCTTAGAAAAGGACATCGAACGTTTATTCTTTGTGAAGATTAGCTATGAAGAAAAAGACAAGGAACAAGCTCAACAGTTCTAGAAGGTCGTTAACGTTTGTTATGCTAATAATATAAATTCAGCTAAAGCGTAGAACACCATCTGAGAAAGCTGGAAGATGTAGAGCAGAGAAAGAAAGACAAGAAAGAAGCAAGGATTGTTGAGACACTGAAGAAATCAGCAACAAAAAGATTCCAGTTTGGGAATACATACAACCGTCCTCCTACTGATCAAACTCCACGTTACACCGAAGAACGCAGGAGGAAGTGAAAGTACTTCTTTGATTAATCACGTCAAATGCTTACTATCCAAGAATGCGGCAACATCCAAGGGGGAAACTGTTGATGCACTTTATGTCCATCACTATGCGAATAGGCTAGATAGAGCATGTGTTGAATATTGTATAGACTAGATACGAACACACGACCCTGGTACGAACGTCGGATGAGCAAAAGTGCATCCTTGTACGAGTGTCATCCTCGTACGAGTGACATCCTCGTACGAGTGACATACCCACTCGTACGAGTGACTCCCTTGTGCGAGTGAAGCTCATCCCTATATATGTGTGTTGTGTGTTCATTTGTTTGTAAGTTTGGAGGCTCCCTAAGGGGAGACGCTGGCGGAATCTCTACAAGATCTCCGCCAGCCTGACAAGATGTATGCACTTTCGGTATGAATGAAATGAATGCTTTCGCTGATTCTGTCTCTACTCCTTTCTGTAATAACATTCTACCAAATCGGTTATCATACGCCCAAACTTCCGTCTAGAACCGCCGTCCCGGGGACCTACATTGGTTTTCAAACAAAGCATTTGTAATGTGTTTTAAATACTTCAACTTAAACTATTAGAACTCATTCAGCGTAGCTGACTTTTGCATGTATGTTAGATTGTTTTGCAGGTGTGTGATTAGAGTTGGTGTGGCTCTTGGCTAGCGGATGGGATTACTCATGGTGTGTAACAACCCATATACTAATAAGGGAAATCCGAACTTAGAGAAGTTGTTGACCCATTTGTGAAAACACATCTTGTGATCAACCCTCGTTTATCAAGGATATCATTGTTGTCTTGCACAGTCTATATGCTAGGCTTCATTGATAAGCCAAAGCTTCGTCTTGTGACTCGTCTAACACGGTCTATATGTTAGATAGGTATGTTTGCATATTGTGTGTGTTTAGTCTAAGAAAAAATCATCTCTTAAAAATTTAAAACTAGATAAAAGTGTTTTAATTGTTATTAAGTTAACCCACCTAATCGTGCTAAGCATTATTAAATTAACTATAACAACACACTAAAACGCGCACATCAAACCAAGATACAAAAATTGTTGCAGGAGTTGTTTAATGAAAAAGTACTTTGCCAACACATCAATCCTGATGAAGTTGTTGTGTATGGTGCTGGGATTCTAGCTACAACTTAAGTAGTATGGGTGATGAAGCATTGCAGGCTTTGGAACTAATTGATGTACTCCTTTGTCTCTTGGTGTGGGCATTCATAACGATGTTATGTGTGTTTTAATTCGAGAAATCCACCTATACCAACCGAGAAGGAACACATATTTTATACCATTCGTGACAATCAACCTTGTATGGATCCTTAGGTGTATCCTGGTGAGAGATCTAAGTCTACAGAAAACTAAACTATTTTCTGATTTTCGCTGCCTGGCATTTCACCTTGCTCTGCATGGGCTAGTTAAGGTAAATGTATGCTTTGAGATAGATGCCAAAGGGATCCTTCATATATCAGCTCCAGAAAAAACTAGTGGAAGAAACAATGCGATAAAGATAACAAGCAATGACATTCTAACAAAAAACGAGATTAAGAAGATGATTGAAGATATTGAAGTATATAAGTTGGAGGATGAAGTACACATAAAGCTTTAACTGACTCTGACTGTGTGTGTAATGCAAGAGCCAAGATTAAGGAATACAATTTTTGAGTGAAGCTTAGGGAAATGGTACTTAGTGTAAAGGACTTGAAAGACAAAGATCATCAGTTTTAGGAGGCAATCAAGTGGCTTTGATGAACAGCCTGTTGCTGAAATTGCTAACTTGAGGAACAAGGAATTTTAGCTTAACGAGAAATGCAGACTTACCATTTTTAAACTTGCATTGAAAAACAAAAGTCATCATATATAGTTTCTCTAAAACATAAGTAGATGCTTATGAAAAACTTGATCCATGAACTTGGATGCATTGTTCTTTATTATGAAGGTATTATTAGTTTTTGTTATTGTTTGAGGGTTTTGGGTATGAGCCAAATTATTAGTAGTACTAATTATGCAGCATGGTCATGAAAATATAAATGAAGTTACATATTACATTAAATAAGAAAAAAGTTAAATTAATATTGTTCATGAACTTAGATTTCGATGGCAAATTGTGTAACAGTTGACCCAACTTCAGACGCTACGACTATTTGACCGATTTAAATTGTGTTTGAACTTGGGCTTAGTTGTGTCACTAAACAGCCACCCGACAGACCCTCCATGATGGAGGTATGTCGGTTGCTGCAATGCTACAGCACGGTGGAGAATGCCATGGTGTGATTTAGCTGATCACTTCTTAAGCATGAAATATGATTTATAGACTCGATATAGCAAAACGTGTGATTCTATCTGAACTAATCATTTTCATATGATATCCATGTTCCATCACAAAGGTTCAACTTCATACAAAAATGTCTTGTAACTTGATCCAAAACAATTTTCACATTGAACCTACAAATGCTTGTATTTTAGTTACATCTGGATTATCGTAACTTTTTCTAACGGCAAATTTCTTTAATTCTCTGTCAGAGACTTAAACCCAGGACTTCCTCCTTCCAAAACTAGGTGTTTTAAAGGTTTTGCCTTTGCTATTAGACCACCAACCCATTGGCTGGAATATCATAACTTTCTTCTATAACTTGATCGCTTGTTATCGCATGTTTTTACTACTATTTTTTACTTTCACCACCGATCAGCAACTATTGCTGGATATGTCAGAAATGCAACATAAACACGCCATGAAAATAATAAAGTTTTGAATTGGCTACATGTTTAATAAACGGTTTCTTCATATAATACAACCCGTTAACTAGTTTAGAGCCAAAGGGCTTTCAAAAAGTCGTATTTGGATTTCAAAGGGCACTATTAAGAAAGCATTTTGACATATAAGTTTGATGCTTGAATTTTAATTTTCAATCTAATTATTCATTTCTAGGTATAAGCACATTCAAAATGACCCGATGCATTAACGATCCGATTGCATCTAAGCTTCAGAGTATATGCACATTCAAAATGACCCGATGCATTAACGATCCGATTGCATCTAAGCTTCAGAGTATATGCGCATTCAAAAGCTTCGAATATGTCAACAAAACCTTTAGGTGTATCGATTACAGCTCTACCAAGGTAAACCACAAGTAGGTTAGATCAGTCTCATTTTCTTTTCTAAACGTATAAAATGAATTGACGAGTCAAAACGAGTTGACAAGTTGTGATAAAGTTGTAAACGCATCATAAACAAATTGGCAGGCTACAAACAAATTATACTAGAGTTGTAAACGGATTGTAACAAAATTATAAATGAGCCGGCCATAAACGGATTGGCAGTTTAGGTGATAGCACTGGTAGTAATGAAGTTGTCAACACATTGAACAAGTTAACCCATTTAGTTTTAATACAAGCAAATAAACAAGTTGGACCAACCAGCCTAAACCCTAACAAAATCTGTGAAATCTTGATGAAAAAACTGGCCACATTCACTTTACTCGTGTGCCTGTGAGTCTGTAACCACACTTGGGCAATTTTCATCATTTTGCTTCCATTACTCGTGTGCCTATTGTCAAAACATAGTTGGTCAGTACGACCATTGGTCGGTCACCCATCCACAACATAGACCAAGTCCTAGACATGGCAACTGCATGGTGGACTACTTATCTAATAACTATTGATTTTTTTCCCAATTGTTTAAACATAACTAAGCGAGACCAAAAAAACCAAAAATATTTTAAAAAATAAGATATTCTGCAAACTAGACCACATGGGATGCGCGCGCAACTGTGCGTTGCTGATGTTGTAGAAGCAGGCAGCATGCTTACTAGTTTTAAATTTCACCATTCAGTTAGCTTTTAACTACAATACAAATATATCAAAAAAGTTGAAAAGACGATGATGAAACTTCAATCAAGAAAACAATTACTTGTGTTTCTTAGTTGGTGGTTGCGATGACGGCATGCTTGGTGCTTTCTTCTTAGCAAAAGCTTTAGTTCTGCTTTCAGGTTCATCGTCATCATCTTCATCGCTAACCCCGTTATCTCTTGGAGTCGGGCGAGATTCCTCCTCGACTTTGGAAAATTTTCTCTTCCCTGCATCTAATTGGGCATGGATTTTTCTTTCAACGGGATCGTTTGACAACCCAACCTTGGGTTGACGAGGAACCACCGCACCTATGCCAAGTCTGTACACAAAATGAATCTTAAGGGGTCGTTTAGCAACATTTCTGTTTTCTTTTTCTTATGGGTTAAACTTTAAAGAAAAACAAAGCATAGCACCATTTATATTTTGCTGTAACTTTTATCTCGTTGTTTAAAGAAAATGCGTGTGGAGGTCAGCCACTTTGTACACCAGGGGCGGAGCCACAATGTTACGAGCCGTAGCACGGGCTACGGCTCAACCCCGTATTCATAGTGCTTTTTCGGTTTTATACAAAGGATACTCCTAAATAGATACGAGGATACCCATAACCAAAAAATAGGATACTTGGTAGTACTAAAATCCCCTTTTTTATAAGCCCAAACATTTTATATCCCGAAAGCTTATAGCATAATTAAGCCCGAATGATAAATAAGCCCAAATTAACAATAATAGAATTGAAAGAACCTAAATATAATTGATAACGTTAGCCCAAGACCCAAAACAATATAATAATTGAATAAATGATCTTGCTCGTCTTATGGTGGAAACCGGAACACATAGTTCTTGTCATTTGGTTTAGTGGGTAAAGAAACTAGCTTTGATTTTACTGGTTGCAACCGCAACCGTTGAAAGATGTTTTCTAAATTGAAGCCTGTCAAGACGGATTTACGCAATCGAATGGGCCCGGAACATTTGAATAATGCTATGGTTTGTGCGGTCGAAAAGAAACTTTTGATAAAGTAAAAGATGGACGATGTGATGGAACGATTTGAAGCTATGAAAAAAAGAAGAGAACAAATCTATTAGGTATTTGTTTTACTTCATTTATTATCGTTTTTTTACTATTGAATGATTGCACAGTAAATATTATTTTTCGGGATACCCTAAATTAACAGGCTAGCTCCACAACTGTTGTACACTAAGGTTTAAAATGTTACCAATGTGACTTCTTAGAGATAAACTGCCACGCATATATATATATATATATATATATATATAATATATATATATATATATATATATATTTATTTATTTATTTATTTATTTCCAAGAAAGAACCATTGCATTATAAAAAGAAATCTAAACAGTCAGCTGGGGTGTATCAGTACTAACCCAGCAGGTCGAGCCTCTAAGACAACTCTAGTTGGTTCTTTATCATCGGTTCTAGTCATGTTACTAACCCATTTCTCAGCCTGCACAAGAAAACAATAAATTATGATGTTTTGTAATCAGCATGAAGAATTGTCTCACTAAAGAAACATAAAAAAATTGTATAGTATGACCAAGCAGAATAGAGGCTCATGATGACATATACCAGAGACATATCGGTAATTCTCCCATTCCTAAAAAAACTAAGGATTCAGTTTTGGCCGTGTGTCGCTATATTGTTATAAAATAGCAATTACAAAATGCTTAGTGTTGCTCATACTAAATTGCCATGAGGCTATGAGAGGATGATAACTGGATCGTTTTAATGACTTCTAATACATATAAAATGGCTATAATATTACGACTGCCCAATCAAATCAACAAAAGTTCAAAAAACATAACTACTAAAATAGTTAGAGATATATTAGACTGCTGCATAGAAGATGCTCCAGAACTCAAATTTGCAAAAGTATATAATCCTATCCAACAAAATTATTCAAAGTTCTCCATGGAGCCATAGTTACTAAAGGCGCGAGGCGCACTCAAGGCGATTTGTTGGACCCGGGGCCTTATTTGCGCCTAGGCGCGCCTGGGTGCTCGCTTTAATAACATTATTGGAGACATTTACTAACCTGAAGATTAAAGGCGTGAGGCGCACTCAGGCCGATTTGTTGGCCTTATTTGCGCCTAGGAGTGCCTGGGCGCTCGCTTTAATAACTATGCATGGAGCATAAAGTTTGAATGGAAATCACCGACATAAATAAATTAATTTTTGCATGAGTATATAGAACGGAAAGAACTAAAAGTTTACCAATTTAAATGCTGAATTCAACTTAACCAGTTCAGGACGTGCACCTTTCTTGGATGAATCGCCTGTGGTCATTGCAACTAATCAGCCTGAGCAATAAAAAAAGTCCAAAATCCAATCAGGTGACACGCTTTTGTAGTTTATAAATGAGAAGCAATGTTTTAAAAACGGTTCAAACCGGCCGTAGTACCGGTTGAACCGTCCGATAGAACCAGTTAAACCGTTTCCGAGCCCAATCCGGTACGGTATAAATACCGGATTTTAAAACATTGATGAGAAGGCGATAAGGGGTTTTATCGTCTCGTCTATGTTAAAATAAACAATACATGAATGAATAAAATCACGATTCACGAAAAGCTTAATCAAGCAAGATTGCAAAGTTAACTTAAAGAAGTAAACTTAGTTAAATACTCTGAGATGGCTGTGGATAGATGAAGGGAGTTCTATTTCTTTACGATAGATGATGTATGCTAGAAGCATTATCATGACATACATCCTACTTCTGTTTAGGTTTGCTAACAGGTGGTTATGTTTGTAGGTAACTGATTAGTGGTTTTCATCGATTCGGCCTTCAGGTTTGTCCAGTTCGATTTTTTTACCGAAACTAAATTCGAATACAATGTCCTTTCCCTTTTCGACTGAAAAAAAAACGAATTCAACATAGAATTGAAGGTCCAAAAATCATGCAATTTGTTGATATTTCTATTTTCTACATCGAGATAGAAGGTAAACGGGCAAAAATATTGAAAATTTCATCGAAATCTATAGCAAACAGAATATGTAAACTAATTGATGATGTTCAATTGCATAGAAATACCTAATTAACTTCGCATCCTAGCGTTAAGCAGATATTGTATATGTGTTTCATTGATAATCAAAAGCTCTAATCTTAAAGAGGAGAGAGATACATAGAACCCTATTACGCTGATTTAACACAAACCTGTAAGGAAACAGAGACCGGCGACCGTGGTGAAAGGAACTGTAGCTTTATTGATGAAATCGATCGATAGTGGTGAGAAATAGGAGCACCAATACAACCGAAAAACTGATTGATCAGTGTTCGTTGAAGGAGATGAAGTTCGGTTGAATCATGCGCCCTAATTGAGTGTGTGAATCTGACTCGAGTAATGGGCTCATACGGTAGTGGGCTTGATACGTAATGGATTCAAAGTTTAAAAAATCAAATAAAACGGATAGAGTCGATAGACTACGTGTTGAAAGAGACCATTCGATCAAAATTAAGATTAAAAAATCAAATAAGACGGATAGAGTAGATAGACTACGTGTTGAAAGAGAGAATTCGATCAAAATTAGTTGTACGGACAATACTTCAGTCTAAAATGAAAGCTGAAACAACCTTCTAATCAAAATAAATAAATAAATAAAAACCGTATATTTACACTGAAAACCCAAAAATCTTTTTGTATCCACATTCAAGCATTCAAAAGAACTCATGACCCGACCCGATATAAAATCACTCTTGATAGAAAAATGACGATCGGAAAAATATGACCCACTTAAAAAAGTTGTTGGGCCTGCTACTGGTTGCCAGTTTTATGGGTAGGGGTTCGGTCCAATTGGCAAAATTACTGGAGTTAAAGTGTTGCTCCTTTTGAGATCAAAGATGCGAGCCTTCCAAAGACGGATTTGGTGTAATATAAGTCGTTTAAGAAAAAGTTTACAGTTTCATCAAATTCAAGTTGCTTACAACATAAAAGTAAGTTGTTTATCGGCCGTCACCTTCACTTGAATAATGTTTGCATGCCTTAGTTTTGGTGTTGCTTTAGCAACTTAGTGACTCTCTTCATAATTTTACTTCTCAGTACCAAAGTTTTTTAAGCATTTAAAAGTTTTACAAATCTGTTGTAGGTTTCACAAAGATTTCATTTGGTAAACTTTTAAATCTCTCATTACAGGGGACAAGTTTGTCCGTTTGTTTCTCTTCATTCTTTCTCATACTTCACAAAGAATTTCTAACTGATCTCATATCTCTTTAGCAGAAGCACATGCATCTACTTGAGAGAAAATGTCATTTGGAAGTGCCATAATCAAAAGTGTTTTGGACCTTTCATCAGCTTCCACCTTTTCCTTGTCTTGTTGGTTCCAAAAACTTTCCGTTTTTGGAGTCCACGAGACAGGTATTTCAGGTGTTTGATTTAGGGGTGTTCAAAACTATCCGTATCCAAAAATCTGATCTGAATTATCTGATATCCGAATCCGAAATATCCGAAAATACGGATATCCGAATTATCCGATATCCGAATCCGAAATATCCGAAAATACGGATATCCGAAATTTCGGATATCCGAAATACCGGATATCCGAATTTTCGGATTCGGATTTGGATAGTGATTTTGAAAATTTTCGGATATTTCGGATATCCGAAATATCCGAAAATTTAATTTTTATTTTTTTCGGATATCCGAATATCCGAAATATCCGAAAATATTTGAAATATCCGAAAATTTATATTCGGATATCCGAAAATACCCGAAATATCCGAAAATTTATATTCGGATATCCGAAAATATCCGATTCCAATTATTAAAAAATAATAAAAAAATAAAAATTAAATAAAAAATTGGATATTCGGATATCCGATTCACTATCCGATATCCAAATTTCGGATATCCGAAATTTCGGATACGGATTCGGATAGTAAAATCTGGTATCCGAAACTTTCGGATATCTGAATTTTCGGATATCCGGTTTTGAACACCCCTAGTTTGATTAGTTGCTGGAGCACATGGTATTTCAGCCATGGGTATATGTGGGCCACTCATAATGGATTGAAAAAGAGCTCGATCATATCCATTAAGGAAATTGATCATCCTGATTTTCCATTGTGGGTACTCCTCTTTGACCAAGGTCGGAGGCTTTGACATAGACCAATGTTGAAGGCATTGTTCCAGGCTTGAAAGTTTGCCATATTTAGATAAAAGAAAGTTTAAAGAAAAAAGATTAATTAATCGTTTTGAAAATATTTTATTCAATATGCTCTAATTCCAATTGTTGATCCCAGATAACAATGTTCTTTTAACGTAATATAGCAAGTGATTTCACCAAATGTGAAAATAGTGTGCGGAAATAGAAATCGAACTTTAAAGAAACAACAACTACAGAAGTTTCAAGTTTATATCACTTTGAAACAAAATGGTTTACAAGGTGATTGTGAGGTTATTGACTAGTACAAACGAATACTTGGGTAATTCTGTGGTGAAAGGGTAATGGAGTTTTTGTTGTTTCTATAAAATGCTTAGTTTAACTCATATTCCTTCGGTGGTTTAATCTCTATTTATAGAGAGTTTTGAGCATGAATAAACTTTTTTTATTCATGTACTTGCTCTGCATAAAGTGGCTTCTTGACATATTCGTTGAATCTACTTTGGTCAACTTGCTATTTTAAAAATATGGCAGAGCCTTAACTTTCAGAAATATTGAATCACTAGAAAGTGCAACAGATCAACCCAAGGGAAGGGTCTTGATCGAATGATGTGGTCAGTAGAGTTTGACGTAGATAGTAGTTTCCACAAAACCTTAATAATAGTTGTTGCATGTTGATATCACACTATGAGCGTCCATTTAATCGTGAATCCTAGGGTTGATCGCAATTTGGTTCAACCGGTTTTGACGGGATTTATGGTTCAAGCTGACGAATACGGATTTTGGAAAAAACTAAACCGAACCAGTTGGGGTTGCTCAAACCTTCAAAACCAGCCAAAACAGTTTGGGTTTGACGGGTTGCCGGTTTGGGCTGATTATTCTTTTAGAACGAAATCCTACCATTAGATATTCTAAGTTGGTTTAAATTTCTTTTACCCTTTTGAGTATCAAAGGCTTACAGAAAAAAAAAACTAGTGAAAATAACCAATAAATAGACCAAATTGGTTAAATTAATAATTGATATGCATTATAATTAAATATACTCACACGTATTAAGGTTGCTAAATTCCTATACTTGAGAAAACTACTTTATTTATGTTTAAATTATATACAATGAAAAATATTTTTTATTATTTTTATGATATTTTACCAGGTACGGTTTATACAACAAGTTCCAAACCGTGGACCAACTTATAAAATTTTGTTTAACCATAAATCAAACCAACTCACTTTTATCTCAGCCAAACCGACAAATTTTACTTAAGTTAGGGTGTTTGTGTTGTTTTTAAAGAGTTTTAAACACCCTTAGTAGAACTAGTATTTCAGTGTTGTCACATACGACCCAACAACTCATTCGAGTAGAGATGGGCATAATCGGGTTTTATTATTACCCGGAACCGGTTTCAACCCGGAACCGGTTCTGCTCGGATGTCATTGGAACCGGGTATGGTGTGGAACCGGGTCCAGTTCCTACCCGGGTTCACACCCAAGAATATGGAACCGTGTAGAACCGGGTACGGGTATTATGGAACCGGGTATGGTGTGGAACCGGTTCCTGTGTGGAACCGGTTCCTGACAGTCGAAAATCTGATTTTAACTGTTTAGAACCGGTTCCTGACAGTCGAAAATCTGATTTTAACTGTTTAGAACCGGTTCCTAACAGTAAATCCTGACTTTTACTGTTCAGAACCGGTTCCTGACAGTCGAAAAATCTGACTTTTACTGTTCAGAACCGGTTCCTGATAAAAAAGTTACCGTTATAACCGGGTCCTGATAAAAAAGTTACCGTTATAACCGGTTCCTGATAAAAAAGTTACCGTTGGGAACCGGTTCCTGATAAAAAAGTTACCGTTGGGAACCGGTTCCTGTTCGTCGAAATCGGTTTTTTTTATATAAACCCCTCCCTACTTACCATTTCAACTTACAAACTCACCATCATCAACTTACAAACTCACCATCATCAACTTACAAACTCAATCATCTTCTCAAAAATCTTGCAAAATACCTATGGCAAGCAACGAACAAGTTGTTACTGTCTTAGAGACGAAAAGAAACCCAGCTATATGGAAGAATTTTGATCTCTGTTTAATGTCCGACAGCCACGAGATGGCTAGATGCAAAGCTTGCGGAAAATTTATGAAGGCCGCAGCCAACTCAACCCTTAAGAAACACACTGAGCGGCATTGCCCAGTGACGAAGGCAAAGAAAAATGAGACGGGAGAAGGTTCCGGCACCGGTTCTTCCAATGTTTGATGTAACCCGTTTGGTTTGGTGTTTTAATAAAGTTTGTGTAATGTTTCTTTCTATTGTGTTTGTTATTTTTGTGTTTCTTTCTATCGTTAGTCTCCACTTTTTCGGCTATAACCGGTTCCAAAGGTAACATTATAACGGTATAACCGGTTCCTTCTTGAACTTCATTTCCGGGTACTGATGGAACCGGGTACAAGTGAAACCGGGTACGGGTAGGAACCGGGTACGGGTAGGAACCGGTTACTACCCGAGTCAAATGGTAAAATTGTGGAACCGGGTTGGAACCAACGGGTATTTTGAACCCAGAACCGGTTCTACTTAATATCGGGTAGGAACTGGAACCGGTTCCAGTTCGGTTCTACCGGTTCGGGTTCGGAACCGGTTTTTATGCCCATCTCTACATTCGAGTGCCTCAACATATCCTCACGAGCGTGGTCGCACGAGGCTCGAGTGTAAGCAGGATTTATTTACTAGTTTTAATGATTAATATAGTTTTTCTTTGGTTTATTATATAAAAAAGCATTTACTCAAGCACGTGCCACTGGCGTTCCTTTATCCATCCGTTAGGGGCCACATCAATTTTTTATAGTATCTTTCAAAACAGTAGAGAACATAATTGTTGCCTAATCATATTCCTTCTCACACATGTCAACCACCCCCTCATGCATTCAATACCCACGCTTTTTTTAAATGTTATAATACTCTAAATCTACATAATTTACTCACCAACTATTATAAAATAATAACCACTTAAAAAAGAAAATATAAACAAATTTAAAGACACAAACAATTAAAAGATAAGATCGTCATTACTCATTAAAACCTCAAAATACCAGTTAACCACCACTAATGATCCTATCCATCCACTACAACTAGTCTTTAAAACATGCATTAAAATTAAAAGTTAAAAGTTAAACCCAGCAAATTAAAAACCGCTTCAGATCCAACGGCCTCTAAGCTTCCACGTTAGCACACTTCTTGGCAGTAGGAGTGCAGATAGCCCAAACGACGCCGTAGGGATCCGTCACTTTGCCCACGCGCCCACCGCAGCACGTCCCTTCACCCTCGCTAATCTCGCCGTCGGCAACCGCACCAGCCTTCACCGCCTTCTCCACCGCAGCTTCAACGTCGTCAGTCTCTAGGCAAAACACCAGTCCAGAACTCACTGTTTTCACACTGCACACAAATTTTCACAATGAGAGAAAAACAAAGAATAATCGGATCAGAAAACGAACAAATAATTCTAATGTATCTAAACGATTATCCACAAATATCATTTAATAATCATATAAAATCAAACACTACACACAAGTTTTCACGATGAAAGCGAAACAAAGAACAATCTGAACGGAAAACGAACAAATAAACATCGCAATCGTAACTGAAACAGAGATCAATCATTATCTGAAGAATATTAACAACAATAACCGTTTGAGAATCATATAAAATCAAACACTAAATCGAGTTTTCACAATAAGAGAAACAAACAACAATCTAACCGGAAAACTAACGAATAATCAAACAATGTACGGAAGTTTACACTATGAAAAAGAAACAACGAACAATTTGAACGAAAAACTAACAAATAAGCATCGCAATAGCAACTGAAACAGAGATCTAACAACATCTGAACAATATTATCTACAAAAACCGTTTAATAATCAAATAAAATCAAAAAGAAAGAGACTCACGGAGCGTTAGAGTCATCAGAAACGTCAGAAACGATGATACTAGTATCACCGAGCTTAATCTCCGCAGAGAGAAGAAGCGGAAGCTCCTGATCAGCTTTCCTCTTCGAATTACTCACACGGTTCACCTCCTCAGCACCAAACGCCGATTTGTAAAACGAAACGGCGTCGTTCGCCTTGGAAGCCTCCACGAACAACTGCGGCTTCACCGCCGTGAACGTGACCGTCTTGTTCTCAGCTCCGTTGTGGTCGACTCCGTTAGTGACTTCTGTCGCCATTTTTGTTGATGAAGGTGAGTGTCTGGAAATGAAACCCTAGGAGAGAGAAAAGTTAGAGAGAGAGTGATGGGAGACGTTATGGTATGGGCAGTTGGGTGTGGTTTTATAGAAGCGAAGAATCGGAACCGTTTTGTGCTTTTTCGTAAAGCAAAGTTGTGGTTTGAACTGGACTTTGGTAATAGCCCCTGATTTTCGGGTCTAATTACGGTTGTACCATACACGCGTGAGATGGTATTGAAGCGATGAAATGGGGGGTATATTGGGAAGGAGGTTTGCTAGAAGAGACGTGATGTTGGATTTATTTACGAACTGTGCCACTGAATTGATGTTAGGGGGGATGAAATGCGTGCAACGTGGAGAATTGTGATGGGGCCACAAATAGAGAGTATTGGTGACCTGACTAAATTATTTCCACGCCAAAAGCTTTTGTTGTACGTCATAATATTGTTGGTTAAGGCTAGCGGGTGTGGCCTAGGGCTGTTCAAAAAGCTTGTGGCTCGTAGCTCGTTTGAAACTCGCTTGGATTTAACTCGGTTTAAAAGTGAACCAAGCCGGCTCGTAACGAGCCGAGTTGACTCGATTTGGCTCGCTTTTCGGGTTTGAACCAGCGCCAGAACACCGCGCCGCCCTCATGGGTAAGGCAAACGGGTTCTGGAAGCTAGCACCACAACCCACGTGAGATTTTGTGTTTTCGATGTAGTTTTTTGACTGTTGCACGCAAAAAGTGACCATTTATTATTGATTAAAAAATCAAATTCAAATAATCAATTACCTTTCTCTATTTAAACAACAAAATCCATTATTAATCTACCTCATCTATATAAAACTCTCTCAATTTTATATTCCCATCTACATAAATCTTATCTTAAAATGTCAACCAACTCGTGGACCAAATAGGAAGACATCACGTTGGCTATCTCTTATGTCGCAATCCATCACGAACGTTCGTCCACTAGTAGAAGGGCTTCTTTGTAGAACCGAGTGTTCCAACAATTTTGTATCCGCCTTGGTGAAACCACCTGAAACGTGGATCAACTAAACTCACGTTTCTCGTTTCTATGTTTCAAATGTTCAAGATTCCATGGAAGGTTCATGAATGTGAAATCCCTACAATGAGTTTTCGAAATCGGAAGTTATACAAGTGGCCTTTGTGGATTACAAACACGCCTACAACAAGAACTTTGAGCACATTTCGGCGTGGTAAATTATTAAGAAATATGTCTAAGTTGTGTGTTTTTATGTAATGTTTTAAGTTTTATTTTAATGTAGTCTCTTAGTTTTATGTTATATGGCCTCTATTTAAATTAAAAAAAAATAGTTTATGGCATGGGTAGGTGTCGCAGTGTTTACTAGTTAATGGGTACTGTAAGCTTAACTTAACATGGCTGCTGATGGTTGGTCGGAGCTGGAGTGCTTACCCTTGAGTGCCCCTTCCTCCCTTAGGGTGGTAGGGGCGCTTGCGGGGAGGCCTAGCGATGAGTGGTGACCCCGCGTGGGCACACCGCCGTCGGCACCCCTTTTGTTTCAGTGACTTCACATATTCAGTGAATACTCACCGCTCAAAAAATCCGACCGTTATAAGTTAAACCGCTATAATGCAGTTATATAAATTAAAAAAAATAATAATTTGTTTTCTTATTTAAACCTCACGTATTTCAATTTTCTCACACAACTCGCTACAATCCTACAAACCATGGATAAACAAAACAAAGGTGAAGCCAAGAAAAAAAGTTTCGCTAGCCGAGGATCGGGCTCAAACCCAAGGGGACGCGTCTCGCAAACGAGGCGAGGCAGTTCTAGCGGTCATAGTGCACCGTTTCAAACACCACACGGATATTCAACACACTCACAACCTTAATTTGATTACCCCCAAGCTTCACAACCGACTTTTTACAACACTCAACTCTAACCTAATTTTCTGCCACAATTATTTTCACACCCACATGGTCCAACAATGGTCGCATCCAACATGTACGAATATTCCATGGAAGCGCTGTTTGCATTTGGGAGCCCACCAATTCAATCACCAAGAAAAATATCGAGCACTCGCATCCGATCTACTATGACAATGAATACCAAGATGTGGATGTGTTGCTGGCAGACATGTGTGGTGCCTTCTATTTCTGTCTTTCTCGCTTTGAACCACAAAATGATGGATGTTAGAGTGCAAGATTCTAGTGGGATAAACAGAGAAAGGGGGTATCGGTGCCATTTCCGATCGTCTATGGCAGTGGCGGAACTACATCAGTTAGTGCCTTCTATTGTTGTCGGTTTCTCGGCTAAATTTGTAATCCAGGTAGGGATGGCAAAAATACCCGAGCCCGACGGATATACCCGAAACCCGACAAATCGGACGGGTATACCCGATACCTGACAGGTATTGGGCCGGGTATGGTACAGTTTTTAAAATTTTCGCGGGTATGGGTCGGTATGGGATTAGGTGATATCCGACCTGATTACCGAAAACCACATGCCCGTTTACCCGAACTATATACCCGATCATATACCCGAATTTTTTAACTTATATTTTTATTTTTCATTAACCATTGTCTATTAGTGATTTATTTTAATATATTATAATGTGAAAAAATAAATTTTCATTTAGTATATATGTATCTGATAATAATATTTATATTTTGTATGGTATGAAGTATATAGATATAAGTTATAAGTCTTATAAAGTTATTATATATTTTGTATGGTATGAAGTATATAGATATAAGTTATAAGTCTTATAAAGTTATTATTAGTTCATGATAAAACTTATATTTATGTAATTTACATTTTTAATTATTAGTTGTTGTCTAATAAAATTATATAACAATTATAATAGTAAAAATGGATTTGGAAATCTCAACGTATATCTTTTAACAAAATAATGGGTATACTCGATCCCGTGAGTATAACCGATACCCGACGGATAATTACCCGACGAGTATTGGGTCGGGTATGGGACATGATTTTGTAACCGGGTATGGGTATGGGATTACCAATACCCGACCCGATCCCAACCCGTTGCCATCCCTAAATCCAGGTTGTGATGACGATCCGCTATTTTACATGGCAACTTATGTTGCAGCAATGGCAGAGATCTAAGCCTCGAGTAATTTGATTAACATGTTAAATTTGACATTTTTTTTCAAGGTTTACTGTCCCCGTCGTCGCAAAAGTCCGGATACTAGTTATTTATTATTTACTATTGTTTAGCCATTTATAAATATCTATATTTATTACTTTTATGATTATTCATTATTTATATTAATAGTTATAACAAATAAAAAAATCAGTACTTTCTTACAATATAATTATCATTTAATTGTTGAATTTACATATCGAGTTTTAATTTTATTTACATACATAGCATGTTGTGCTACCTAATTTCTATACATTTTTTAACGTGATTTGATTATATTTCCATAGCGAGCTGCACTGTTTCTTTTTTATTATCTACAGGTTGTTTGTACTAGCAGTTGTGTACTATTTTTGAAATTCAACTATTTTAAAATAGTTATCGTTTACATATACACTTGTAAGAGCATTCACATTCAATCCTCTAAATTTTACCCTATATTACACTAAAAACATATATCTTTCTTCTCTCATTTTCAATTAAATAATATTTTTAATACATTTATCATTACGTTTCTCTCTCCCCTCCACTCACAGCCACTTTTAAAAAATATTAAAAAATATAGGGTGAACAGTATCCCCCAAATTTACAGATGAACAGTGACATTTTCTCTTTCTTCCACTCACAACCCTCATAACCATTTTTCATAACATGCAAAACTCTCTCACATAAAAATAGGGTGTTAGATGTGAATGCTCTAAATACCTTTTTCTATGGGAGCTAGTTAGGGCCTCTCCAAAACGAGAAATATGTCAAACTGTTTCTACTCACTTTAGATATAAAAGGAATAATTACACTAAACCTGTTAGATTATCAACTTCAACATTACTTCATGTTCTGGAATTTCTACATGATGTCATAAAAGGACAAAAAAAGACAACTAGGTTTAGAGGTGCACAAAAAAACCCGAACCCGAACTGAAAAAAACTCAGACCCGAGTATTAAAAAAACCAGGTATTTTAAACCCGAACTCGACCCTACAGTAGGGTAGGGTCCGAGTGCATATTCTCTTTAGTACCTGAACCTAAACCTGGATATTTTTGTACCCGTTTTATACCCGGGTTTTCAGCATACCGGGTTTTCATAAAACTCGTACCTGGGTTTCTGTAATACTCGTAACCGGGTTTAAAAAAAACCCAAACAAGGTTTAAAAAATACCCGAACCAGGTTTACAAGAATCTTGAACTCTTGAAGGACTTCTATAGTTCTATCCCATCAGTTTTGTTATATCCCAATCTCATTGTCATTTTCTCAGCCCGATCTATACCCGAATCCGCACCATACCCGAGTCATACCCGAACCCTACCTGAACTCGAAAATAGGGTACTCTCAGTTTTGTAGAAATCAGCCTTGGCGGTCGATTAATCGGCTCGTAGGCAGTAATCAAAGGTCCATTGCCAAAATTTTGCCAAATTGGTGAACCTAGGCGGTAACGGTCAACAACGGTCAAAGTCGTTAAAATTGCTTAAAACCGGACCTAGGCGGTCAACTACGAGGTCAAAATTGGTTCATAATGGGTCAAAATCGGACCAAATCAGTCAATCTGGAATTAGTTCTTACCTCGATTCAAATCAACATTGGATCTGCACTCATCTCCATTGTGCAAAATCGAACCACATTGAAGAACTAATAGATCAAACGAAGCGAAATTGAGGATAGGTTATGTGTCTTTCTTTTGTTGTCTGATGAAAACAATGCATATGAGGAAAGAGGCAGCATATGAAGATTGTGGGTGGGGATTAGGTTATATTAAGTATTTTAACATTTAACCCCCTCTATCTTTCAATAGTTTACATATAGTTCCTAAAATTGTAAATTTATATATACGAAGTATAAAGTTAACTATATATTTATAAAAATTTGTTAATTATACACAAAAAGTCCAATCTGATTAATCCCTAGGCGGTACCTCACCGCCCGACTAGCGCCTAGCGATCTCTGCAACACTAGGTATTCTAATAACCGGGTATAGAAAACCTGAACCCGGGTACTTAGGGTATGGTTTTTCTGGTCAATAACCAGACCCGAACCCAACCTGGGTTTGTACCCGAACCCGGGTATTAAAAAAAACCCAGTTTTGTGGACCTCTAATTAGGTCTGATTGTTTCAGTCTCAAATCTGTTCTGGTGTTGCAATCATGGAACTGAATCCCATTAGTTGTTTCAGAAACAAATCACATTGAAATGAATGATCAGATTACAAAGTCTCTTCAAGGTCCTCAAGATAAAAGTATGTGTAGCAATCTGGGTACAATTGAATTGATATATACACTGCAGCTTGAGGGTTAGTGTTAAAATATATTAGCATTAGCCATCGTTAGTCACGCCAAAGGACCGGAAATAAGCATTGCAAGCATGTTAAATTTGACGAAAGTCCTACCGAAAGAGATCAAAATTTTAAGATCAAAGAACAAGTACTACAACTATAAACCACCATGAACAATTCCAAAAACCAGAAGTCTAGTGCGTGGCGTGCGTCGCAAGTTCTATGACCTCACAATACAGAATGATGATCAAAACCTGATAATTTTGCTGCAGAACACTCAAGATTCAAGAGGACCAGTTTTAAAAAAATGCACATTTCGCCTAGGTACTGAAAGCCTCAAGAACAGAACAAATAACGAAAATTTGTAATAATTTTCATTAGCTTTCAAGATTATTGTATAAGGCTGTTTTAACTTGACACAGTTTGGCAGGGATAACAAAAAAAACCCTGCAAAAAAGCAAAAGTATTTATTTAATGAAGCAATCACACACATACCGTAGACACGTGTTAAACTAATGTTACACAATGCTAAGAAGTCGGAATCCGGATGCGGTCTCATTGTTTGTCAGCATAATTCAAATCACACGAGCACCTGTTAGGTAATACGAAGGAAATATTATATCATGTGAATTATCTTCCTAAAAATTAGCTATAACTAAAAATTAAAAGAAAATCAAAACTCGGAAAAATGGACGACAAAACATCATTGGTTAAGATATCTGAAGCATCACCTGTTGTCAAGAACAATGAATCAATGAGTATGTAATGCATAGGGTGCATTATCAACTTTGGGGGGATTGCCCAAAACCATATCAGCAACCATTTCAGCAGTTCCAAGGGCCTGTTGAAAACCACAAAGAAATTACATATCAAACGTTATATTGTTTCTTTGTAAACAAACTAGTCGCCATAACGACTTGTATGCAAATAAGTCAGTTCGGTTCAGTTATTGCCTTGGTTATTACTTATTACTAATTACTTATTAGATGACCATAACCAATCGGTTTTGGTTAAAAAGGTTATCGGTTTTCAGAGGGTGGTTCTGCTTTTTGTTCACTTAAATCGTTTAAGCAAAATTTTTAGGTTGTGGCCATGGTTTGTTCGGGTGAAATTTTTAGAAAATTTTATCTTACATATAATATGTTGTGTGATGTGTTTGACATAACACATGGTTTTCTATGCTAAACCCCCGCATTTGTAGTTGTTTTATCACAAATTCACCGTGGAATAAGTTAATTGGTCGCACTTTGGTGTGTTGCAGGTCCCGGAGCTAAAACGAAGGACTCCGAAGATAAAAACGAGCTAAAACAAGAAACCCAAGCAGGATGGTGAAAAAGAGAAGATACGGCACGTACGCACCTTAGGAGGGTACGGCCTGTACCAAGCCACCGACATAATGATGACAAGAAACCCTAATGGGCCAGGTCAACCTTTGATACAGCCGTACGTCGTTCGAAAACCCTAAAGAAGATCTTTAAATAGCAGGTGATGGCTGGAAACCAAGGAGAACGATTTTGGGCGACTGTGGAGGTGAAAAGAAGGTTGTTTCAGTGTTGTTGACCAAGAACAAACGCAAAGAAGCTTAGGAATCGATCTAACATCCAGTTTGTCGTAAACGGCTACCAATTGGGTTTGAGACTTCTAGTTTCTGTTTTTCTGAACCTTTATCATGTTTTTAATGAATTCTATTGTGCTTGTTCATGGTTGGCTAACCGCCTTTTGGCCAGTTAGGCAAGATGATTTCTGATTAATTGTTATGTTTGCAGATGATTAATTTATGAGTGTGGATTTACTTAGCTTCTTGCCATTACACTTGTGATGTGTATGATTATATATTGATGATGATTGATCATTAAATGGGTTTGTGTGGTTGAATTGGATTTTTCTATGAGGTTATGCATGCTAAATCTGGTTTAATCTATCTTTGAGTTATATATCGAGTAACGTTTTACTACTTAGGGTTTGATACCTAGTCGTAATAGAGAAACTTGTTTGCAGGTTGGTTAAATATATGAGCTACCTATGGGAAGGGTCTAAATGAACAGATCTAGAAATTAGTTGGAGTTTTCTTTGAAATGGTATGTATGGGTTGTAAGTCGCATTCATTCGTTAACCTATAAGAACCCAATTAAGAAACTCCGAATCACAAGGAATTGGTAAAACAACTAGCTACTTAAAATCGGATTTTCTATGTGTATATAACATGGATTTATGAGATTTTCTGATTAACCCGGTAAGGTCTAATCTATCTAGCACTTCACACACCAATTTGATTCACCTTAAAATGGGTTTTCATAAACGATTCATCTGTCAAGCATTTCAACAATTAGGAGGATTCTGCGTCTAACTCGTTATTTCTCACATCGCTTTTCTGTTTCAAACGTGTTTCCACTCAAAATCGCTTTTATACATCAATTAGATATTAACATAGGATTAAGTATCAAAAGCTATCATATCCACGGATTGATACTCGGTAACTTACCAAACTATACTATGCAAATGACAGGTAAGCTTGCCTTCCGCGTGTGTAGTTAGTATTTTTTTGGTACTTTACCTTTAAAGCTAGCTGTGCATCTCGTGAATATTATTGTTACTATTTGCACACGTCATTGTGCTAAATTAGAGAGGGTTCTTAAGGGTACTGATAATATACCAGAGTCAATCCTTCTCCCTCATGGCCTGCAGCAAGGAATGCATTTGACAATCCAGGAACAAGACCAATCATAGGCTTTCCGCCAGGCACTGAAACCGATGAAGCATATTAGATTATCAAATCAATTCCAGATACTAAAATAAAACCTTAAGTTATCGTGAATTTAATTCTCAGCCAAATTACAATGCATACTTACTGAAGGGTCTTAGCCCTACTCTGACTTCTCTGGTCTTCTCCAAATCTGTTAACGAAAGTTTTCTTAAAGAAGGAAAAAACTCCCCAGCACGTTCCCAAATCAGATTGATTATATGCTCGGATATCTCTGTGCAAAATCCAGCAAACTGTCGGCTGCTTCCTGTGACAATATCATCATAATCAAAAGGTGAACATTCTTAAAACATGAAATGATATCAGAAATTTACTAAAGATGACTATTGAAAGGTAGAAAAGGAAGTTCAAATATAGAAGACTTGCCAAGAACGAGATTTCCCGATGTATCCATGGTGGCAGTCATTGAAATAGATGAAGTTTCATTTGCATCCCGATGACCAAGGTAGCCTACCTCCATTGAACCATGATTCAGTTTAAAGGAACTGAAATTCTCTATCACCAGTAGGTGACCCTGTTCAAAAACTAAATAAATGTATCTTTTAACTTTCAAAATATATTCAGAAACTTTATAGTAAAATTTGCTCTAGAGATTATAGAATTTTAAGTTTTTCTAACCTTTCGGGGCTTTATAGGGACTTCAAACTCAATATCGAGATCCCTAATCAGCTCTTGCATCAAAGAGCCTGTCCAGCATCCAGTGGCAATTACTATTGCCTTCTTGCTATACAACAAATTTTGCGACGTCTGAACAGCTTCAACCTTATCATTACCAGACCTAAAAAAGATTTACCCATTTAATAATAACATAATTTCTGCAACTTAACTTCAGCAAAATATTTACCATTTTACCTTAACAAACCAGTCAATGGCTGATTATAATACTCCCCGTATCTTCCTTCAGTTGCATACTTCCTGTTCTCCTGCATGATATTCTCAACCACTAATTTAGTAATTAAATTGCAATACAGATCGGTGGATCAATGTTTGGTACCTTTTCAATATACGCAACAGAACGCCGAGCATCCAGTTGGTAATCATCTGGTAAAAATGCTGCCCCGCCTTCTTCACCGACTACAAGTGCAGGTTCTACTTCCTGCAATTCGGTACTGGATAAGAGCTCTGCCTTGAGCCCGGCTTTCGATAGCTGCTCTACCTTCTCTTTCAGTGCTGCCATTTCCTGCGATGTTTTACCAACCAACAAGCTTCCTGTTTATATTATCCGCAATATGTTAATATTACCGATCTTAACCTGTAGTGTCTATCATTTGAAATATTTTCAAATATATTTGTACCTGTCTTCTTCCAGCCAAGAACCTCTTGAGGATCCATTCCCTGATACTTTACATCCTCTGCAAATTTCTCCCATAGTTCACGGCTTCTCGTTGCTAACTCCCATTTCTCGCTTCCTGGAAACTTATTTACCATCCATATGTAGCCCTGTCCTATGACCAATGAAAACATCAAATGGAACACTTGTCGGATATAACATTGTTACTTCAACACGCGTGTAAATTCAATCCGTTCTTTCCTTCCATGAGTCCCCTTACCACCAATACTGGTTATTTCAATCCGAAATTTACAAAGCTTTGATGACACCATATCAAATAACTAATTTGGATTATAAGCTCTAAAATCTAAACTTATGATTTTATAGGATTCTTATGTTCATTCACTCCAAGCCCTATGTGTTGACTAAACTAAGGTCAACTGATATTTCCACAATTATTAAACAGTTATCAATAGCCCTAACAAAACTATATACAATATCAACAGAGCTAAAAGCTATAAATATTAATTCGATAAATTAATTCAAAACAACCGACGCACCTGCACCGGAAGCGCCGGAACATGGAACGGCGGCGTCGACGACGGCGACGGACAAATCCGATCCGTTAAGTAGCTGCCGTGCAATACTCAATCCGATTATTCCGGCGCCAACTATAACGACGTCGTACGAGTGTGAATCAGAAACCGGCGACGACATCCGTACGGCGGCAACTTTCTCTCTCCGATACTTTTCCGGTGATGTTGATAACGAGGTTCTATCAATCAAATTGCGGCCGGAGAGAGTGGAAACGGTGGCGATACGACGGAGGAAGTGGCTCTGAGGGGAGAATACGGTTTCGTTTAATAGGTGGTTAGGGTTTGGTGAAAAAGAAAGGGAGATTGAAGCCATTTTTTGAAGTGTTTTGTTATGAATTGTTTATTCAAGTGGAGTTGACGGAGATGCCTCCTCCGGCGGGATTCCGGTGGTGGGATGAGGAAGTATTTGTTTTAATGGAAGTGGAAGCAGACGATGTCACACTTGTGATTCTTGTTTATTGTACGGTACAACTGTCAAAAGCATACATGGTTTAACATAATGCGGTTAAATTTTGATGTTGTTTGTTTTTTTTAATATCTACATTTTGTGAAACTAGCCTACTAGCAAAAGAGAAGAAGAGAACAATAGGGAGAAAGAGACTAATCTTATTGATTAGGTATATGTATATTACAACATGTATATATAAGATAGGAAAACTTGTGGAATAAGCCTAATCTATATTAGGTGTTGATAACCACAATAATAATAAAATATATTCATAACACTCTCCCTTGGTTATCAACTTAATACGCTTTAAGATGTTGCCTCGTTAAAACCTTGCTAGGAAAACCCATTGGGACAAAATCATAGCTAAGGGAAAAATAGTGCAGTGCGTATTTTCTTCCCCAAATACTTCTGGATCAGGTATGTTGCCTCATTAAAAACCTTACTAAGAAAACCCAGTGAGATAAAACTTAGTCAAGGGAAAAAGAGTGCAACTAGTATGATACTCCCCCTCATTTGAATATGTAGTCTTTAAGTAATGTGTGTCGATCTTTCATGAAATTTGCTCAAAACTTTGTAGCCAATGAAATGTCGCTTGATCCCTTGAAATACAGTCCATTATGTTAAACAATGTTGTATGATCTTCATATAAGACTTTGGTGCCTCCTCTCATAAACAAATATCATAAGATCCATGTAACATCCGTCGAAAAACGGGTTTCCAAACCCGCTTCGTTTATTAATCGAATATCAAGTTATAAAATTTCGTTGCGTATTTATGATTTATTTTAATTTTAAACAATACATAATTAATAAACAATTTAGAATTTAAAAACTATAATTGATAAAAAGTGAAAATAAAATAAATAAAAAAAGAAAGAAGGCTGCCGGGTTCGAACCCGGGTCAGCCGGATGAAACCACAAACACTTAACCACTCCGCCACTTGACTCACTTGTGCTATCCAGTGAAACAAATAACATTTATAATAAAACTCGAAATCGAATTCAGTCAACAGCGCGCCCAATTCGCAGTCGCCGGAAATTCCGACGATTTCGCCAATTATCGACGGTTTCTTTTGACTTAATGTCACACCCCGACCCGCAGCGGAAAAGGTGATCGGGGCATGATTGGGTTATCATCAAAGCTCATGACATTTATTAAGCGTTTCATATTCATTAATACAAATTAAATGGAAATTTACAATAAATGTTACAACATGATCTAACTAACAATCTAAACTTCTTTGTTCTCTTCTAAGGCATATCCTATGTTTTCCTTGCTTCAACCTGTTCACCTGTATCATGTGTAAAAGGGTTTTTGGATCAACATAATGTTGGCGAGTGAATCCTATGGAAAACATTTGAACATATTTATTTAAATTGATTATGAAATATGTGCACAACCAAACATGAGTAAAAATGGATGTAACTTAATCAACAAACATAAGATATTAAATGAAACACTCATGAACAATAATGGAACAATTAGAGGCACGCGATGCTCAACTCGTCTCTCACGAGGAACTGAGGGGCCTGATGAATGAATTGCATAAACATGATAATATGAATGACACAACTACAAACAATATAAACTCAAGGTTACACACATGAACAATAATGAATTTGATTTGAAGCACGCGATGTTCTACTCGTTTCCCACGAGGAACTGATGGGCTTGATGTATGAGTTTCATATAATTTGACAAAAGGAAATAAATAAATCACAACAATAAAAACAATCTAAGTTTAGGTCATGATGTGGTATGGCACAAGTTTAAATAAATAAATTAATTATTTTCATAACACATGACACACCCCAAAACGTGTAATTTAAAAGGGGGAGTTGTAAGATTCACTCACAGTGGGTGCGTCCGGTTGATGACGTTGAATGCACGCGAAGTGGTTTTAACCACGAGTGAGATTTAACCTAGATAAATCGCATTATGGTTTGGTAAGTAAACGGATTTTATTAAACTATTTTAGTAGGATTGTTGGATGTATTTTTGTGAGTTTGAGGCTATTTTCTAACCTTAAAAATGTTATTTTTAAGTATTTTTAATTGATTTTTAATTAAAATAATTAAATAAAAATAATAAAAAAAACTTTATTTTTTTCTGACCGTTGACCGTTTGACTGACCGTTGACCTGACCGTTGACCGGTTCAATTCGGAATACAAGTGCGCTGAGTGAGGCTCGAACCCGAGACCTCCCGTACGCGTGCACGCAGCTCTAACCAACTGAGCTACGTGTCTAACCCGTTATATATCTGATTTTAATTATATATATATATATTAATTAGTTTAAACCGAAAATCATTTTATTTTAAAAACAGTTTAAATCAATTCGGCGGTGCGCTCCACAGGTCTCGAACCCGGGACCTGTGGCTTAAACTAACACACAGTCCACCGCTGGACTGTGTGTTTAACATGTTATATAATTCGATTTTTATTATACTTAAATACAAATTAGATATTTCCTTTTCTGCCTTATTTAAAAAGAAGAGATAATTGTTCGAGTCGGTGCAGTAGACCGGACTCGAACTCGTGACCTGTGATATAAACAAACACACAGTCCACCGCTGGACTGCGTGTCTAACTTGGTTATTATTCCGGTTATTAATATACTTAACATATACCAGTATCGACTCCGGTTCAGTTAAACAAAAAATTGATTTTTATTTAGGCAGCGTGTATGAAACCGGATTCGAACTCGTGACCTTTGCGTTATATGTGCACACAGTCCACCGCTGGACTGTGTGTCTAACCCGAGTAATATCCTGATTTATATTATACTTATATGATACAGAAATACATCGTCTTCTTCATCAAGGTAGAACCAGAATTCGGAAATCGACTGGTTCAAAGTTTTTATCGGTTTATTAGTGTGTTTCAGTTCATTACGGTGAGATAAATGTGAAAAGAAAAAGAAATTGGGCGGAGAGGTATACCGACTGGACCCTCTGTTTTCCGGCAGAACTCCGGCGACAGCAATCAACTCCGGCGTCAGGTGTCTTGCAGCAGCAAGTCTCCGGAAAACTTGGAAAAAGTATGGGTATCTCCGGTATAAGCTTCAGGGGCTCAGTGAGGTTCAGAAATAAGGAAATCGGTTTTCCGGCGACGAACAGAAAAGTTCCGGCGAGAGAGTTTCGCCGAGAAAGGGTGTGGTTTTGAGCGAAAAGGTTTGCAGTCGGTTGTGGGTGAATTTATAATGCAGAACGTTGAAGAATCTGGTCTGATTTCCGACTGTATTCATCGATTTAAATTTTCCGGCGGTTATGGTTTGGTCGCGGACTTCAAACATCGGTTATAACCGATGTCTTAATACTAGTTTACGTTATAACTGAAAGTGGTGTTAAAAGTTCGCGAGATTACCGGGATTCCGACGACTGAACTATTGGGCGCCGGTTTTGAATTCGTAACGTCATTATATCAATTAAATGTTTTCAATATATAACAAACAAAATCCGTGGCGCAGTGGTTTGTGTGTGTGTGTTAAGACATGTTTCCGGAATCGGTACAGACCCGGGTTCGAAACCCGGCAGAGGTATAATATTTTTATTTTGCGATTTTTGACAGTTTTTCAAAAACTAATTATATATTCTTGTATAATAATTGATTACATATCGTTTAAAATTATTTTGGGCATTTAATTCGCAACGAAAATTTTGACTGACTGTTCGATTGATAAACGGAGCGGGTTTGGTAAATCCGTTTTTGACGGATGTTACAGTATCCCCTGCTTTTTAGAAATTTCGTCCCGAAATTTAAATTGTGATATATTTGACGAAAAGAATGATAGTGTTTAGTTTGACAGTTATATGTTTAGAAAATAAGGGTTTAAGTTTTTGTTCGAGGCGGTAACGTTCCTTGTAAGGGTTAAGTACCCTATTCAGGAATCGCTTTTTGTTTCCTACTGTATGAGTATTGATAAACAGGAATGATTCGCTAAAAATGATATCATGCATAAGAGTTTAGATACGTTTGGGAAAGTATGGTTATATCCTAAGGCAAAACTTCTAACACTACAACCTATATGGAACATAATTAAAAACACAACAGCTGATATTTGAACATAAGTAAACACAACAGCTAATATTCGAACATGAATAAACACATCAGCAAATATTTGAACATGAATAAACACAACAGCAAATATTTGAATCCACATGCTGATAGCATATATGTTTGAATGATGGAAGTTCCTCTCTCGTTTGTTATGATGGAGAGGTTAGTTTATGTAGAAATGGAACACAATCCAATCTCTTTAAATAACATGATGATATAAATGCAACACAAATTCCAACCAAGGCAATACTAAATCCCACATGGAACTTCTCATAACCGCCTGATAATGCCTCTGATCCTTTGGCAAGAATACTTATATATAGGAAGTACCAGCGGCGTATCCACCATATTCTTGCCAAATTTTCATTAGTTTTATCCACAAGTTATGATTGGTTACCAAGAAACTAATAAATCCTACATAGAACTTCTCATAACCGTCCGATAATGCCTCTGATCCTTTGACAAGAATACTTATATATAGGAAGTACCAGCGGCGTATCCACCATATTCTTGTCAAATTTTCATTGGTTTTATCAGTGAATTATGATTAGTCCTATAACTCTACAACCAATACAACAAACATAAAATACTGAAATGAAATATATCTGTGCGATCAAGGCTCAATCGAACGGAGCCGATCGTATTGCATGTACTTGAAAATGAAATGGATGTGCGCTCAAGGCTCAATCAAACGGAGCCGAACGTATTGAATGTACTGAAATTGAAATTGTGTGCTCAAGGCTCAATCAGACGGAGCCGAGCGTATTGCATGGACTGAAAATGAATAACTTAACCACACAAACAGCCTATGCATGGAACCTCTCATAACCGCCTGATAATGCCTCCGATCATTTGACAAGAATACTTATATATAGGAAGTACCATCGGCGTATCCACCATATTCTTGTCAAATTTTCATTGACTTTATCCGCAAGTTATGGTTAGTTCGATGCGACTCTACTACAAACACCACAACCACAAGATACTGATAATGAAATTGTCTGTGCGCTCAAGGCTCAATCAAACGGAGCCGAACGTATTGAATGAAATTGTATGTGCGCTCAAGGCTCAATCAAACGGAGCCGAACGTATTGAATGTACTGAAATTGAACAACTTAATCTAAACAACCATCACACAATCAGCCTATGCATGGAACCTCTCATAACCGCCTGATAATGCCTCCGATCATTTGACAAGAATACTTATATATAGGAAGTACCATCGGCGTATCCACCATATCCTTGTCAAATTTTCATTGACTTTATCCGCAAGTTATGGTTAGTTCGATGCGACTCTACTACAAACACCACAACCACAAGATACTGATAATGGAATTGTATGTGCGCTCAAGGCTCAATCGAACGGAGCCAAACGTATTGCATGAACTGGAAATGTAAATTGAAATGTGCGCTCAAGGCTCAATCAAACGGAGCCGAACGTATTGCATGAACTGAAAATGTAAATTGAAATATGCGCTCAAGGCTCAATCAAACGGAGCCGAACGTATTGCATGTATTGAAATGTAAAATGAAATAACCGATCAAGGCTCAAACAAACGGAGCCGATCGTGCGGGCACGCCCTGATCAACCGCATAATAAAATAGGGATCAAACTCAACCTCGATGGATGGGGAGCTACGGCCTCGGCAAATGCATATACTGAAAACAATATATAATATACAATAATTACTCTAGCAGTCTACACATGGAACCTCTCATAACCGCCAGATAATGCTTCTGATCCTTTGACAAGAATACTTATATATAGGAAGTACCATCGGCGTATCCACCGTATTCTCGTCAAAGTTTCATTGGCTTTATCCTTAAGTTATGTTCGGTTCTATGTGATAAAGAAAAACATAAAACTAAACGATAGGAGTTGAATCTGGATCTTCGGCGAAGAGGACTAGCTGAGTATCTTCGTTTGGGCCGTCATTATCTTCGACAGGATTGGCGTTGATATTGAAGACTCTTCCTCTTGCTGGTGGCATAGTGTTTGGGTTTTCTTGGTTTACTTGGTTAACTGGGTTTGATTGGGCTTGAGTATTGATAACGTTAACCAATTAAGGGCATGTGTTTCTAAAGTGGGTAGGGTCGCCACAATTGAAACAAGCTCGAGTATATGGGAACACGGGGTATTGGGGTTGATAATAAGTTTGGGTCATGTTTTGAGTAGGGGAAAAGGTTTGGTTTTGAAAGGTGCGACAAACATTGCTCAAATGACCATAGCGTCCACAAGTTGCACATAGACGACAAGGTAGGGTATGGGGATGGTGATAAAAACAGTTGTTGCATCGAGGGTGAGGTCCAAGATATGGTTTCTTATCTGGGTAAGCTGAGTTGGGTGCCACTTGGGTGATTGGGATAGCTTGGATGGGTATAGCGTGTAAAACTGGTTGATTCCGTTGGGTAGCAGCGAAAAGTCGCCCGACTCTTCTTCTCTTAGGATTGGGTTGAGAAGGGGATTCGGTTTGAGTGGAGTCGGAGGTTTCAGTCGATTCTTTATCCTTCTTCTTCTCCTCCTTGAAGTCTTTGTTTCGGATTCGGTTCTCGGTGAGCTCTGTTGCTAGCTCCATTGCTGCTTCCAAAGTTGCAGGCTTGGTACTTATCACAGGGTCTTGAATCTTTGACGGAAGACCACGAATGTAGTGCTCGATCAAACGGTAGAGGGGAGTGAACATGTTGGGAACCATTTGATGTAACTCGAGGAATCTTTTGTTGTAGGTGATGTGGTCTCCTTCCACTTGCTTCAATGAGTAAAATTCATCTTCTAACTTCTTGATTTCGCTCCTTGGGCAAAATCGTCTGGTCATGATTTCCTTCAATTCGTTCCAAGTTAAGGACATGGCATCTTCCACACCTCGTTTGGACTTCTCTGTATTCCACCAAGTAAGTGCTATCCCATATAATCGACCGGTAGCATATCGCACTTTGCGATCGTCAGGGCAATCGCAATTTAGAAATGTGTTCTCCATTTCTTCAAACCAATGGAGGAGAGCGGTGACGCCTTCAGTCCCTTTGTATTTCGGAGGGTCGCATGATTTGAAATGCTTGTAGGTGCATTAGTGGTATTTGGGGAAGAGTTGAAAATGTTTTGGTTTGCTTGATTGACAGGATTATCGGTAAGTGCTTGTTGAACTTGGATTACAATGTTGGGTATTACGGCAGCCATTTGTTGAGTGATTAAGGCAGCCATGCGTTCGCGGGCTTTTCTTGCTCTCGTCTTCCTACGGGCGAAGTTAGAAGACATCTACAAGGAATACATGACAAGAGTATGAGTTGGATGCTTTTGGGTTCATGGGTCGCATTAGGAATGATCATTCATAAAATAATTATAGATAAATAAATTACTACATCCATTGGATGTCTTGGGTTTTGCTCGCTGTTAGGCCCTACATGCCGCCATACTTTACCTGTGTAATCATGTGGGCCCCCATGAATACCGGTTTTTCATATGGTTCGCACGGTTTCTGCCAGGTTGCGTACACAAAAACCCGGAGAAAATCGAGAAATATGTATACAACGTGTGATATTCGGAATGTGTCCAGGTGTAGACACGGTGACACCTCAAAGTAGGTTAGTTCGAACGACGTTTGGTGTGGCATGCTTTGGCCTAATAGGTCCTTCGCACTCTCATCGTTGGTCCCCAGGTAGGCAAACTGGTCCGTTATATTGGATTTATACGAATGCCAGCCTAGACAGGACGTTCCGACTACCGGTACTTGTACCCTTCCAGTTACTACATGCCCGTCGCAGAACTTACTTTGATGAGATTTGAAAATTGCACAAAATCTTTGGATAATGAGAATATGAAAATAAATTGAATACACAGTCCACAGCTGGACTGTGTGTCTAACTTGGTTATTATTCCGGTTATTAATATACTTAACATATACCAGTATCGACTCCGGTTCAGTTAAACAAAAATTTGATTTTTATTTAGGCAGCGTGTATGAAACCGGATTCGAACTCGTGACCTTTGCGTTATATGTGCACACAGTCCACCGCTGGACTGTGTGTCTAACCCGAGTAATATCCTGATTTATATTATACTTATATGATACAGAAATACATCGTCTTCTTCATCAAGGTAGAACCAGAATTCGGAAATCGACTGGTTCAAAGTTTTTATCGGTTTATTAGTGTGTTTCAGTTCATTACGGTGAGATAAATGTGAAAAGAAAAAGAAATTGGGCGGAGAGGTATACCGACTTGACCCTCTGTTTTCCGGCAGAACTCCGGCGACAGCAATCAACTCCGGCGTCAGGTGTCTTGCAGCAGCAAGTCTCCGGAAAGCTTGGAAAAAGTATGGGTATCTCCGGTATAAGCTTCAGGGGCTCAGTGAGGTTCAGAAATAAGGAAATCGGTTTTCCGGCGACGAACAGAAAAGTTCCGGCGAGAGAGTTTTCGCCGAGAAAGGGTGTGGTTTTGAGCGAAAAGGTTTGCAGTCGGTTGTGGGTGAATTTATAATGCAGAACGTTGAAGAATCTGGTCTGATTTCCGACTGTATTCATCGATTTAAATTTTCCGGCGGTTATGGTTTGGTCGCGGACTTCAAACATCGGTTATAACCGATGTCTTAATACTAGTTTATGTTATAACTGAAAGTGGTGTTAAAAGTTCGCGAGATTACCGGGATTCCGACGACTGAACTATTGGGCGCCGGTTTTGAATTCGTAACGTCATTATATCAATTAAATGTTTTCAATATATAACAAACAAAATCCGTGGCGCAGTGGTTTGTGTGTGTGTGTTAAGACATGTTTCCGGAATCGGTACAGACCCGGGTTCGAAACCCGGCAGAGGTATAATATTTTTATTTTGCGATTTTGACAGTTTTTCAAAAACTAATTATATATTCTTGTATAATAATTGATTACGTATCGTTTAAAATTATTTTGGGCATTTAATTCGCAACGAAAATTTTGACTGACTGTTCGGCTGATAAACGGAGCAGGTTTGGTAAATCCGTTTTTGACGGATGTTACACTTAACGTATGTATTAACATCGACATCGGTTATAACCGATGTCTAATCCCGCGACAACAGTCATAACCGCCGGAGAAAGGCTGACCAACGAATCAAGACTGAAATCAGACCCAATTCATTGTGATTCTTCCCTATAAATACACACCCAAGTCTCTGGAAATCATTCGCTCAAAATCGCACCATTTCTCGAATCAATTTCACTCGCCGGAGATTTTCTGCAATCGCCGGACTTCGCCGGAAAACCGAGACTTTCATCAAAAACGTTAATACCTCGACTCTTTCGGTTTCAATCCATTGTTAGACTATTACTAACTTCAATCCATCAACCAGAATCAATCCCAGACGACGTAGCCGGAATATTCTGCACTCGCCGGAAAACCTCTGGAATTTCCAAAATCACGCTGTGAATCAGTATAATCATTCAAACCTTCTGTTAATCCTTGTTTAGTAACCCAATTTCACAACTAATCGATCAAAACTGTTAATTGATTCAATCAGACGGAATACACAAATCAGAGCCGACGACCATTGCCGGAATTCTGAGAAATACAGTCTGATCGGTACATTCGATTCCTTAACTCATTTTATTCATTACATTTCAACCAGTAATATGTTCGATGAACGACTCAATCAAGAACAGAAGAATATCGGTCGTCTGAGTCTTTGAGCGAAGAAGACGAAGTCGACGATGTTTATAAGATTAATTAAAACAAGTTATATAACCGGGTTAGACACACAGTCCAGCGGTGGATTGTGTGCAAACAATTAACACACGTCTCGAGTTGGATCCCTGACACAACCTCACTCTCTGAAATAAAAATGTTCTTTTTAAACCGAACCGGATCAACTCGCTGTAAGATGTTAAGTGTAATAAAAATCAGTATATTAACCAGGTTAGACACACAGTCCAGCGGTACCCTGCGTGCAACACTAAACAACGGGTCCCGGGTTCGAGACCTGTTGTGTGCACCGGTCCGACATAATTAAATCCTTTTTAAAATAAATGATTTTTGATTAAATTAAATAGTATATAAATATAATTAAAAACAGAAATATTTCGGGTTAGACACGTAGCTCAGTTGGTAGAGCTGCGTGCACGCCTACGGGAGGTCACGAGTTCGAGCCTCACCCAGCGCATATATACACCAAGTCCGAACCGGTCAAAAGGTCAAAGTCAACGGTCAACGGTCAACCCAAAAAGTCAACATTTTTTATATTTTTATTTATTTTTTTATTTAAAAATCAATTAAAAATACTTAAAAATAACATTTTTAAAGTTAGAAAGTGACCTTAAACTCACAAAAATAAACCTAAAAATCCAATTAAAATTGTTAATAAAATCCACTTATTTACCGTACCTTTTCGTTATTATCTAGGTTAGTTATTCCTCGTCGATCAACTCTCTAAACTCGTGCGCATCCAACATCATCAAGAGAACGCACCCAATGTGAGTGAATCTCTACCAATTCCCCGTTTTAATCACATTTTGGGGTGTATCATGTGTCGTTATTTATTTATTTCATTTAAACACTTGTGCATCCATCATATTCATGATCAAATGTGTATCCAATATGTATCAATTGTTTGTGTGGTTAATGTTTTGATTTAATTTATCATTTTCAGTACATACATCAACATAGGCCGTCTGTTCCCCATTACCTATGAGCGGAACAGTTCCCCATTACCTATGAGCGTGAACGAGGCGTTGCCAACATACGATCGGCTCCGTTTGATTGAGCCTTGATCGCACATACATCATCATAGACCGTCCGTTCCCCATTACCTATGAGCGGAACGAGACGTTGCCAACATATACATTATCATTCATGTCATATACTCATGCAAGGTGGCTTGTCATTGTATGTTTATTTACGTTTGCTCACATATGATTATTGCACAATTTTTCCATATTAAATGCAACAAGAAATCAATAACAAATGTTTTTAACAAGGTTCACTCGCCAACTTTTGTTGACCCAAAACCCCCATTTTTACACATGATACAGGTGATCCAGTTGAAGCAAGAAACATATAGGACGGCCTAGAAGAATAAATCAGTTTAGATTTTGGATTGTTTATTTAATTTTTCCTTTCCTTGTATTGTATGAATTTGACTTGAACATTTGAGATGTAATTTGAATTTAATAAATATGAAACATATTAGTAAACATCATGAGCTTTGGTGATAACCCAATTATGCCCCGACTCTTATTCCGCTGCGGGTCGGGGTGTGACAGTCCACAACTATGTTTTGTTACATCCCCTGCATTTACAAACTAACCAAACTTGTTTCGATGGGTTAGTAAAATATAATATCATAACGTACATACCTTTGGTGTATCAAAAGATTTGTTTTAACACATTCTAATGTCTCCTTGCTTGACACATGCGATATCACACCAATAACTATAGTAGATAAGCTTTGTTTATACTAAACCAACCCGACATATTCTAGATGTACTTACCCTTATGCTCGAACTACAGGTCGAGCAGTAATTCCACTATGTTAAGGTCTTTCAAAAATTATCCTTCTAAAAGCTCGACAGTTTCTCTCGATGATGTGTAGACATCATCACTGTAAACTGCGATTGGTAGTGAACTTTTAAAAGTTGAATGTTGATAAAACATGGCTAATTAATTAAACTTATATCCCTCTTTATGTGAATATCTCGAGTTGTACAACACTCGACCCGACTATTTTAGTCCATACATATTGTGTCAACTTCATATAGTATGTTCTTGAGGTTTTGACATCAATGCTTTTGGCATTATCAATTTATGAGGGAAATCGTTCCATCTTATCCCAATATGCATGTGCTTTCACTCTTCAAAAGTTTTGCTACATAAATTTGCCCATTTAACACAAACATATCTTTATCATATGCAAAAAATGTCATAAACACTTGCTTTTATTTCCAAAATCCATACTGTACCATGTGTGTACACTATTTATTGAGATGTCATAATCATCGGGTACAAGTTTTCTATGTATGTTTCTTGGTGCACAAGTATTACTTCGTTAAGATGTTTCAATTAACCTTTTAAGCACTCAATTGCTTTTGAAACTCATCAGGAGTTCCAATTATATCGAACATGTAAAATAAGCATAACCTATTCCAATCCGAATATGCATAAATGATCATATTGTTCTCGAGAACTTACTTTACATGACTTACATAATTTAATCCTTCGGGACTTTCATGTAAATTTTCAATATCAAGTGATACATAACATTCATAAGATGCATATCAATTCTCTCTTTATATTACCAGACTAATAAGATATTGGAAAGTCATTGTATCCATCACTAGAGAATGAGTCTCCTCATTAGTCAGTTATGGGTCTTTGCAAAAATCTTGTGCCACCATTTTTTCTTAAAATAACTTCATGTTATTTTTAATTCATAACTTGCATAAAAGACCCATTTGTATCCAACACATCTTACAACTTCAGTTGCACGGACTAGTATTTCAAAAACTTTCTATTTCAACAGAGAATTCAACTCTGCCTTATTTGTGTCTTTTCATTTTGGCCAATCATTTCTATGTTTACGTTTATAGGTAGATCTCAATCTTGATCCTCATCATTTAATAATTTTAAGCGCTACATTATATACAAAAGTATAACGACGTCGATTTTTATTTCGATTCCGTACATATCTTAGACATGATACAACTTATTGAGATCTCTTTATTTCTAGGTACCTGAGGTTCTTCTTGAACCACCACGTCTACTGTCTCTTCAGGAGACCTTTTTAATATAACCTCAACTTGACCATCTTAATTAGTTGCTCCAACTTTCGAGGAATTGTATTACTGGAATCGACTAGTCTACCACGCTTAAGGCGTGCAATACACTTATTAGAAAATATGTGGTTGTCCTTCTTGGACACAAACATAAATGGAGCATAAGCAGTTGATTATGTGACTTACTTAGTCACCCTATTTTAGGTCAGTGAACTCGTCTGGTAATTTATTCTTTAATATTGGTAAATGAATTATACTTTAAACTTCTAGTTCATAGTTTATAGTCTGAGGATCAAGATGACATGATAATTCATTTCACTTTTCACTTTTCAACTGCTTGTTATCTCCCCTTAATGTTGGGAACATTCATTCACTAAAGTGAAAACTAATGAGCCATAAACAAATTTCTCACTAATGGCTTTAAGTATTCAATTATAGACGATTATTTATACCCAACATATTCTCAAACTTTTTTTGTGCGGTGTGGTGGATGAGTTTCAATATATGTCGCACAACCAAAATCTTTGATGAGACATATTTGGTTCCTGACCAAAAACCAACTATATGGGGAGAACTATAACTTATTGGCTTGATGTGAATTAATGGTACTATATGTAAAATTACATGTACCTAACTGAACTTTTGCTCCTATCATGATCATTGGCTTTGTAATCAATAGTAGACGTTTAGTGATTATCTCAACAAAGCAATTCTTATATAAGCATAAGCTATATGTAGTTCAACATTTATTCCAATATTCATTAATAACTTGGGAATTGAATTCTTCGCTATTACCAAAATAAATATACCAATCTGGATTAATATGTTTGCTATCACGTTAGCTAAGCCACAATTACACAAACTTCAGGTTGTGGATTTGATAACCATTTAAACGATACATCTATTTAAAACACTAAATGGTATCACGTTGTGATATGCATATCCTTTAATCACTTCCAGAATATTTAGGGATTCTCACCCTACTTTGGTTGGTAAATAATGAATTTCCCTTTAGAGAAAATATTGCATGTTAATTACCAACTTGAAGAATCTTCTAGTTCTTCGATGCAATTCACATCATCGTTGACTCGGCATGGTCTAACCGGTCGTACCAACTAAATAAATAATTATGATCCATAAACTTCTAGTTTATGATCGTATATGTATTACTTGCACTTATGTAATACAAAATGTTAGATACGAAAAAATGACTTGTCCCTTTAAAGTTCAACCATGATGTTATATAACAAATCCTTAGTTTGCCAGTTAAGGTGGTTGATCTCATTATCAACATGATCATCATTATAAATGTCTATGATCATAATCTTTACACTCATAAATATATATTCACATTTGCTTCAGGGAATGGTGTAGAATCAAAACAAGCTTCATAGCTGTCTATTATTCACTCGGTCACATGCATATGAAATCATCTTAGACCTTTCATACTCACAAAATGATATCGCTACTTTAGGAGCATATCTCGGACGTGACTAATGGGAAAAAGGAAATTATCCAATTATTCCTTATAAATAATCTTCCCTTTGTTTAACACCAACTGAGAAGTAGTTAAACACCCGAGTCATATAAGACTTATTGGTTTAACATCTTACAATCTTTTGTAATCTTTTGTAATTTATGATAAAATTTCAGGAGTATGACACTTTGTGTCTCATATCAAAGCACAAGCATATATACACCTCTTTTACGATAGTTGCAATAAAACATAACTTTATGTTTTGTTGATCTTTTCACGACTACGTATATAAACGATAGCATACAGAATAGATGATATACCATAAAGTAAAATTATAGAATAAATATATAAAATATAACATGCCAACATACAGGATAAGTTATCGTAAATCTTTATGGCAAATCTTACATATTATTTTCTTATATAAAACCATATATACGTAGTTTCCAAGTTCTTTATAAAATAATAAATTTTTATTTGAATTCAAAACCACCATACAATTGTTTTTGTTTAATATGACGAAATTACAAAGGAAAACTTAATCAGTTTACCTAATTGGTTAATTTAGAACTACTCCTCATTTTACAATATTGTCATGGATTAATGAAACTGTCCAATATGTAATAATATTGTCATGGATCAGAACATATAACAAATTTTAAATATAAATGCAAGTATGCATATTCCAACAAAGGTAAAAGAAAAGATTAAATAAAAATATATTTTTTCTTAATATAATAATCTACATGCAGCTAAAGCAACTAACTACTTATGCACCACATAATCATATTTTAGAAAGCACAATTCATATACATGTTATACTAAAATGACAAATGACCATGTATGCCAAAATATCAAAATATCGATAAGCATATGAAAATCAATATTTGTAATTACTCAAAGTGTGGTAATAACAGAAATACAGTATATTTTGGATGCCAAAAATAACGGATTTGATCATGACATGGAAACATATATCATTATAAAATAAAGGATATTGAATTCGTATATGATCGTAAAATTGGTATCTTTTATATCGTATAATATTATACAGAATCTTCTTATATTCACACATCTTCTAAATATTCACCCATCTTGCTAAAATATATTAATTTCATAATATAATAAATAAATACAATAATAGTAAATAGCACATAAATTAGTTTTATTTAACCCGTAATTCAAATAGTATTCATATTCCTATAAATGGAGGATAATAAATAATGCAAAGATTCAATATAAGAAGGAGGTTAAATTTGGAATGAAATTTTTTCACGAGAGGATAAATGTTATCACAATATTCAAATATACAATCACTAATTAAATTAAATCATAATATATTTGAAATCAAGAGATATCACAAATGATAACCATGTATCATCTACTAGCAAAATTTTAGTATTATTTAAATTATGACTTAACAGAGAAATCATAAATACCGATAAGAATCATAAATAAGAAATACTTATCTTCTGCGGTTTGATAAAAAAAATCCATCGAAAACAAACTTTCATTTTATAGTCTAAGTTAATAAAAGGAATTTATTTACTCTTAATTAAAACATAAAACAACACAATTATGTTTTTATTCGATGACGTGACCCCATATTTCCCATAGCCCTATAATCTATTTCATGCTCCCATATTTTATAAGTCAAAACTGGATATTGTAAATTACTCACATAAAAACCAAATTCCATATCATATAGTAAATGATTAGAATAATACCTTGAACAATATGAACCAATCAGTTTTTGGTGGATAACGTTGCTCCGTTAGAAATCCGGGATGACCGGGTGTGTCGCAAATCTGCGATGATTTTTTCAACGGAATTGAACGCCAGGTACATCTTCTATTTGCGACTAGGGAAAGTGAAACGATTTCTCTAAAACGAAATCAACGAGCGAACTCGTGCTGATAACGTGTTGTGAAACTAGCCTACTAGCAAAAGAGTAGAAGAGAACAATAGGGAGAAAGAGGTTGATCTTATTGATTAGGTGTATGTATATTACAACATGTATATATAAGATAGGAAAACTTGTGGAACAAGCCTAATCTATATTAGGTGTTGATAATAATAATAAAATATATTCATAACACTACCCAAGTTTTTCTGTCTGTGTTGCGCAGACATTGCCATATGTAGACTGTTGAAAAATGTCTGCGCGAATTCTTCTTGTTCCAAACTTGTCCCAACCACTTTTAAGTTTTTCTAAAGTCTGCAGAGTGTTAAACAACACCACCGTCCACCACCACCATCCACGTCCACCACCCACCACCACCACCAATCACCACCAGTTTAAACGTAAAGATGTTAAAAAGTTGTTATAAGGCAGACAAAATTTAGATGTAAAGATGTTTTTTAGCTAAATATAAGGATAGAAATAGAGAAGTCATTATGAATACGTTAGAAATAGACATCATATGAATTAAAAGGCTTGTAGTCTAACGGTATCAATGTGTGAAAAAAGGTTCAAGTCATATGATAAACAAAAGTATAAATTTATGAGTAGGATTAGAGAGTGTGTGGACGAGTCGATAAAAAAAAGACGTCATGTGTAATCTTTGTCATCTATTTTTGACTCACCTATGCCATTGTTGCCGGTTGCATCAAGACCAGCTAAAAATGTTGTACATGAACAATCTCGTATATCATCTTTTCATCGTTATCATCAATGTTATATGCTAAGACTATGGGGTATGGGGTGGGGGTTTCGGCGTGGGTTGGCTACAAACGCCCAAGTCACCATCCCGGGTGGGCTTGAGTTTCAGCGTGGCCCATTGGGCGGGGGATTCAGACCGGGCGTTGGGCGGGGCTACCCACATGACATGGCGAAACCTCATTGGCCAAGAACACTAGCCGTTTGGGTTAGCCGTTGAGGCATTAAATAAAAAAAATCCTATAAATACCAAACACAATATCAAACACATTTTTCTCACACAATATCAAACACATAAAACACAATGAGTTCTTCAAGTTCAAGTGAATCGTCATCATCGTCTGACGATGGTGCGGGAATATTTCTACAAACGACCGCGACGGAGGTGAAAGCTATCGTGGAAGACGATGAGGAAGAGACTTCGCAACCTAAACGGAGGAGGTATATCGGTCGTGAACTGGCACACCGCTAACGATTTGTTGGTAAGCGATTATTTCTTAGCCGAACCTAAGTTTGATGAAAAAATGTTTAAGCGTCGTTTTCATATGAGTAGGAACTTATTTTTAATGATATCTAAGGATCTTGTCGAGAGGTACGAATTTTTCCAACAAAAAAAGGATGTAATCGGCCAATTAGGATTTAGTACGTGGCAAAAGGTCACGGCCGCACTTAGACAGTTAGCGTACGACAATAGTTCGGACATTATGGACGATTATTTAAAAATGTCGGCACGTGTAGCTAGAGAAAGTCTTCACAACTTTTGCTCGTGTATTTTAGAATTTTATAAGAAAAATATATTTGAGAAAGCCGTCGTTTAGTGATATGCAACAAATATTGGAACATCAAGCTGATTATCATGGGCTACCCGGGATGCTAGGTAGTTTAGATTGTATGAAACGGCCTTGGGAACTTTGTCCAACCGCATGGCAAGGTGCTCACACAAGTGGATATCACGGAATGCCAGCCATCATGCTTGAAGCAGTTGTGTCCCAAGATCTTTGGATATGGCATGCGTTCTTCGGTATGCCAAGTTCACATAATGATATTACATCATAAACCACTCGCCCCTTTTGAATGATCAGGTAAATGGTATAGGATCCAAAGGAAGTTTCTTTGTAAATGGGGTAGAGTACATGTATGGGTACTACTTAGTTGATGGGATTTACTCGGAGTGGGGGTTTTGGTAAAATCGTTCACAAAACACGGTACCCTAGATCCAAAGAGATTAAAGTTTGACAGGGTCCAAATGGCTCTACGTAAAGACGTCGAGTGAGCGTTCGGTGTTTTGAAGAGGAGGTGGCGAATTTTGGCAATGCCTTGTCGACTATGGGACAAGGATCAGATTGGAAACATGATGTACGCATGCATCATTCTTCACAACATTATTTTGGAGGATGAAGGTCGTGCGGTCGTTACCTACTATGCTGACGATGACCCCCAACCAGATAACGTAGCCGTTACAGACGAAGATAAATCAATAAACGAATTTATGATGAAGTCAATGGATATACATCACAACCTTCGATCTGATTTGGTGGACATGTTTCAACGATTCCTGGGTTTGAAGACGACGATCCAAATGAAGAATGATTGTTTTTATTTTGATACTATGTTTTTTGTAATTATTCTTGATCTTTATGTAACAACCTTTTTTTTAAATAAAATTTGTAGTTTTTAATGGTTTATATATATAAATATCTATATAAAAAATTATGATGTGGCTTGGCCACGCCACACCATAACTCTTTGAAATTGGCTTTTGGTCTTGGGTGCCCCATACTCCACGTGTCGTACCATGCCCCAACCCAAACACACTATACCCACGGTCTAAGCTGAGAAAATTAAATACATACCATAACAAAGTTTGCATGGTGACCATTTTATTGTAATATATGACCATTATTGTTCCTATTAATACATGATTTTCTTATATCAAAACGTGAAATTATATTATTTTATACTTAATAACTTGCAATTACTATAAGTAATAACTTTATTATAAAATATCAAATTTTATTAATTTTAATTTCACTCTTTATACTTTATATAATATGCGTCCTCTTTTGGTTTTAATTTAATTTGAATATTCTTTAATAATTTGTGTTCGTTAACTTGTATATTAAAACTGAATAGGCAATTGTGTTTAATTTTTTTCACAATTAAAACTGAATACATAATTATGTTTTATGTTTTCTAAAAAAATATGTTTTTTCATTCTTTTGTAAAACGAATTCTAAGTGAAAGTCTAAAGTGAACACCGTTCTTAAATTTTCTCTGAGACATTTTGTTAAACGCACGGTGTTCAACTTTTTATCATTGATTTCTTAATGAAATTGGAACCAATGATTGTGACCAAACATATGAATACATCAAGAGAAAGTTAGAATCATAGATATCTTTACTTTGATTAGAGAATATTTTAGAAATTTGAGAAGAGAAGTACATGTTTAACCGATTTGTCATGTTTCGTCGCATTATGTTAAATCGAAGAAGAAAGAAAGAAATTGTATAAAAATAAACCGGGTTTATTCAAAGAAATTGAAGAACACGTTGATTGAGTGTTTGAAACATTCATTGGTGAAGAAAATAACACTATGGTGTAGTAGTTCTAGAGAGAGAAGTGAAGGAAAGGTTGAAGATGGTGGGTTTTGAAGATCGTATTTTTTGAAGATACAGAGAAAGAGAGAAAATAAATGAAAGGAGATTAACAAAAATGCTCATCCTAATGTTTTTTTGTTATTTGCCACATGTAATCCTATTATTGCTTCCTACACTTCCTACCCAAACCAAACTTCCAATCTAATGTAATGCTTCATAAAATTCCGAATATACCGTTGTAACATGCTTATCTTTATTTAAGTTTCGGTAGAAGTGTCAGGTATAATAGATTTTTTGTCTTTACCATGACAAACCAAACTGATACCGTTCGAACAACTTTGGTAATATTCCTTATTATGGTTTTTGGGCGTATCACGACTTTATATTTTGGACTTTTGATGACTGTCGTAAGGGTCATGCAAAAACCTAATTAAACTAAGTAGATAGCGTAAGTAGGGTATCGTATCCACGGGGAATTTGTGGTTAATGTCACGTTTATATCTAAGAACTAAATTAATTAACTCGAGGGGTTTGATTGATTTTGTTATAAAAACACAAAGACAATTAAGAAAGTTGTGATCAAGATGAGAAAAAGTAACTACCACCCGGAATCCCGATTGCCCGTTTAACATAAAAACCTGTTTACTGATTCAAAACATCATAGACATGACCTCGGAATTAATGAATTTGATTAGTTTGTAGGGATAGTTTTTAAGATTCACTATGCAACCTAATAACCCGTTTGTTTGTATCAACTACCCACCAATTTACCAACCCGCTAACAACGCAAGGAAGTTGCCAATACGCTTAATAAACGAAAAGTAATTCAAACACAAGAAACGTTTACCAATAATCAAACACAAGTGGTCAAGTTGTACCAGTTTTAAAAATCCGTAAACAAAGTTTAATGTAAAACTAAGTAAAAGTTCATCCGGGTAGAAGTTACGAGAGGTTTAGCCGCGCATGGAGGTCATCACAGCTTCAGTAATCATTCGGGATCGATCTGACATGAAGAAACAACTTCCGAAACAGTGAAACAGTGGGAAATTCGCCAAAACTCTGCTCTGGAATCATTCCTGACAGCTGGGAATTGAATAATCATGTTTCCATACGAAAATAGGTTAAAAACCCAAACCTTGGCCGCTTCACACCGTCGCGCCACGCGGCAGCATACATTCACTCCCTCGCGTGGCGCGAGGGAGCACGTTTTGACTTTTTGTTGACTGAGGACTGCCGCGCCACGCGCCAGCCCCATATGCATCGCTCACGTGGCGCGAGGATGCACGTTTTCCAGTACTCTTGTGTTCTTGCTCCGAAACACTTCGTCAAACCTGTTTTCCAGCTTGTATACTCTTTATACCTCGTTTAAGCTCCGTTAAGCCTGAAAAACCTAACACCCAATAAGCACACAAACCCATACGCATAAACACATTAAAACACTTAAACCAACACAAAACTATACAAAATATGACGTGTTTGCATCCGCACATCACATCTCTACACTTATCTTTTTTCGTCCCCGAAAAAGTTATTCGCAGTGGAATCACAACCAGACACATCGGCATTCAATATATTCAATTATCTTATTTAACTAATCCAACCATACGCTAACCACGATTGTAGGTATAGGATCCACTTAAACCCAACCGCCAGTTTCCAAGCCCTTATTCATGATCCATTAAATTCAAATGACAATAATCATCTATGGGTCCCACACTTAAAAAACTACAACTCCACCTATTCCCACTTCAAGCTTATAAGGTCAAAAGAATATAATCTACCATCTTATATAAAAAACCTTTGTATTATTCCAATTAAACCTTGTGATGGATAGATGGATGAAATTGTGAGCTTTGCATGCTTTTGTCTACGATCAGTTTAGCGGACATCCCTCGCATGAGTCACCATCCCCGCAATTAGTATCATAAACCTCACATATTTAACTCCACCTAGAGGATATGTACCGCATGAGTCGCCTTCCCTACGGCAATACCATAGGCTTTGTCTTTCATTTTTTCTTTTTCGACATACAGCTCAAATGGATTGATGGAATGAATTTTTTTCGGGCGCCACCTTTTTTCGGATTTGTTTTCACAAAAAGAAACAGATGTGCCAATTTAATCGGAAGAATTTATAAGCTTTTTATCTATGACGTACCTCTTATGCTTTCTATAGTTTTAGTCTTGTCACAGCCCCTAAGGCGGGTACCCACTAGACTCCTACTTTTAAGTATATTATTTCATTTCAAAGAAACTCTTCAACTGGCTAGGCCTACCCACACATCCCAAATTATACGCATGACCGATCGTGATTATCTCATATATATAGTAATTAAATACCAACGATCTAATTATACCTATCATCTTCCATTTTTGTGCAAAAACTTTTGCGGGACATTTTCTAATTTTTCAATTTTTATGGACTTATTGATTTTTTTTCAAAAAAACAACTACAACTAAACGACTAAACTGACTACGACACGACGACGGGGAAACTAGACACTAGTTTCCCCTCCCCACACTTATTTCCTTCATTGTCCTCAATGGAGCAAGAAACTACTAGCAAAATAAAAATAACAATATGAAAATACACAACAAATGGAACAGACTCCCCTGATTTTCCTTGCTGCTTTGCATTCGTCTAGTTCCATGCCTTCTCGAAACTCTCTAGCTCGCCAATTGTAATTCCATGCCAAATACAAACCATTAACACATTCTAGCAACATCACCAAACATCATCATATCATATATATCAATCAACCCAACCGGTTACCCTTACAATTTTCCCCAAATGTATCAAATAGCAAATTTAAGTACAGACCATCATTAGCTAAAAACAAAATAAAAGGGAAAATACAAAAGATAACCAAAATCACTGACGGCTGAGTGCTGCTAACACCATCTACTCATCGTCCTCTCCAGACTCCGCGCCAGTCTCTTCACCTACATCCTCCATCTGCTCATCTCCGCCAGCTACCTCAACACCTCCAGCAACCTGACCCTGCTGTGGTGGCCTAAAGCAGTCTGGCACCTCAATCTGCTGCCGCTCCATAATATACCTCAAAACATCATTTTGCATCAACAGCATATCCCTAAGTGACTCCAATGTCACCGGTGACGGTGTAGGAGCACGCACCTCGTACTGAGCACGAGGACGCTCAGACTGCAGACGGACCCTCTGCCTGTCAGTGGGGAACCCAGCCTGCATAGCAACAGCTGCCGCCGATCCAACCGGTGGAGGTACCTGGGGTCTCTGCTTAACCGCCTCCCAACGGAGCGACTCATCCACACAAATCATCTGCGCCCTTCGCAATTCTTCAACCCCGAATTCAACTGTAACCGGCCCAGGAGTCAACAAACGATCCTCATACACATCAGTAGCCCCTACAAATTTCGCCAACCTAGTCACATATATCCCTAATCGCAATCTGGCCTGGTCACCCTCTCTACGACCTCTCGCAAATGACACCAACAATACTGTTGCCAAATTCACCGTGACTTGATTCATGATGCAATACAAACATAACAAATCATTCAAACTAACCTTATCTTCACCATCCTTCTGCCCCATGACCGTACACGCAATGATCCGATGAATATATCTGACAAACGGGTCACAAATAGATGATGCTACTGCACGTGTAGACCATGTTGAGTCTGCTATAGTTATCCAGAAATTTGCTAACTCTGTTTCCCTCACATACTGATCCTTTCGCTTTGTCGTGACACCTCGTAACAAATTCCTAAAACCAACTGAACCTGTCTCCTCACTAGTATACAACCCAATCGCCTCCGCAAGCTGAGGAACACTCATACGAAACCCTCTACGCCCTAGAACAAACCTCACTGTGTAGGCTGCGTAAACCACTGTGGTGAATATTGAAATGTCGAATGAAACTCGACAGTGAACTCCGCATATTGCGGCTCCGCACATCGTATGGCCTCTAACCACCTAGGCCCTAACAATCCTTCCAATCTAGCCCGCTGATTCATCCTTTCGATCATTCCCCAATTTACCGTCCTGTGCTGAAACAACTCCATTTTCAGAAACTTCTCACACCTCTCGTACTCATCCGTACCCAGCATAAACTGTAACAGCGGATGATCACGTAACACTCGCTGATCTAGAGGCACCGCAACTGCGTTCGGTTCCGGACGTTCCTCAGGCATCCTATACTCAACTGGATGATTCTTTTTCGTGGATTTACAGCCACACTTAACTCCTGCTTGCGAAGAACCTTCGCCCGACATCTTGAAAAATAGACAAAACTTAAATTAGCACAATGCCGACGAATGAGTAACCGTATAACATTTCGTTCGCGGTTACGAATTCAAAACACCTCATTCATATCGAGATCATGATTGTAATCGTGGTATCATATAACCCGGTCAGTCCGTTCGAATGGAGATTGCGTACGAATGGATCGACCGAGATTTATAAAGCTCGTTTCCGTTACCTATCTCGAATCCAGGACTCAAAACAACGTTTTTGAGCAGGTAGAAAAGTTTTTACAATTTTTCCGATTTTTATTTTTTTATTTTTTTTTCAAATGCAAGACTCGAGACTGACCTGATCGCTACTTAATAACTGAACCAACCACGCGCAACAGTAACTTCACGCTCCTACCTTGTCAACTAGCAACATATAAGCAACCCTATTAACCTTGGCAACATGAGCTAAAACCAACCTAACCCACTAGCTCAGACAAAACTTCCATCTAGCTATGCCACTCCTTGCCTTTCAGCCTAGTCCGTAAGTTACACTCCTCGTATAACAATTTCAAAACCTCTCATTTTCTCTCCCGTTTCCTTAGTAACCCACGGTTTCAATTCAAACAACACTTCACTACCATCTTTGACATAACAATAGGCCTAGCTACTGGTTGTCACTTTTGTAACTTATCATAACCACCTGACTTTTACCTCTCAACTTACTTCCTACACTAACTCGCCTAATTTACCACGCACATTAACTGCAAAAACTCAACAACTTTATGACCCGACTGCCATCTCAACTTTGTCATTCTACAAAACTCAAACTACTTCACAGCTCAACCTATTCGCATTTATCGATAACATCACTCGACTTACCAATCTACCCAACCGAACCCAACAGACACTTCCACTAAAATCAACAATTATAATTAACAAACATACCTGATTGACGACGACTAGCGCACAAAAGAAAACACGATAGCTTAGATCTGTTCTTCTTCTCTAACCGAACCTTCAGTTGGACCTAGGGCTTGCAACTAGTGAAGTGGTGAAGTGGTTAGCGGTATTAGCAACGGCGAATGGCGGTGGCGTGGGTGGTTGTCTGACCGGCAAAGAACTAGTGGGCGGCGATTGTGGTGACCGGCGGTTGAAGGTGTCGGTGAGGTGGACAGTGGTGTTTAGTCGGAAAAGCAGCGGTGGTGGTGAGCGGCACCGTACAGAAACAGGTGGTGATCGGAGCGAGGGTGTAAGGGTTTTAAGAGAAAAGAGAGAAGAGATTAAAGTGAAAAGAATGATCCCGATTTCTTTTTAAACCCAGATCTGTCGCGTGGCGCCCTCGCGTGGCGCGCGAGAACTCCTTCACCTGTCGCGTGGCGAGGGTCTGCAAAACTTACTTTTTTGACTTCTGTCCCTCACGTGGCGCGCAGGGCACACGTACCCTGTCGCGTGGCGCGGGGGTCTATGTTTTCCAGCAGGTTTGGGCAATATTTTTTGGTTCATGCCTTAGAAAAAGATTTAGATTTTTCAAGTTTTTCACCTCCCTTACCCCCCTAAACAAATTTTTATGCTAAATTCTCAAAAACCACATACCTGGGCTCCTTCCTACATGAATTTTCTTCTCCAAACCATCTCATATCCCTGAAACACTCCGAAAACATATCGAAAACAACCGAAAAACATGCATAATTCATCAAAAAACACTTTTTCAGGCCTCAAAATTCATGGTTCTACCCCCAAACAAATGTGCATTGCCCTTAATTGCACTTAGAACTTAACCAAACCTTCTCAAAAGTCCCCACACTTGAACAAAATCACGGTGAATATCAGATACTCGCAAAAATACTAACTAACTAACTATATAAAAATAACGGAAATACATACCTTAGGCTGCCTCCTAAGAGCGCTAAGTTTTAGATCTTCAGCCAGATGGTACCTGTGAGTTATTCCTCGTACGCACGAACGGTGCTCACAAATAGCACCTCCACATTCTTACCCGGACCATTGATCTCTTTCGCATTGTAATAAGGCTTCAATCGATGCCCATTCACTATCTGCCGAATGTGATCATCATAGTCCTCGATCTCCACATCTCCGTGTGTTCCCACTTTAGTTACACGGTAGGGCCCTGTCCATTTGCTCTTTTACTTCCCAGGGAACAACTTCAACCTAAAGTTGTACAACCACACCATCTGACCAACTTCAAACACATTTGGCTTTATCTTTGCATCATGCACTTTCTTCATCTTGTCCTTACATGCAGCAGCGCAGTCATAAGCCTCGTTCCGAATCTCTTCAAGTTCGCTCAACGTTAACTGTCTCTCCTTACCTGCAGTATCATATCAGTATTAACCTGCTTAACCGCCCAGAATGCGCAATGTGCAATTTCTACCGGTAAGTGACACCCCTTCCCATAGACCAAGCGATATGGTGTTGTTCCAATCGGCGTTTTGTATGCCATACGATATGCCCACAAAGCGTCATCCAATTTATTGGACCAATCCTTACGGTCAGCTCCTACAGTTTTTTGTAAAATTTCTTTAATTTGCCGATTAGAGACTTCGACTTGCCCACTCGTCTGAGGATGGTACGGAGTGGCAATTCGATATGCCAAAGTTGAAATTTTTGAAATGAGATCCCCCATCACTTATGATCATACGAGGGACACCAAATCTAGAAAAAATGTTCGATTGAACGAACTTGCAAACCACCTTATGGTCATTGGTCTTGGTGGCAATGGCCTCAACCCATTTAGACACATAATCCACTGCCACTAAGATGTATAAATTACCAAACGAATTTGGGAATGGGCCCATAAAGTCAATGCCCCATACGTCGAAAATATCGACAACAAGGATTGGCTGCATGGGCATCTCATCCCGCTTAGAAATGCTACCCATATGTTGACATCGCAAACAATTCTTTGAATATTCAAACGGGTCCCAGAACACCGTAGGCCAATATAGCCCACAAGATAGCACTTTTCGTGCCATTTTCTGTCCACTAAAGTGTCCTCCACATGCGGATTCGTGCACCAGGGATAGAACTGAAGGAATTTCATCATCTTCCACACACTTGCGGATAATTTGATCCGCACCCACTTTAAACATATCGGGCTCGTCCCATATGTACTGCTTTGCTTGTGACAAGAAGTGTGCCTTCCTCGATCTCGACCAATGTTCTGGTATGATACCTGAATGAGCATAGTTAGCAAATTAGCAAACCAAGGTTGAGTATCAATAGCTAATAAATGCTCATCGGGAAAAGTCTCGAGAATGTCAGACTCCGGTCGTTCAATCTCATTCACCACTCATGATAGGTGATCCGCCACCACATTCTCACTTCCCTTCTTATCACGAATCTCCAAATCGAATTCCTGTAATAGTAGGATCAACCTGATAAGCCGTGGCTTAGCATCCTTCTTCTCCATAAGGTGCCTGATAGCAGAATTGTCAGAAAACACAATTACTTTACTATCACAAATATAAGAGCGAAATTTGTCTAAAGCATAGACAACAACTAGAAGCTCCTTCTCTGTGGTGGTGTAATTTAGTTGAGCATCCACAAGCATCTTGCTTGCATAGTATATCGCCACTGGTTTCTTGTCAACTCTCTGTCCCAACACAGCACCTACTGCATAGTCACTAGCATCACACATTATTTCAAACGGAAGTGACCAATCAGGGGATTGTAATATAGGTGCCTCAACTAACTTTTGTTTAAGTGTTTCAAATGATTTCTTACAATGTTTGTCAAACGAATTTGGGACAAATGGGACATCTTTTAACAAAAGATTACATAAAGGTTTAGTGATTACTGAAAAGTGTTTGATGAACCGTTTGTAAAAACCGGCGTGTCCAAGAAAGGAACGAATGCCTTTGACACTCGTGGGTGGTGTGTGGAAATCACTTTGATTTTAGCATGGTCGACTTCAATCCCCTTACTTGAGACAACGTGTCCCAACACGATGCCCTCCTGGACCATAAAGTGACTCTTTTCCCAACTCAGTACCAGGTTTGTTTCAACACATCTTTTTAGCACACGGGTCAATTGTTCCAAACATGCCTCGAAAGATATGCCAAAAATAGATAAATCATCCATGAAAATCTCCAAAGACTCCTCGACCATATCTGAAAAGATACTCATCATACACCTTTGGAAGGTGGCTGGGGCATTACACAATCCGAATGGCATTCGCCTAAATGCGAAAGTGCCATACGGACAGGTAAACGTTGTCTTTTGTTGATCATCAGGATGAATTGCAATCTGATTATAACCTGAATAACCATCAAGAAAACAATAATATTTCTGACCTGCGAGCTTTTCCACAATCTGATCAATAAACGGTAGTGGGAAGTGGTCTTTTGAAGTTACTGCATTTAATTTTCTATAATCAATACAAATTCTCCACTCGGTTACCGGCCGGGTGGCTACTTCCTTACCATCATCACCCAACACAATTTGAATGCCCGCCTTTTTAGGAACCGTCTGAGTTGGACTCACCCAAGTACTATCTGAAATAGGATAGATGATCCCGGCATCCAACCACTTCAAGACTTCCTTCTTCACTATTTCCCGCACGTTCGGGTTCAGCCTTCGTTGCTGATCACGAGCTGGTTTTGCTCCCTCATCGGTAATAATCTTGTGCATGACAATAGATGGACTAATCCCTTTAAGATCCGCAATTGTCCACCCAATTGCTGCCCGATTTGCTACCAACACTTCCATTAATGCTTTTCCTGTTCAGGCGTTAAGTTGGAAGCAATAATTACCGGTAAAGTATTGTTATCACCTACGAAAGCATACTTCAAATGCTTTGGCAATGTCTTCAACTCGACTTGCGGTGGTGATTCAAGTGAAGGCTTGAGTTGAGTGTCAATATGATCCGGCAAATTCTCGACTTGATGTGTCCAAGTCGGCTTCAGTTCTCTAGCCGCCATCACTTCCAACTCTTCTTCCACATATTCCAACTCCAACTCAACTTCTGCCAAATCCCTGTCACACACAAAACACGTCTCCATAGCGCCATCCCCACTCTCGTGAGGGTGACGCCCGTCAATAACATCTGCCATAAAGCATTCATCATTGACTAGAGAATCAGATGCACGAGAAAAAGCATTTAAACGAACTTAACGATTACCAAACGTGATGTCGACCGAACCATTTCTACAATCAATTAATGCATTAGCAGTTGCTAAAAACGGTTTACCAAGTATGACATTAGGTTGTTTAGTGTTTTCAATTTTGCACATAATCTAGAACCAAAAAGTCAACCGGGTAATAAAACTCTTCAACTTTGACTGTGACATCACGCAATATTCCCCGGGGTAGTTTTAACGTCAAATCAGCCAACACCACGATGGTGTCGGCCTGTTTCAAAGGTCCAAAATCGTATTGATCGTATAAACTCCCCGGTAAAATTCTAACACTAGCTCCCAAATCCAACAATGCCCGGCTCATTTTAAAGTCACCCACCTGAATGGGGATTAAAGGGGCACCTGGATCTCTGAGCTTCTGTGGGAGGTCACTCGACAAAACGGCACTAACTTTTTCGGTTAAAGCTATTTTCTTTGGAAATTTGTTGTGCCGTTTTTGGGTACACAACTCCTTCAAATACTTTGCATATCCCGGAACCTGTTTAATGGCATCTAAAAGCGGGAGGTTTATTTTCACTTGTTTAAAAACTTCCCACATCTCATCTTGTTGTGGGCTCCGTTTATTGACCACTTTTGTTTCCGGATTGATTAAAGCCTTAGGAAACGGGACGGTATTACCCTCTGTACCCTTTTCCTTCGTGTCAACCGGTTCAGTTTCTATCACCCTATTTTCTTTTTCTTGAAAATTTACTTTTTGATTTTTATTAGGGCGAACACGTTCCGTTTCTGCATCGGACTCATGGTTCTCGTCAATCTCCTCAACAACACCCTCAACAAACTGTGGAGGAGTCCCAATTTTGTTATCATAAATCTTCCGAGAACGGAGAACACTTACCTGATTAATTCTGGCATTAGATGAGCTCCCTTGATGTTGGGGGTTCTTCGTTGTGTCACTGGGCAACCGGCCCGTATCATTCCTTCCATTCGCCACTTCAACTGCCAACTGAGCTACTTACTTTTCCAAAGCTTGATGCGACTTGGCTTGCAACTCTTGATCCTTCTTGATTTGCTTTAAGAGCTCCATAATCTCTCCATTAGATACTTCATTTATATCACGTCTAATAATTCCTTTGATTCCCCCGATTGTAATTCCCTTGATTGTAATTCGAGTTGTCATTTGCTTGGGCGGCTCTGATACGGCTGACTTCCTTGATTCGGTACCTGAAAGTTAGGATTCAATTGATTAGTAGCATTACCGTAGCTAAAATTAGGGTGATTACGCAAACCTGGATGATATGTATTGAAATTCATATTATAATTCTTTTGCTCGCCATAAACCATGTTAACATCCTCCTCGGCCGCAAAAAATTGACCCGGGCATTCATTCGAGGTGTGGCCCAAGTCGTTACAACTACCACAAACTGGGATGGTTTGCGCTGCATGTAATGCATCTCTACCACTGTCTAGACCCTTAAACTTCGCTAACTGCTTTTCCAACTCCTCTTTTTCCCTTTCCAACTGAGCCACTCTAGATGTAGAAGAAGATCCCAAATTTGTCGATGATGGAGTTAAGTATTTCTTTGTACTATCGGCTTGTGCTTGTATTTTTGACTCAGCCGTTACAATATCTAAGTAATCCCAATCCACATCTACGTGATTCCTCAAGAAAGTACCACCAGTTGTGGCCTTTATATCACGTCTATCTTCATTAGACAACCCATCATGAAAAGCAGTTATTAACTCCCATTGTGGAATACCATGATAAGGGCAATTTCGAAGCAACTGGTTAAACCGCTTCCAAACTCATACAACAACTCACCCGGAAGTTGTTGGAATTCCTTAATGGCCACTCTTCCCATCTTGGTTCTTTATGGAGTATAGTATTCTTCCAAGAATTTTTGTTGCATCTCTTGCCACGTGTGGATACTTGCATAGGGCAAAGATACAAACTAGTCGCGCGCCGAATCCTTCAACGAAAACTGAAATAAAACCAACTTTACCTGATCCGGCGTGAACCCATGTCCCCCAATCATACTACACACCGCCTCGAACTCCGCAATATGTGCATAAGGCTCCTCTGTAGCTTTCCCATGAAAAGTGGGAGCATGTTCAAAATATGCGGTTCTGCTTCAAACGATCTATCCATGTTACCTTGTGCAACCGGCATAACAATCGGTGAAGAGTGTTCCGTAATTTGCGAGCGGAAGTGACCCTCAACTCCCCTAATGTTGGGATCCGGAAATCTAGGATCCGTCTGTGGATACCGTGGAGCTACTGGTGCTCTCTGAACTGGTGGTGGGGTGTAGTACCCTTCCCCACCTCGTGGCTATCTCTGCTAAAATACTGGCTGAGCCCGGTTGATTGCTGGATTTTACATACCTCCTTGATAACCCATATACCCTTCATGTACACCCCATACTTCTTCTCCATACCCATCATCCCAAGTTTCAGTTCTTGCCATGTTTTCCACCTGATCATACATCACACCAGACCGGTTCGGGTGTGGAACTAAATTTGGCTGATTCACGGCCCGCAATGGATTTGGCTGTGGTGGTAACCGGCTCTCTAACGGGTAAGTTGGTGACCCAATAATGTGAAAGTCTCCAGTTGGAGCAGATGTTGGTTGGGTGGTTGAGCTGGATAGTGGTGCCATGGTGGAGTTGTGATCAAGATGAGAAAAAGTAACTTCCACCCGGAATCCCGATTACCCGTTTAACATAAAAACCTGTTTACTGATTCAATATACCACATAGACATGGCCTCGGAATTAATGAATTTGATTAGTTAATAGGGATAGTTTTTAAGATTCACTATGCAACCTAATAACCCGTTTGTTTGTATCAACTACCCACCAATTTACCAACCCGCTAACAACGCAAGGAAGTTGCCAGTACGCTTAATAAACGACAAGTAATTCAAACACAAGAAACGTTTACCAATAATCCAACACAAGTGGTCAAGTTGTACCAGTTTTAAAAATCCGTAAACAAAGTTTAATGTAAAACTAAGTAAAAGTTCATCCGGGTAGAAGTTACGAGAGGTTTAGCCACGCATGGAGGTCATCACAGCTTCAGTAATCATTCGGGATCGATCATACATGAAGAAACAACTTCCGAAACAGTGAAACAGTGGGAAATTCGCCAAAACTCTGCTCAGGAATCGTTCCTGACGGCTGGGAATGGAATAATCATGTTTCCATACGAAAATAGGTAAAAAACCCAAACCTTAGCCGCTTCACACCGTCGCGCCACGCGCCAGCATACATTCACTCCCTCGCGTGGCACGAGGGAGCACGTTTTGACTTTTTGTTGACTAAGGACTGTCGAGCCACGCGCCAGCCCCATATGCATCCCTCACTTGGCGCGATGATGCACGTTTTCCAGCACTCTTGTTTTCTTGCTCCGAAACATTTCGTCAAACCTTTCCAGCTTGTATACTCTTTATACCTCGTTTAAGCTCCGTTAAGCCTGAAAAACCAAACACCCAATAAGCACACAAACCCATACGCATAAACACATTAAAACACTTAAACCAACACAAAACTATACAAAATATGACGTGTTTGCATCCGCACATCAACTTTCTCTTTTAGTTGATATACCAAGTGTTGTTTATATTTTGGACTTTCTCTTTTAGTTGATATATCAAGTGCTAACATCATATCCTTAGCGTAATGAATCAAACCGATACTGACCGAATTCCCTGCACATAGAAATTTCACTAGTTATATCTAGGAAAATTTCACTTGTTATATCTATTGTATGTCAGCCTTAAATCCAAAAAGAGGAAACACCAAAGCGGATTTGGATCATTTTAATTGGGCCAACTGGTTACCAAATCGTCATTGGTAAATCGTCATTGGTAGAAAAGCACAAAGTTGAATCAAATACCGTAGTCCAACACTCCAAATCATGAAGTATGCAAGTATGTTAAGTTACTCGTCATCCAACGTTTAATTTTGACCATACTTAGCTATGGATTTAAGTTGCACATTTAGTTAACTAACTAGCCCCTCTCATAATAATTTCTAATTTAAGCTGGATACTTTTTAACTTACTATATCTATATCTATACTATATAATAAAAGAAACTATTCAGGGGACACTTGTCATCATATTAGGCCATGTCTTAAGGATAATTATTATTTTAGTTTAATCTGTTATAATTAATTAATATTATTTAGTTTAATATCATATTGATAATTATTATTTTAGTTTAATCTCTTCTCATTAGTTATAGATAACCCTCCTACTAAATATTATTTAGTTTAATATCTTATGGATAATTATTATTTAGTTTAATCTCTTCTAATTAATTTAAGATAATAACTTTTACCATAGTATATATAATGCTAGACATAAAATCGAAAAACATTTTGGATGGCATCAATAACTTAAGATATAATATAATTATATGTATAATATGAACTTTTTAATAAAATAATACTAGACAAAATTACAAATATAAAATCATTGATTTTACTAATAATAACAAAGTCTTAGTTTTTTTAAAGTAGATTTATTGCGCTTTTTTTAAATATAATTTATATTTTATCACTCAAATGGTTGCTTATTTGATTCTTGAATAACATATTTGACCAGTATATCTTCTTTTCAATAATCATCTCCGCAATCACGATAACTATCGCATACCGAGTATATCCATTAGTTTTTAAATATAATTTTCTTATTATTTGATATATGAAATCATATTTATTCAAGCTGTGTAATACACTAATAGACGAGAGTTTTTAAACATGTAACTTTTTTATTATTTGGTAAACAGTATTACATTTATTAACCCCGTTTAATACATGTGGTCTTAAATATATAACGTTTTTTATTATTTTATATTAAATTACATTTACTCAACCCATACACTATAGTTCCTATAGATATAACTTTTTTAATGTATATTTTTTAAAAAGATATATTGTTTTATTATTTAGTATATAAATTTCATTTATTCAACCCGTGTAATACACGGGGTTATAACCTAGTATTCTTATTATAGAGAAATGATCAAATACAAAGGACTCTTATTGTAAGAAGAGTAAGAAGGAAGATTTTTGGAATATTCTCCAATGTGAACACAACAAAAAAATACATAAAAAAACAAACATACATTTTTTTAGTGACGATAAAGTAACATTTTTTTATAAACAATACTATTTTTTTTGCTTTTTAGATTTTTAAGTTTTTTGGGGGGTTTAGTTTTTAGGTTTTAGCATTTAGCATTTAGCTTGGGTTTGGGGGGGGGGGGGGGTGTTAGGTTTTGGGGGTGGGGGGAGGGGGGTTTAGGCTTTTTTAGGTTTTTTGGGGGTCAGGTTTTTAGTTTTTAGCTTGGGCTTGTTGGGAGGGGGGGTTAGGTTTTTTTAGGTTTTTTTTTTTGAGGGGGTGTTAGGTTTTTGGGTTTTTGCATGTACATGTTCTTTTTCTCTTATAGACAAGATTATGGACACTTGTCACTCTATAGTTCCTTCTTACACTTCGTATTTTTATACTCCTTTGTAGAATAACTCAACTCCCTTGTTATATTTATTTCCATCCATTAATTCAGGGGCGGAGGTATAGTATAATGAGGTGTAGTACAGGCTACGATTTAACTCAATCTTAGTAGTGTATTTTTTCGGTTTTATATAAAGGATACCCTTGAATAAATATGGAGATACCTTTAAAAAACAGGATACGTTAATATATTAAAATTTTAAATTTTTATAAGCCCAAACCTTTTACAACACCAAACTTGTATAATAATTAAGTCAAAAGATATACTTAACCTAAATTAAGAATAATTATTTAAAAGAGACCCAACTGATAAACTTAGCCCAAGCCCCAAAATAATAAAATATCCTTTTGTGTATGGGCGGCAAAGTTGGAAACAGAACATCACAACGAATTGCGATCGTCCCAGCATCCCTATTGCTGCTCGACGCCCTTGCTGCTGCTCCGTTGACCTGCGCGTTTGGTGAGTGTTTCTTGTCCTTTGATTTTTTTTGTTTGTTGTTATTGTTTATCTAGTATTGTTGTTTGTAGATCTGTTAGGGTTTAGTGTTTAGATAATGAAGAAACGTAGACCTAAGAGATCGGAATCTGATCAGATCTAGTGTTTGGTTTCTCGCATAAATGGGTTAATCCTTCGTTTGGCTTCCGGATGGTGATTGCAATTACTTCTGACGATACCTACAAAACAGAAACGCCGTTAGCCTCGTCACGGGGAGAAGGGGGTTCTCTCCGTGACCACCCTTCGGCGTGAGAATTGTTGGAGATATGTATGTCCGACCGTAATTAAAGTCAACGTAACTAACTCGGTACGATCTTTAGAGTTACACGTTGGTACACGAATCGTATATGTTCACGAGTAGGTGGATTATTATTTGTGAAATAATAATAGTTTAAACCCAAGGGACTTAATATTAATTAGATTATTATTAAGAGGATTATAATTGTATAATCTTAAAGGGCTTTTATGTAAGATTGGGTTCTATAAAAGAATGGTTAAGGTGCAAACCCTAGACACACTTTTATAAAAACACAAAACCCTAGCTTCCCTCTCAAGTTTAGCCGCCGTCCCCGCCTCCTTCTTGGCCGGTTATACCTTTGGGTATCTTGTGCTCGGTTGTGAACTTCCTACTAGCGAGGATTCGTTGTACCGCGTGTTACAATCCCGGTGTAGTCGTCAAAGGTTGATTACTAAAACCCTCTATGGTTGTTTATTATTTTATTTGTTTATAGCGTATAACCTTGATCCTGATTGGGAATATTTATTAATCGGATTAATAAATCAAACTTATATAATCGGCTTTTGGTAAATTATATAAATCGCTTCCGCTACTATTTTGATATACTGATTCCCAACAGTGGGATCAGTGCCACGGTTACACGCGTGTAGATGGTAAAGTTATAATTTTGATCTATGTTTTATTTGTAAAAAATTATTTATTTTGACAAAAGATCAAAAGCTTTTGGTTGTCTATGGATTGTGATGTGAATCAAGCCCTAGGTTATGACCCTTGTCATGGTTGTGTTTGTTATGGTTATGATTTTATTTTGATTTGAATTTTTTTCGGATATTGGATCCGATGTAATAGTTTTTTTTATTTGTTTTTTGCGGATATTGGAACCGATGTGATAGATAGGATTAGAATAGATTTGGTTTTATTGTATTTCAAATTTATTATTGTAATCCTTCAAGTACAAGATCAAGATCAAGATAAATGGCGAACATGTACCATGAAGATATAGATCACGCTTCAAGTGGGAGCTTTCAAAAATTAGCTTTTGAAACCCTTTAGACTAGTTCGTTTCGTTTCTGGCTAAAACGAAACGGGCAACCTATTAGGGGCTCGATTCGATTATTTTATTATTGTGTTTTGTGGTTGTGTTTTATTTATTGTAAATAATCTAAATAACCCAAAATAAATAAAATTTTTCACAATCAAGACAACGGTTTTATTAAAACAAGTTTTATAAAACTGAAAAGTATATTTAATAAAAGAGTTTTATTAAAATTCAAAACAAGTTTATTCGCGATAAAACGACCAACATAGTTTAATAGGGTATTTAAAATATACCGGGTCGAGTGTGGAAAGGAGTTTCTATTATCATGAATTATATAAAATTGGATTTTATGAACTGTTGTGTAACTCGCCTCATGCTACGAGTTATTCAAAATATTTTTGGTAAATACTAAAATAAATCCCAAATTTTAAATTGATGTTTTATGCCACCCTTAACGAGTTAACACTTCATTCTAAATAGAACCAAAATGTTAGTGTTATACCCTGCATCTGGGCATCTATCATGAAAGAAGGTAATCATCGCGTTTCCTGCGTAACATAGGCTGGTGTTACAGTTAACAGTAAAGGACAAAACATTGCTTGTTCATCAAGTGGGCATAGTTGGGGTTAAACATACATCGCTTTTAAGCGATAACCCCAACTGGAGAGTTGTGTAGTAGACACAATTAACAATCGTTGTTTACCTACATAATCATACTAGTGGATAGTGCTTAAGCCAATTCACTGTAATTGATGAATCGGGGTCTCATCTTAATTAAATTTTGTTTTTGGGTCATAAAATAAAATTAGGATATTTAAAACATAAATACTAATAAATTAATGTTGAATTTTGTAGATGTCAAATGAAAACAATTCCTCCCAATTCTCTCTCAAGTCCATCTTAGAGAAGGACAAACTGAACCACTCCAACTTCATGGACTGGCACCGCAACTTGAAAATTGTTCTCAAGGCGAGAAACAAACTGTATGTTCTTGAAACGCCAGTCCCTGATGAACCCATCAATCAGCAAACTATTGCATATAGAAACTATGCGAAGCACTTTGATGACGCTTTGAAAGTCTCATGTCTGATGTTAGCATCCATGATCCCTGAACTTCAAAGGACCATGGAGGATATGATGGCATACGAGATGAATGAGCACCTGGTAGAAATGTTCCAACAGAAGGCTCGTCATGAGAGGTTTGATGTGATGAGATCACTCATAACCACTCGTATGCAAGAGGGTACATCAGTTAGTGCTCATGTGCTAAAAATGAAGGCATATGTTGATCGCTTGGCTCGTCTGGAATCCCCCTTGAGTGATGAGCTAGCTGGAGATATCATCCTCAACTCATTGCCCAAGTCATATGACTATGAACTACGATATGAATAGGATGGAGAGGACACTTGCAGAGCTGCATCAGATGCTCAAAACTGCTAAGGTAAATATACCCAGCAAGACTGTACCAGTGCTGATGATCAAGGAGGGTCATATTAAGAAACCTAACACCAAGAAAAAGGGCAATCAGGGCAAAGGGAAGCGCAAAGGCAAATCTGTTGCAAACAAGAAGCCTTAGAAGGATGCCAAGTGTTTTCATTGTAATGAAATTGGGCACTGGAAGAGGAACTGTGCTAAGTATTTAGCTGAACTGAAGCAAGCCAAGGCTTCAGGAGGAGAGTCCTCAGGTATATATGTTATTGAAATCTTTGCTTTTTCTGGCAAAACATGGGTGTTTGACACAGGATGTGGTTTTCACATTTGTAATGCTTTGCAGGGACTAAGAAAGATTAGGAAGTTGAAACAGGCGACTTGGAGGTCCATGTTGGCAATGGACAAAGAGTTGCTGTGAAGGCGATTGGAGAATATGTTCTTTTACTTCCTTCTGGTTTAGAACTTGTTTTGAACAATGTTTATTTTATTCCTAGTGTCACTAGAAATATTGTTTCGGTTTCTGCTTTGCATGGACAAGGTTTCAATTATCGTTTTAATGGTGAATTTATTTCTGCTTATTTAATGATGTATTTTACTTTGATGCAAAACCAAACAATGGAATCTATGAGATAGAAATACAAAACAATAACATATTATGCAACATCTCCCATAAACGTAATAAGTTAGACTTTAATGATACGTATATGTGGCATTGTAGACTTGATGACATAAGCGAGAATCGTGTTAAACAACTCAAAACCGCAGGAATCCTAGATTCCAAGGGTTCAGAAACGTTTGGCAAATGCGAATCATGCTTAAGTGGAAAGCTAACAAAAGCACATTTTTCAAATGTTGGAGAAAGAGCTAATGATCTGTTGGGACTTATACATACAGATGTATGTGGTCCATTTAGAACAATGACAAGACACGGAGAAAGATACTTTGTTGCATTTACTGATGATTTCAGTAGATATGGTTATGTTTATCTTATGAAGCATAAACATGAAACACTTGAAAAGTTTAAGAGTACCAAAACGAAGTAGAGAATTGGCTAACTAGAAATATCAAGATGCTTCGATCAGATCGAGGCGGTGAATATCTTAGTCATGAGTTCATCGACCATCTAAAGGATTGTGGAATAGTTTCACAACTCACTCCACCTGGAACAGCACAACATAATGGTGTATCTAAGAGGAGAAATCAAACTCTATTAGATATGGTTCGATCAATGATGTGTCGAACAACCCTCCCACACTCCTTTTGGAGTTATGCTCTGGAAACTGCCGCAAGACTTGTGAATATAGCTCCAACGAAGAAGGTTGACAAAACGCCTTATGAGATCCATTAGTATGGAACATTTTCTTTTCCATGTGAAATCCCCTAGTATATGAAAGAGTGAAAAAGTGCTTTCGTTATATGGCATGGAAAGAAACCTAAAGTATCCTATCTTAAGGTTTGGGGATGTAACGCTTATGTCACTCTAGAATCTTCAGATAAACTAGATCCCAGAGGCAAAAAAGTGGTTTTTGTCGGATACGCTAAAAGGATTGGTTACCTTTTCTACCACCCCACTGAAAATAAGATTTTCACTAAACGCAGAGGCACTTTCTTGGAGGAAGAGCTTCTGGCGTGAGGGATTGGAGAAAACCATGTGGATCTTGAAGAAATTCGAGAATCACAAGTGACTAAACCAGTTGTTCAGTCACAACCAGAAGTAACTGATCCAGTTGTTGAAGTTGAGCCTGAGAGGACTCAAGAAACAACAGAAACACCAAGTGTTCGAAGAAGTATTAGGGATCATCATGCACCTGAAAGGTATGACGATATTTTCATGATTGATGAAGATGAACCTGCTACTTACAAAGCTGCAATGTTGGATTCAGAATCCAAGAAATGGCAGGAAGCCATGAATGCAGAGATGCAATCCAAGTATGAGAACCAAGTTTGGGATTTGGTTGATCTTCCTACCAAGGTCGGACTGTAGGAAACAAATGGATCTTCAAGAAGAAGACCGACATGGATGGAAATGTGCAAAACTACAAAGAAAGGCTTGTAGCGAAAGGGTTCACTCATACTCAAGGAATTGATTATGAGGAAACTTTCTCACGAGTAGCCATGCTTAAGTCTATTAGAATTCTACTTGCCATTGCTGCGTATTATGACTATGAGATATGGCAAATGGATGTCAAGACTGCATTCCTTAATGGACACTTACTTGAAGATGTCTATATGGTTCAACCTGAAGGTTTTGTCGATCCAAAGAATCCTACTAAGGCGTGCAAGCTAAATAAATCCATCTATGGATTAAAGCAAGCATCTCGCCGCTGGAATCTCCGTTTTGATCAGAAAATCAAATAGTTTAGTTTTATTAAAAACAAGATGAACCGTGTGTTTACAAGAAATCTAGTGGGAGCTATATCACTTTTCTCATTCTGTATGTAGATGACATACTAATCATTGGAAACAATGTCCCTATGCTAAAAGATGTTAAGGCTTGATTGGGTAAATGTTTCGCAATGAAATATCTTGGTGAAGCCTCTTATATTCTAGGAATAAAGATTTATAGAGATAGATCAAAGCGGTTATTAGGTTTAAGTCAAAGTACATATATTGATAAGGTCATGCGATGCTTCTCAATGCAAGACTCAAAAAGGGGGCTCTTGCCCATGGCACATGGAACCATTCTTAATAGCGAGCAGTGTGCAAAGACTGAAGAGGAAAAGAAGAAAATGGAAAGAGTTCCATATGCTTCTGCTATTGGTTCTATCATGTACGCCATGTTATGTACTAGACCTGATGTTTCATATGCTCTTAGCATGACGAGTAGATATCAACAGAATCCAGGAGAGAGTCACTGGGCTGTAGTGAAGAACATTCTTAAGTACTTAAGAAGGATTAAGGACATGTTCTTAATATATGGAGGACTGGATGAGGAGCTGTCAGTTAAGTGTTATACTGATGCAAGTTTCCAGACTGATCGTGATGATTCAAGATCACAGACCGGATATGTTTTCATTCTGAATGGTGGGGCTATTACTTGGAAGAGCTTAAAGCAAAGTGTGGTTGCTCAATCCACCTGTGAATCAGAATACAATGCTGCATCAGATGCTGCTAAGGAGGCTGCCTGGATGAAGAAGTTCATTACTGATCTCGACGTTGTGCCTAGCATAGAGAAACCGATCGAGATGTTGTGTGACAACACTGGTGCCATTGCTCTTGCAAAGGAACCAAGGTCGCATCAAACCACAAGGCATATACTCAGAAAATTCCACTATATTAGAGAGATAATAGAGCGTGGAGACATCGTAATAAGCAAAGTTCATACGGATCTAAATCCGGCTTACCCCTTTACTAAGCCTTTACCTCAAGCTAAACATGAGGAGCATGCTGAAAAGATAGGGCTTAGATTTGCTAGACAGTGGGCATGATCTGTAGTTAGTATTGGTGTTTTAATTTTGAAGTACAACAGTTACATTGAATAGTTATTTGATTTATTGGTTAAATGCAAGTTTAATTATTTTGTAACTGTGTTTGTTATTTGTATGTTTATATACTTGAATAAGCGTATTCTAAAAATCCGTAGTCGATCAAATTACATGGGAATGAATTTGAATGTAAGACTATTGTGAATTGAGATGATTGTATTCATGAGATGAATAACTCAAGGGTTTGAGAGTCAAAATTCAAAGATATCACTAGGGAATGATACTGGATGTGACTCGCTTCAAAACGATCTCCATGGATCTAAATCATGAGATGTTTTGATATTGATATGTTCAATCTGTCCTTTTTCCTTAGGCACATATTAAACTACATTGATCAAGGACAATCTTTGATGTTATCTAACACTATCCTGAAACATGGATAGTAATCTGGGTAGCGTTGGAAAAAATCCAAGGTTAAGTGGGAGTTGTATGACGCTGATGGAATTCTGTACTTCTATGCAATTAAAAGTTTATACATTCTGGCGCCCTCGTTAACTCAAACTGGAATAAACGCGTGGCCACGCTCGGACTAAAAGTAGTTCGTTAGACCAGTTTGAATTAAAGTCGAGAACAGAGAATAGTTGATCGCTATATAAGAATGAATGATCCATGTCTTATGATCAATGAATGTTCTATACAGAAGGGACTTATTGATAGAATTATCAGGGCTACAGTATTTGGTTAAGTAAAGTGTTACTTGAACTCAAAGAACTAGTTGACGACTGTAAAGTGTCATACCATGTTAGGAGCAGTGTAATGCAGCTAGGCGTCCAACTCTGCACACGTTGACTCATTTATTTAAAATCGTCCAAGTGGGAGATTGTTGGAGATAAGTATGTCCGACCGTAATAAAGTCAACGTAGCTAACTCAGTACGATCCGAAGAGTTACACGTTGGTACACGAATCGTATATGTTCACGAGTAGGTGGATTATTATTTGTGAAATAATAATAGTTTAAACCTAAGGGACTTAATATTAATTAGATTATTAGTAAGAGGATTATAATTGTATAATCTTAAAGGGCTTTTATGTAAGACTGGTTCTATAAAAGGATGGTTAAGGTGCAAACCCTAGACACACTTTTATAAAAACACAAACCCTAGCTTCCCTCTCAAGTTTACCGCCGTCGCCGCCTCCTTCTTGGCCGGTTCTACCTTTGGGTATCTTGTGCTCGGTTGTGAACTTCCTACTAGCGAGGATTTGTTGTAACCCGCGTGTTACGATCCCGGTGTAGTCGTCAAAGGTTGATTACTAAAACCCTCTATGGTTGTTTATTTTTTATTTGTTTATACGCGTATAACCTTGATCCTGATTTGGAATATTTATTAATCGGATTAATAAATCAAACTTATATAATCGGCTTTTGGTAAATTATATAAATCGCTTCCGCTACTATTTTGATACACTGATTCCCAACAAGAATAAGTATCGGTACTTGGAGAAAAGATTAAGTGAAGAAAGAGAGAGAGTAAGTGAGAGTGAATGACTTTCTTGTACCTGAAGTTACCTATTTATAGCCAGATTTTGGGCGCCAAAAGGAGAGATGAAAACTTAAAGGAATCTTTGCCATTCCAATTAAGTGTTGCCGTTACAGTTAATGCACACGGATTGACTTATTATCAACGGCTGGGAAGATACCACGTGTCATCGTGAGATCACTTATGCTTTGTTGAGGTGACCATGATATCACCATGATCTTTTTGATTGTCTAAGATGCTGCCACGTGGCATTCGGTTGTAACCGAAAAGTGGCCTTGCACGATTGGGCATTAATGGCTTCTAGAAGGTTTCACAGCTGTAACCTATCTATTGCTCGCCATGTGTCCAGTTTGTTACAACAGAAAAGATTCCTTTTGTTGCTTCACCATATCTTATACTCTTGCATCATTTGCTAAGGGAAATACTCAAGATTAACTATCTCATTGCGCGAGGTAATTAAATGATCTTTCTCCTTTCTTAGATATGTGGCATGGAGATTTATGAGACCCTTTTGTTATATTAACTGTCTGCGCAAGGTTTAGGAATGAAATATTACCCAAGGAAATTAATCAAGGTTAACTTTGAACATTGCGTGAGCCCGCGCAAGGTAGTTAAATGATCCTTTCCTTCTTTGGATACCTGGCGCAAAGTTTAATGAAGTCTTTCTTTGGCAGAAATGTCTGCGCAAGGCTTTCTTGTTAGATAATAATGGGTATGGTCTTTTGCTTGGCGCAAGGATTTGGGACCATACCTCTTCAAGTCCCCCAGTCCAGTGTTGCTCCTATGCGCAAGTAGCAAGTAGGTGGAGCACTGGACTTATAAAAAATTATAGTGCTTTTGTAAATAGTCGCGCCAGAGGCAAAAGGAAATTCCTGAAGAAGAAATCCTCAGGATAAGGAGAGGCAATTTTGAATTTCAAAAAAGCTGTCTTGTTTCAGGGGTTGGTGTGAGAACACGTGCTGCTGTGACGTTTTGAGCACTGTTTGACATATGTCAACAGTTGTCAATCGTACAACATTAATTGCCTGATGGCAAATGTGGTTCACACGCGCGCGTGAGGGACAGTTACTGTTTCCCACTCGCCCTGCTAGTGTCTAGGGTTCTGAAAAAGAGGAAGGGCGGTTAGACATCTTTCCAAAACATTTATTGCGGTCCCTATAAATAGAAGACGATCAGATGCCTTTTTCCTTATGCTTTCAAAATCCCTCTTCTTCTTCCTTGAGATTTAAAAACTCATTTTTAGATATCAATGGCTACTAGTACCAGTTCTAGGAAGACCGAGATGCCGACGACATCGTTTCTTCCACCATTAAAATGGAAGAAAGAAGATTTTGATGCTCTGGTTAATAACTTTTTGTTTGCCAAATCCTGGGGGGCGTTCTATCCCAAGGAGGGTGCTACGGCGGCAGATGCTCTGGCCGGTTATATTTCATTATTCTACGATTATTTTGCCGAGGGAAATTTCAGGCTTCCGGTGACCCATTTCATGTTGGAGATTCTTGATTTTTACAAATTCTACATCTCTTAGTTAAACCCTATGGGAATGGTTAGAATCAGGCATTTTGAATTTGTTTGCCGATCGATGAACATAATCCCGATGGTTGAGAAATTTCGAGTCTTTTATCAACTGCACTGTGTTTTAGGGTTCTATTCCTTCCAGTAACGAGTTCAAGCCAAACGCTTGTTGCTTGTTCCTCCCAAATTTTACCACGACTGGAAGCAAAAGTTTTTCTATGTGAAGGCGGCGGTTATTCCGACAACGATGTCATTCCGGGCTGGAGAAGATATAGAACTGGAGACACTGGCCATTCCTAGCAACGAGGTATGGTATCAAAATATCAAGGATGTGCCCAATATCATTTTGCCAGAAAGGGCATTGATTGCTGCTGGAATGAGCATCCTGTGGAAGAAGGAACGTCAAGAGAAACTAATTTATACGGAAGATGGAGTTGGTATGTTACTACATAACTCTTTAGGACCGTTCTTTATAAATGTATATTGATGATGATTATTGCTGTGTTTTGTGATGCAGTTGCGCCGTTATACTTGGTCTCTTTCAAGAGAGACAATGGAAAGATGGCCGCTGTGCCACTTGAAGAGAATGAGGAGCCATGGTTTGATCAAATCCTGGGAAATTTTGAAATCCCCAAGAAAGAACACCTCAACGCGCAGCCCTCCTCTACTACTGGTACGTAGTATGTTGTAAAGCCTGAGTTAGTATTGCAATATTACTATTAGATATTAATTCTAAGTAATATTGCAATGTAACTTATGGCGCAATGTTTTCCCTTTATTTATTGATTATGTAGGTGATTTGCTAAATTTGGGCGTAGGCCCTGATTCAAAGAAGAAGAAAAGACCGCTGCTGTTGCTGTGCTTCCCCAAAGTCAGATGCACCAAAAACTAAGACATCTGCTACTGTGAATCTTGAGGGCAAGAAAGGTACGCGTCTCGTATCCGATTCTTGGTGTGAATATGTGGTGGTGTCAGACTCATTAGAGGGTCTCGCGCCTGTAGGTTTGAGGAAGCCAAAGGAGGATCCTATAGATACATCATCCATTCCCGCTTCCAACCCAGACGTACCCTTGGAAATACCCTCAAGCCCTGAAACGGTGTTGAAGCGCACCTCGAAGAAGAGGAAAGATCCTGAGACTGCACTACCTTCACTGCCGAAGAAAGTTGCGCGGCCGCGCATTGGCAAGAAGAGCAACCTAGATGCTCTAGCAAAGAAATTTTCTCCTGGTATGCCTAATTTTTGGACATTCTATTGTAATAGCTGCGCATTGTCTTGCACTTGGAATTCTGGTTTGACTACTGCATTTGTTTCTTGTAGAGAAAACAGTGAAAGCTGTGCAAGCCACCACAACCTCTGTGCCATCCTCGCGCCATCCCGAAGGTACAAGAGAAGATGAAGTGATTCCCAGCGCAACTCCTTCTGGCGCAGACCCGATTATTCTTGATGCGCCGAAGAAAATTGCTCCGGAAGAAGAGCAACCAAAACCTTCTGTTAAAAATCATGTTGGCGAGCAGGTAAAAGATACTGCCCCCCCTCTGCAGAGACTACAACTGCTGAACAAGAAACGACTACTTTCGATATTCATGCTGAGAATATCACTTCAAATATCAAGGGAGTAGGTCCTTCTACAGCTGGTCAAGGGTTCTCCTCATTTTTTTGACAATCCTGAAGAGGAGTCGCCCATTCGTCCTGAGGAGACCCTTGGGGATTATTACTACCGTACCTATTCCGCCAAGAGAGCCTCCCCGTACACGAGCCAGTGTGGAAATTGAAACAGAGTGATACCTTTACCGATCTGCAAGCTTGCAGGGAGTGGTATAAGGGAATTTATCCGCCAGCGGAGGTAAAACGCAAGAAGAAAAAAATCATGAGCAAACCTATCAATTTTATTTGCAAGAGACAGCCATGGCCTCGTCCACTATGCACCGAATTGTGCGTGAATGGCGCAACATGAACAAAGAGTGGGACGAGGTGGAGGATACAAAGCTCAAGGTCAGTGTTGAAAATGAGGGGTGAAGAAGATGTTGGTTGAGCTAGAGGCTAAGCAAGCCAAATTTGAATCGGAGAAGAAGACGGAAGAATGGTCCGCCACTAGTTGGAAAAACAAGTATGAGGCCGCTGCCGCGCATCATGTTGCAGATCGCAAGCGCTTTGTATAGGCTTGTGATCGTGATAATAATGAAAAAATTCTCTGCACAACGAAATCGAGAAACTTAAAAAAGAGAAAGCCGATGCGGTTGCTGCGGCAGAGGAGGCTCGTTCACATAGGGAGAGGAGCGAGCAGAATGAGGTAGAGACCAAAATGACTCTCCTCCTTAAGAATAAAGAGATTGATGAGCTAACCTCTATGTTATTTGATCAGGAGCGACTGCAAGCGGAGGTTGATTCCTTGAAAAAGGATATCAAACTTCATCGAACTGAGAAGGTCGAGTTGACCCGCCGTCTGGCTGAAGATGAGCAAAAAATTAACAATACAGAGGTCGCTCGTGCCACAGCTGAAAGCCTAGCAGAGTCGTTGATGAATCAGCTCACCTGGCTTCGCGAGTACGGGATTGTGGAGGTACTTATTCCTATCTTGCAGTATGTATGTCTTGATTAATTATCATAACTTAAACTGATGCATTTGTATGCAGATCGCAAATGCCATCTTGAGCTCTACGGAGTTAGATGAAAGAGTAGCAAAGTTGATGGTAGCGGCGCGCAACGATTGTCATGCCAAGGGCTACAGGGAGTGCACACTGCACGAGGCACATGCCTTGCAGACCCAATGGGATACAAGCCGAGCTGCCACTCATGGGATTAATACTTCTGCCATTTATACTGCTGCTAAAGAAAAATATGACCATTTGCAGATCCTTGATCATGGACTTAGTGGACATTGCGCTGCAACAAGACGACTTCGTAGATAGATTAAAAGAGATCTTTGCAGTGGCAGAAAAGCAGACAAGCAAGAAAGTCGTAGAATAGGGAAACTAGATTGCTGGAGTTTTCTTGATGTCGCAATTGTTTTTGATGTATCGTTGCGCGGCTGCGCAAGTACCTTTAATGTGAATATAATATATTTAGTTTACGATGTTTGCATGTGATCAATTACTTGTTCAGGATAGACAAATGAACAATAGTCAATCTCATGTGTGAGCGTAAGCATTGTTTTATCTTGTGGCTCATGAGTATGTGTTTTTGTTTATCCAAAGGAATTGCATGCATTTGTAATAAATATATAAAAGAACGTAAGTAGCGACAGAGTATTTTATTTCATCGATAAAGCATAAAGCTACTATGTCACTAAGATTACAAGCAAGAGTTAATGTAAGCAGGCTCATAGAAAGCGCAAAGCTAATGAGTTCTGAGATTACATGTAACAACGCCATAACTGTTGGGTGTTCCAAGTCCTAGGAACTACCGTTCCGTATAGACGTTTAAGTGTGTACGCGCCTTCACCAAGAACTTCATGAATTACGTACGGCCCTTCCCATTTAGTCGCAAGTTTGCCTGGTTTTTTGGCATTGGATGCCTGTTATCGCGCAAGACGAAGTCGCCAGGAAGGAAAGTGCAGATGCGCACCCTGGAGTTGTAATACTTTTCTAACTTCGATTTGTATTTAGCCTCGTTTATTGCAGCATTCTCTCTGCGCTCCTCCAAGAGGTCTAAATCTAGTCTGCGCTCTTCCATATTAGCATTCTTTTCCATTGCCAGCATGCGGGGAGATGGCAGTCCCATTTCTGCTGGGATCACTGCCTCGGTGCCATAAACCAAGCTGAACGGAGTTTCGCCGGTACTTGTCTTTGGCATGGTGCGATGAGCCCACAGAATACTTGGCAACTCATCCACCAACCTCTGCGCGCAGTGCCTAGTCTTGCCTTAATACCATCGACAATCTGTTTGTTGATACTTTCTACTTGACTGTTGGCCTGTGGGTGTGCAACGGAAGCAAAAACGTGTTCGATGTTCATCTCACGCATCCATTGCTGGAAATCTTCAGAGGCAAAGTTGGTACCATTATCCGTGATGATGCACAGAGGTAATCCAAAACGACAAATGATATGTTCCCAAATAAATTTCCGGGTGACCATTGCTGTGGTTGAAGCTAAAGGCTTAGCTTCCACCCATTTAGTTAAATAGTCGACTGCTATTATGATGAATTTTACTGCGCCCGGAGCATCAGGAAAGGGACCCACCAAATCTATGGCCCATTGTTGAAACGGCGAGGCCGTTGTAACTAGAACCAACGGATTTTTGGGGCACAATGTTTTTGGCGCATGTCTTTGGCAAGAAATGCATTTGCGAAGCTCGTCCACAGCGTCTACGTACATTCCTGGCCAGTAATACCCTGCGCCCACTATTTTAGCGACAACTATGCGCGGTCCTACGTGTATGCCACACAAACCTTCATGGATTTCTCTGAGCAAGTACTGCGCATCATGTTTATCAACATATCTCAGCAAAGGACCCATGTATGACTTGCGATATAAAATACCATCCGCCATTTCGTAATTTAAAGCTTTGCATCAGATCTTTCGTGCTTGCGCCTTGTTGTCAGGAAGTTGGCCATGTTGTAAAAACAAGATAATCGGAGACATCCAGGATGGACTCCCCATTTCGACCATGGTAACTTGCTTTAGCGGAACAGGTGGATTTTTTAGAACTTCGATCCTGACTTCTTTTGCTAAATGCTGAAAGCTCGTGGCTGCAAGTTTGCTTAATGCGTCAGCGTGCTTGTTGTCACTCCTGTTAACGTGTACAACTTTAAACTGTCGGAACTGTCTGATTAACGATTTGGCTTGTTCCAGGTATAATGCCATAATATCGCCTCGCGCATCATAAGTACCATTGATTTGTTCCGCTACAAGACGAGAATCAACGTGCGCTGTTAAATTTGCGCACCCATTTTTATAGCAAGGCGCAAGCCTGCCAGAAACGCCTCATACTCAACCTCATTGTTTGTGCTTTTGAAATCCAGGCGTATAGCATAAGTGAATATTTGGTTATCTGGATTGACTAGTCGAAGGCCTGTGCCGGCTCCATCACTATTAGATGCGCCATCTGTATGTAACAGCCACTCTCTATCATCCGTAATGGGAACCGAATTTTGGATTTCTTCGCATTCTTACGCTTTATCTGCTGGAACTTCAGCTATGAAATCGGCAAGGATTTGCCCTTTAATTGCTGGCCTTGGTTTGTAGACAATATTGTGACCGTCTAGTTCGATAGCCCATTTGGCTAATCGTCCTGAGACGTCTGGTTTAGAAAGAATTTGACCAAGATGATAATTTTTCAAGACATTGATGACGTGCCCTGAGAAATACCTACGAAGCCTGCGCGAAGCATGAACTAACGCAAGTACCAGCTTTTCCATAATTGAGTACCGAGATTCTGGGTCATTCAGCATCTTGCTAATGTAATAAATAGGCTTTTGAACACCCTCTCTTTCAACAAGCAAGACTGCTCCTACCGCCAATTCGGATGCCGCAAGATAAAGGATCAGTGGTTCTTTGCTACGCGGAGCTGTCAAAGTTGGTAACTGAATCAAGCAATCCTTCATGTCTTGGAAAGCTTTCTCTGCCTCCGGCGTCCATTGAAATTTATCTTTCTTTACGCAGTTGCGCAAGGTACGGATGAAAGGATAAGATTTTGCCGCGTGGTTTGCGAGGAAACGATTGAGAGCAGCTAATCGTCCCGCCAATCTCTGCATCTCCTTTACACTTGCTGGAGATGTCATACTTTGAATTGCTTCCACTTTTTCTAGATTAACTTTAAACCCATCCTTTGTGACGATGAATCCGAGGAACTTGCCCTCTTCCATGCCAAAAGAACATTTGCTCGGGTTCAATTTCAAATTAACTTTTCGCAGTGAATCGAAAGTCTTTTGAATATTTTCCGACATCATTTATTCTGTATGGCTCATGATGACTAGGTCATCAAATACACTTCAACGGTTTTCCCAATGTCATCTCCAAAAACTGAATCCATATGTCGTTGATACGTAGCTCCCGCATTGCGGAGCCCGAAAGGCATTTTTGTATAACAGAAAATACCTTTCTCCGTGCGGAAAGCTATCTTGTCTTCATCCTCTTGTTTCATCAGCACTTGATGGTACCCTTTGTAACAGTCGAGAAAACATTTCCAGCGAAATGATGCTAAGGAGTCCACTTTTTTGTCTATTTCTGGAAGCGAGTAACAATCTTTGGGACATGCTTTGTTCAAGTCCTTAAAATCGACACACATGCGCCAACCGCCGTTATGCTTGTTGACCATAACGGGGTTTGCCACCCAAGTTTGATACTTGACTTCGCGTAAAATGCCAGCTTTTAGCAATTCAGCGACTTGTTCGTTCATAGCTTCTGTTTTTTCAACGCCTAAGCTACGCTTTTTCTGAACCACTGGTTCTGCTGATGGGAAAACATTCAAACAATGTTCTGCTACGTCGCGTGGAACCCCTACCATGTCTGCAGGTGTCCAGGAGAAGATATCCGAATTGCGAAACAACAACGCTTTGAGCTTTACGCGGATTGTCATGGACATCGCGGGGCTGAGGATGATTGGTTGCTCCGGATATTTGTTATTTAGAACCCATTTCTCAGGTTCATTTGGCGATATAGGTTTAGCAGCTTTAGTGACTGGTTCTTCAATAGACATAATCTCTTTTCGTGAAAACATGATAGCTACGCCTGTTGGCGTTCGGAAACCATAAGCAGCGTGTGGCGCAGACGTGATCATGCTGAAGTCTCGCTGCGCCCGACCCCTAATAACACGTCATGACGAGAAGTTGCCGGCATCACCATAAAGTTTACTCGAATGGTTCACGAGTGTTTACCGTCCGAAAGAGTTACAGGAAAACTATCTGTCCGAGAGGAAAGACAACCTCATTACAGAATCCAGTTAATGGAAAATCAACTGGTTCCAGGCGTGCCTTATCCTCTGGATCTAGCTATTTGAAACATTGCTCATAAATGATGTCGATAGAACTTCCCGGATCTATGAACATATAGTCAGTTTGGTAATGGCCAAAGATAACTGTGATTACAACTGGTCTTTCTTCCTGAGGTCCGCCCGGAACAACAGGAAAAATCACTTGCTGCTCGCGCCATTTCTCATTTCGAAATCGTTGAACGCTGAGCTTGCGCGACGAGCCTCCTTGAATCATGGTAACTTGCTTCATTTTTTTATTGCTTGGCCCCTCATCCCTGTGCGTGAGTTGCCTGACCTCTTTTCGAACTGATTGCACCGAGTGTGTCAACTTACCACTTTTCAAAGCCTTTTCAATTTCCGTGTGCAGGCTAATGCAATTGTCAGTTGTGTGTCCTGTGTCTTTGTTAAAGTCACAGAAAAGGTTTGGGTCTTGACCCTTCTTGTTCTTCATGGGCTGAGGTTGCTTAAATTGATAATTCTCTGTGTTCAAGACTTCCACAGGAGATTTCGTTAAGGGAGTCCATTGTCGATCCCGATTTTCCTGTTTGATTGCTTTCTGGGTAGTAATCTTATTAATCGTTGCGCGAGCGTCTACTGGCGAATACGGGGAATACGGGCTTTGGTTGGAGTCATTCCATCCTTTCTTGAACTTCCGGCCACCCTTACTCAGATCCTGAGGACGATTCTGAGGTAGTGGTGGTCTGTTAGAATTAAGGTTCCGCTCTGTCTGCGCGTAAACCTTGGCTGTTGCCATTAGCTTATCCCAGCTCTTCGGAAGGCCAGTTATTCCAGAAAGTACTTTTATCATCTCATCGCACCTTACCGCGTATTTGAATTGTGCGTGGATAAGGTCCTCATGAACATCTCCAATCTCCAAAACTTCTTTGTTGTAACGAGTGATAAAATCTTCAAGGTTTTCATCATCCCTCCGCCTGATGTTCATCACATCTGAGGAATCTCGCACGTATCGCCTTTGTTGACTAAAGCGTGTAAGGAACTTCTCCTTGAGATCATTCCAAGAAGAAAGTTTACCTGTAGGTAAGTTATCAAACCAGAGGCGCGCGACGCCGGTAAGAGTTTGTACGAACAGGTGGCACCATATTGGTAATGTCCATCCTCCAATTAGCTATGCGCCAGTGAAGAGGCGCATGTGATCATCAGGATCAGTTAAACCGTTAAACTTGCCTACATTGGATGGTAACTTTGCTCGTTCTAGCGGAGCCAGCGCTATTTCTCTTACAAATTTAGTTTGCTCAGTTGCTTCGGCTGGTCGATATACCAGATTGTAATCATGCTCCGCATCTAGAGTGTATGTTGCACGTATTTTGGGCTTATAATTAACATGATCTGCAGACAGACGATTAAAAACACTTGCACTATCTCCTTCTTCATAAGTTTTATCGTATTCATCGCGTTGGGTGTCCCGCTTCTGTGACGATCGCGGGCCCAAACGTGAGTGAACAAATGTGCGACGTTGAACGTTTTCTTCTTGCTTTCTATTACCAGAATGAACAGAATCATTTCTGGTTTTAGAGTACATTTCAGTTCCATCTACAGACACATGCGAAGGTGCACGAGCGTGATTTTGAGTATTATAACTCAACACTCGAGGTGCCGGCGAAGCACGGACCTGAGGAGCGTTAACCGAAGCTTGAAAAGCTGGAGTTAGGTCTGAGCACATAGTTGAGCATAATAGCGTTTAAAGCAGTTTGAGATTTGATTAACCACGACAATGGAGTCTCTCCAGGTGGTAAAATTGACGCTACATCAACATGAGGAGCTGCCGGAGTCACTGGAATGCTCGCATAATCTGGATCATACGGAGCATCAGCTTCTTCGGATGAATCTTCAACAATTTGTCCGTCGACCTGAGGAGCGTCGACGACGCGACGGATATCAGATCGAGGACCTGGAAACGATGATCCATCAGCCATGATGCTGCAGATCTAGGTGAAACGAAACGAAAGATGAGAAGAGAATTGAAAATCGGTGGGCGCCAATGAAGAAACGTAGACCTAACAGATCGGAATCTGATCAGATCTAGGGTTTGGTTTCTCGCGTAAATGGGTTAATCCTTCGTTTGGCTTCAGGATGGTGATTGCATTTACTTCTGACGATACCTACAAAACAGAAACGCCGTTAGCCTCGTCACGGGGAGATGGGGGTTCTCTCCGTGACCACCCTCCGGCGTGAGAATAAGTATCGGTACTTGGAGAAAAGATTAAGTGAAGTAAGAGAGAGAGAGAGTAAGTGAGAGTGAATGACTTTCTTGTACCTGAAGTTACCTATTTATAGCCAGATTTTGGGCGCCAAAAGGAGAGATGAAAACTTAACGGAATCTTTGCCATTCCGTTAAGTGTTGCCGTTACAGTTAATGCACACGGATTGACTTATTATCAACGGCTGGGAAGATGCCACGTGTCATCGTGAGATCACTTATGCTTTCTTGAGGTGACCATGACATCACCATGATCTTTTTGATTGTCTAAGATGCTGCCACGTGGCATTCGGTTGTAACCGAAAAGTGGCCTTGCACGATTGGGCATTAATGCTTCTAGAAGGTTTCACAGCTGTAACCTATCTATTGCTCGCCACGTGTCCAGTTTGTTACAACAGAAAAGATTCCTTTTGTTGCTACACCATATCTTATACTCAGGCATCATTTGCTAAGGGAAATACTCAAGATTAACTATCTCATTACGCGAGGTAATTAAATGATCTTTCTCCTTTCTTAGATATGTGGCGCGGAGATTTATGAGACCCTTTTGCTATATTAACTGTCTGCGCAATGTTTAGGAATGAAATATTACCCAAGGAAATTAATCAAGGTTAACTTTGAACCTTGCGCGAGCCCACGCAAGGTAGTTAAATGATCATTTCCTTCTTTGGATACCTGGCGCAGAGTTTAATGAAGTCTTTCTTTGGAAGAAATGTCTGTGCAAGGCTTTCTTGTTAGATAATAATGGGTATGGTCTTTTGCTTGGCGCAAGGATTTGGGACCATATCTCTTCAGATAAGTTAAATTTTACAAACATTATAGTTTTCTAGTTTTCTTGTTAAACTAGGTACTTGAATACTTTGAAGTTGAAGGTTGATTCCTTGAAGTAAAGATGAAATCACAATCTAAAAAACAATCTCGAATGGGCCCGAAATATTTGAACAATGCTATGGTTTGTACGGTCGAAAAACTTTTGATATGATAAAACAAAAGACTACGATGTCATGAAACGATTTCAAACTATGAAAACCAGAAGATGACAAATCTATAAGGTATTTATTTTACTTTATTTATTATCGTTTTTTATTATTATTTTTTTGAACGGCTAACTACTTTCCAAGTGTAAACCCACCCTTTCAGAACTATCTCCAAAGGCCGACTACTCGACCACCGCTAGAAAGCGTAGCACACCCCTGATGCGCATAAACCCCGTAGAATAGGTAAAACTGCGTCCCCCGGACTCGAACCCGGGTAAAACCCCGGGCCAAGCCTTAACCGAGATGGGAACAACCATTGCGCTGCAGTGGAGGACCCTCGTTTTTTTTATTATAGTAAGAACACACGGTATTTTTATGAATATCTCTGAGTTAATGAGTTAGCTCCGCCACTACTTTAATTTCTAATTTAAGCTGGTAACTTTGACTCTTTTTAATTGGTTTAAATATAAATCTTTTAATGTGTCATCTTATTATCATATATTTTTAATGATTATGTCGGCCTAGAATCATCTGCCTTTTGTATTATTAGAAAATTTTATAAGACATTTAGTTACAACAGTATTTAAATTTTCCACACCAAGCAAGCAATATTATCATAATTATCTACACAAAACGTTTAATTACAATATTTTTGCTTGGAGAGTGAAACTTCACCGGCTCCCCACCCGCATGGCGTTGGCAAGACGAAACATTATATTCAGGTTGATTTTGGGTTGTGTGTTCTATGCGACGATGAGAGACGAAATCAGCCGATCATATCTCCTCGCCCTGCTTGGTGACATCATCGAGGTCGTGTCACATTTGTTTGTGGTGTCTCTTATTTGCTTTCTCAGTTAGCGATCTTTTGGAATTGCACTTGACTAGTAGATTAAGGAGGTTAAAGTGGTGCACCAGATAATAATCATTGAGTGTTTAAGCATATAAATGGCGAGGAACGAGAAAATGTTTTCAAATAGAAGATGCAAAATTGAAGATATTGGGTCAGCTAAGTCTATGGGCTTCTTATGGCTTAAATATAGGGTTAACTTTTCTAATCTCTAATGAAGTGATTGGTGTAATTATCCTTTCTATATCTTTAGATTTTAGTTGGTGCTTTTTTTTTATCCGGAGACGTTGTGAATAGAAGTTATTTAAAAAAAAAAATCTACACAAAACGTCTTGTGAATGGAATCCTTTGTACATCAATACACACTATCCGGCATTATAATGCATGTGCGAATTTCAACAACCAATTATTGCTTACTCTATATTTGGTGACAATCATTAAATGTATGGTCAAATCAGAGAAATTTTCATGTTGTTGGAGATTGATATGAACAACAGCAATGATGGATAACATTGGGTAAAGACCGGCTTTATACATATATCATTTACAAACCATCTAGACGTCATTACGTGTCATACGTGTTGTATGATAAAGACGAAAAGTCGTCCTACAAATTATAGTTATATGACCCGTATAATAAGACGAAAAACGGTCATATGAGTCATATAAGAGCCAAACCAAAGGCTTAAGCTGTTTTAACCAATAAAGAAATGACTAGTGTGACCTTTAAAAACACATGCAATCTTATATATATTTAAGGTAAGAGAAAATGAATAAGAAACGTATGATATATAAAGAGAAATCCTGTAAGAATTGTAATAAAAGACAATTCTTTATTTACCAAGGTACTTAGTTTTATTAAGGTTATCCGCTAACAAAAAGATTGTGGGTCCCACGTACGCGATACAATGGAAATTACTAGAGGAAGCAAGGCATTAAATTGGAGTGAATCTAGAGTCACATTTTGGATTGCTCTCTACAACTTGGGAACATGAAGTTGGAATATAATTTGAAATGCAAAAGGTATCTTGCTAAGCCAATCATCTTTAAATCAAGTGGTGGAAGGTTTGTATTTTTCTTAAAATATACAACTTCAACTCTTATTTGGTATAGAGTGAGATACTGGTGGGCAGTGATAGAAGACTTTGGGAAACCTGAGATTGATCCTTGAGCCAAACGGTTTTACCGGTAATTTCATAGTTGTGCCTACGGGCGGCTGGGTTACCTGGTTTTTTCTCAGAATTCATGGTGGACTCGGGTTACTTTCTGAGTACTCCGTTTGGTCCAGGAAGTACCTCAAAAGTGCTTTGAAATTGATTTTGTTGGCCGTAAAAAAAAGGTATCTGACCTGACCAGAAAGTTCTTCAAACTAAAACTTTGGAGTTACGTCCAAAGAGAGAGAAAATGTGTTGCAAATGAATTTAGCTGGAAGAAAACTAGTTTAGCAGTAATTTTTTTATATAAGTATAGAAATATAAATACTTTACTTTTTTTTGAACATCAAGGAACTACGTGCCAATTACAATGACACTGGGCGTTGTGGCCAAGGTCGACTACTCGACCTTTGCCAGCCCTTTGGCTCTGCCAGATGCCTGGAAACCCGACCTCCACCCGCCTGAAGGCACGACTGTGGAATAATCGGTAAAACTCGCATCTCATCCAAGACGAACCGGCGTCACCCGTATTCGCTCTTCACATGGATGCCACAAAAAATAATGAGATGGATGAGAGTCGAACCTAGATCACAAGGAACACCAAATTTTTCCCAAACCACTCTACCACTACCTCCTTACAAATATTATACCTCCTTACAAATATTATACTTTTTGATAAATACAAGGAACCCAAACGGGTTACATCCTTTGTTTATTTAACTCTTAAATTTGTAAAAATTAAATAAAAAATTTATTTCTAAATTTAATAAATGAAAAGAAAAGGTTGTTTAGTCAATTTAAGATAACCCATTTAATTAATTTTATTTTTTCTGTGAAATTGTAAATTACAAAGCTTTGTCTAGACTCCTCATTTCGCATGCTATTAAAGGAAAATTACATTGGGAAATCATTAATCAATTAATCAAGTTGTCGGTTTCATTACCAAAAGTGGTAATTATTTTCTAAATCACTTTCCCTGTAATGGGGGTCGGCCAAATTGTCCATAACTGATTATTCAATAATTACTAACAATTATTGAATATAGTATGAGTTATAAACACATCGAATCGAATATTTAGTATATAAAAAATGATAAATATAATATGAGATATATAAACAATAAACAAGTAATAACTATTAACTTATGCACAATGTAAATTTGCTAACATATATAGTTTTGTGATTTTTGCAATTAGATGTTTTGATTGTGAGAAGTATGATATTCGGGTTCGTGTAATCGTAAAATATAATACTTGCTCCCCATTCAAGTAGCTTGAATCTCGAAATTTGCTTGAAAGAAGATCGGAAATAGCTATCTCAAAAGCGACTTGCTTTTAAAACAAGTTGAGTTTGACTTGACAATGGCTCAACAGGGTTTCGCTTATGAAGAACCCTACTACTTATAAAGCGGATCAACATTCTCTTGGTATTTGAACTTAACCCTTTTATAACACCCCAAGTAAAGAAAACATAGTATGACGTGGCAAGGAGGCGTGTGTATGTAGGATGTCTGAGGGACGAATCATTATGATGTACGTGCTTCATCTTATTGTGACAATTGTTTTATGCGTATACTTGCTCCCCATTCAAGTAGCTTGAATCTCGAAATTTGCTTGAAAGAAGATCGGAAATAGCTATCTCAAAAGCGACTTACTTTTAAAACAAGTTGAGTTTGACTTGACAATGGCTCAACAGAGTTTCGCTTATGAAGAACCCTACTACTTATAAAGCGGATCAACATTCTCTTGGTATTTGAAGTTAACCCTTTTATAACACCCCAAGTAAAGAAAACATAGTATGACGTGGCAAGGAGGCGTGTGTATGTAGGATGTTTGAGGGACGAATCATTATGATGTACGTGCTTCATCTTACTGTGACAATTGTTTTATGCGTTATGTAGTACTTTGTAACGCTCCAAAACCTGAACGTTAATTTACTAGTATGTTTTATTTTGTGTCGTACGGTATATGGTAACTAAGTTAGTTAACTTAGTAAAAAATATGCAAGTTAAATTATAGGGAAGGAAGTTTCTGACCAAACAAAAGAATTAACTAAACTAAGGGACTTACGTTAGACATGTTAGAAAGTTAATTTATTAAAAGGATGAGAAATTGAAAAACCTAGACATTGGTGTGTGTATATGTCGATGTATAAAGGGAGGGAGAGAGGGAGAGGGAAGAACTCTCTTTAGTTCATTCGATCACAGAATTCAGTCAAATCAATGTCAAATTGGGTGATGATACCTTGCATGAAGGAAAAATTCTCACCATCTCATTGTCACACCCGGACCCGCAGCGGAATAAGAGTCGGGGCATAATTGGGTTATCACCAAAGCTCATGACATTTACTAATATGTTTCATATTTAATAAAGTCAAAGTTACATTTCCAAAAATCCAAATATGTTCATTCAATACAAAGAAAATAAACCAAACATAACAATCCCAACTCTAAATCGTTTTATTCTTCTAGTCTAAGTCCTATGTGTTCCTAGCTGCTGCTGGTTCACCTGTATCATGTGTAAAATGGGGGTTTTTGGGTCAACATAAGTTGGCGAGTGAACCTTATTAGATAAACATTTATTAATGAATTACTTGTTAGTTTATCAAAGTAAAATTGTGCATAATCATAGATGAGCAAATGTAAATAATCAAGCAATGGCAAATAGCAGTCACAACTATAACATACAATAACATATGACAGCATACATGAACATACCAACATCATACTGTAAATAACATAAATGAAACTGTGCGATCAAGGCTCAATCAAACGGAGCCGATCGTATTGCATGTACTGAAAATGAAAATGTCTGTGCGATCAAGGCTCAATCAAACGGAGCCGATCGTATGTGGGCACGCCAGGTTCAACCTCATAATGAAATGGGGAACATGCTCAACGCTCATAATGTAATGGGGAGCGGCGGCCTATGAAATTGCATGTACTGAAAATAATAAACTTGCATCCACAATAACTACACAACAGAAACAAACTGAATACACTAGTTCATGATATGATGTATGCACAATGGTTTAAGTATAATATATATATCAAGACACATGATACACCCCAAAACGTGATTAAACGGGGAATTTGTAAAGATTCACTCACATTGGGTGCGTTGGATTGGAGATGGTGAGATGCGCACGAGTTAGATGAGCGGAACAACGAGAAATACTAACCTAAATAATAACGGAAAAATATATTAAATGAGTGGATTTTATTAAGGATTTTAATGAAATTTTTAGATATATTTTTGTGAGTTTAAGGCTATTTTCTATCTTTAAAAAATGTTATTTTTAAGTATTTTTAATTGATTTTTAAATTAAATTAAATAAATAAAAATATAAAAAAATTTGTTTATTTTGCGTTGACCGTTGATCGTTGACCGTTGACCTGTTGACTTGTTGACCGGTTCGGTCAGGGACATGGTTTGCGCTGGGTGAGGCTCGAACCCGAGACCTCCCGTACGCGTGCACGCAGCTCTACCAACTGAGCTACGTGTCTAACCCGAAATAATCTTGTTTTTAATTATACTTATACACTTATTCAATTTAACCGAATTTCTTTTATTTGCAAAAACATTTTAATTTAACGGACCGGTGCTAGTGACGGGTTTCGAACGCGCGACGTATAGTTTAATGTTGCACACAGTCCACCGCTGGACTGTGTGTCTAACCTGGTTATTATCTCGGTTTTTTATTATACTTAACCACTAACTGGGTTAACCCGGTTTAGTTTTTAAACAAAAAGGCATTTTATTATATAAGGAGTGCGTATAGCAGGAATCGAATTCGGGACATGCGTATGTATTGTGCACACAGTCCACCGCTGGACTGTGTGTCTAACCCGTTTAAACTACCAATTTTAATTATACTTATAGTATTACCAGAGTTCATCTTCTTCACTGGATTTTTACCGACGGCAGTTTACATCATTAAAACTTGTTAATTCGATTGCTAAGCATTACACAAACTGATAAGAGATAGCAGGGATGACGATTAGAGGAAGAACATACCGGTGAACGTTTGGTTACAGAGTTCCGGCAGGCGTCGGTCTCTGTTTTTGTGCACCTCAACTGAATAGACAATTGACCGTTTCTGATTAGTCCATTGTGGAATTGAAGTGATAAACAAACGTTAACGATGTGTTTGAAGGTCCTTACCGTTTCACAGACGGAAATAACGACTTTCAGAATCTTTCCGGCGAACTGGAATTAGTTGAATACAGCGCCTGAATTCAATTTCAATTGAGTGGTTTAAGTTAGAAATAGCTTAAGAATTGTTGAACTACAACGAATATTGAAAGATTTACCGTTTGAGGATGAATACGGTTTTCCGGCGACTTTTGCAGAAAATTCCGGCGAGCTGTTTTAAGCGTTCTGATGGTCTGAAAATGTGATGAAAGTGAAATTGGATGCTGGTATGATATTTCTGAGTCGAGAGAGTGATCTTGGGTTGAAGTATTCTGGATTTGATTACATTTCGGTTATGAAGACCGATAATGATGAGACTTGATGCTCAATCAATTCTGAATTGATTAAAGACATCGGTTCATCGGTTATGAACGTGAATACGCGAGAAAACAAACGATTTGACGATTGATTTGCCGATTTCTGTTTCTCAGTTGGCGAAACCGGTTTTAACCGAGTTTGTGTATAAATTTCATTTATTTCCTAGAGATAACAGAAAACACAAAGTGGCGGAGTGGTGATGTGAGTGTATGTTAAGTCGTTGGAGTTGTTCTTGGCTGACCCGGGTTCGAGTCCCGGCAGCAACATAATTTTTTTATTTATTTTGTTTTAACTTTTTATCAAATATAATTTTTATAGTTTAGTTTATTTATTAATTATGTATCGTTTAAAATCAAAATAATCATAAATATTCAACGTAACTTTTATAACTTGATATTCGATTACAAAACAGAGCGGGTTTTGAAAACCCGATTTTTACAAATGTTACACTCATCCTAACAAACATGTGGTAAATTGTAAATAGTGATTTGGTGATTTTGCAAGAAGTGGGTTTATGACCAATCCATGAATTAGTATGAAAATAAGCATGAATATGTGTTAGAGTCGCCAAATAGAACTAAAATTATGAATGATTTTAAGTAACTGGATGTTTGAAGGTGAAACCCATTAGAAGTGGTGAAAATGGCGACATGGGTGTGTCACCCCTGTCAAAGTCTTGTGCAAATTTGATGTATTGTGCAGTATGTGATGGACACTTGTTAGTTACTGAGTATGGTAAGGAATTTACTTGATGTTTAGTTGTGTTGATGAATGAAAGCACGTAGTAGGAAGTAAAGCTTGAAATACTTGTACATTATGCTTAGATAGTTGTACGCACACCAAGTGTTTGATTAAATGTTTAGGTAAAGTTGGAAGGTGAAATTCTATGCAAGAACTTGGTAAATAGGTGTAGAATGTAATAATAATGTAATTTTTAGTAAAATTACATGAGGAAGGGGCTGTTTGGAAACTTCTGAATGGTTAAGTGCTGAACCAGTAAGAGGTCTGAATCATTAAGTGTTGAACCATTAAGAGGTCTGAACCATTAAGAGGCAGTATAATGTTTAACCATTCAGAGGCAAATGTCTGACAAATTCATATTAGAGGTCTTAACCATTCAGACTTTGTATAATGCTTAACCATTCAGAGACAAATGTTTGAACCATTCAGACATTGCTTGCGAAACAAACAGTCTGAACCATTAAGTGCTGAACCAGTAAGAGGTCTGAACCATTAAGAGCCTCATTAAGAGGTAAACAAACAGCCCCGAAGTTGTGTTTGATTTAATCGATATGAAGGTTTTGTTTGATTTCATGATTTGGTAGAAATGTGCATTAGTGGTTTGCACTATATGCTTGAATGGTGGTGCACAACATGTGTCGGACTAGTTGCTTAATGGTAATCTAGAAATGGATGTGTACTAAAGGTATAACTTGTGGACTTAATAGTAAAGGATGATGTTGAGAATATGTTAGTTTGCTAATTGTGACTTATACTTCTCAGAAGTTGTTCGGTCTTTTCCTTATCATGAAATGAATTTGTGTTACAGTTCAACATTTTTATTTGTGATTGTTAGATGTCTTTGAGTCGTATAGTATTTTGCAAGTCTTTTTAAGATATGGTGATGTGTAGATACTTATCTTAATTTATACAGAGGTAATGAATACACTTTATCCTATGTTTTATACTCAAGTTGTCTTGTTTAAATTTGTGAGTTTTAGCATAAGTGGTTAAAGAGCTTAGAGAAAAAATTGTTGTAGAATGTTCATTCCTGTCTATGGGTGAAGGTATAACTTTGTTAAGTACCATGGAGTTATATTGTTTTAGAAACTCACCCCGTATATGGGTTTTTTAGAAACTTAAATCCACTGAGCGTTTTAGCCTAGGAGCTCATCCCCATACATGAACCTTATCATGGAGCTTTATTTAAGGAGCTCACCCTATGATAGGATAAACAAGACAAAAGATACGATCACTTGAGATGTTCAGTCATTTTGTTCGAAATACAAGGAAAGTGGTGGGATTCTCAGGCCACCTTTTTTTTGCATTTCTATCAAGCAAAGAACCGTTTGAGGCATTTTTCGTTCCAGTATCCTAGAATCTATTTTCCATCTTTTTTTTCCAATTTGCAAGAGCCTTCTTTGCTTGTTTATGTGATAAAGTAGGGTCCCTCCCATTGTGGACTAAACTTTCCCAAGCCTTGCTTTTAACTAGCCACGCTGAGTTTTAAGACCATATCGCTAGGCTTAAAGGCTTCATGCGCGATCCTATTATTGTAGTAGATTTCCATATTTGGCTTATATCTTACTTCATTGATCCTTAAGAGCTCCCTTACTTCCTCTTTGAGATCGTGGTTCAACATTACCTCAGAATTACTTTGCCTTCATGTAACACTCTAACCCCTTTTAATGAATAATTTAATGAAAGGATGATTTGGTGCCATATATTTTTAATTTAAAAACAAATAACTTACTCGCCTGGGTTAACCAATAACCCAGATGAACCGACGTAACGAATTATTTCACTTGAATTACATTTTACAATTTAAAGGTTTTAAACCCAAAAGCTTTTTCCATGCATTATCATGCTTTAACCTTTTCACAAAAGGATGCTTCCACGAAAGAGGCGGTTTAGGAGTGTTCAGTTCTTCGGGTGCTTGGTCGTCCTTCCGTCCAGTACCCGCTTCAGAGACAACCTATCATAAAACAAAATATACAATTAGTGTTTAAGTTAAACGATCAGCGCGTTCAGATTTAACGAAGAAAACATTTTTTGCTTAAATAGGGTGCCCCGCGCGTCGTAGAGGGGCTACCTAGCTCCTTTGCGTGTCGCGGGGAAGAATTGTTTGACTTTTGTTGACTTAGCACACTCCCGCGCGTCGCAGCGGGTACAAGTGTCCCCCCCATGTGTGGCGCATGGGAACATTTTTCCAGAAGTTTTGCAGAGCTGGGAAATTTATCCCCTGCACTCTTTTCTGCCAAAATTTCACAATTTTCGCACCGAACCCAACTTCAAGTTTATTATTTTTAAGACTTTCACCCATAATTATATGTTCAAACCCATAACCCAAACCCGGATCCTTTAGTTTCTTAAATCATTCTTTCGGTTCGAAGTTAATCACTCACCCGTTAGGAGGCATTATGCATTCGAGTTCATGCCTCATATTTTCTTATATTACCAAAATGATCAATTCTATCAAAGAACTCATTTTTAAATGGACCCTATAGGTAGTTTGCAAGAAACATTATCCGAGGGCGTTCTAGTCAATTTTAGTCCTTTTTCGAGCTAGAAAACCTTTTTATAATTTTAAATGAAAACTAGCGGGCACATTTAGCTCATTATCCCGTCTAGATTTATTATGTCCTCAAGGGCATAAAAGTTTCCAATGGTTTAGTGGTTTAAAATCCATTTGGTCGAAATTTCGCATCGTTGACATGTTATTGTCTCTAAAGGCTGTTTATCCCAAATGCTAGGTATTTCTCACTTGAGTTAATCTATATTCCACACCTGGACTAACCATATTTTGCCAGGCCATAAGTCCTTACCGAAAGTATAATCCTTTACACATACCTCTCGCGGGTCAAAGTAATGACCCGTTATCAATACCCCGTGATTTTATTCACTAATTCTTGGCAATGCATCCCCGTATATTATGCTTACCTGTAAGTATGAAACTTAACAAACAAAGCATCAAATATCGTATCCAAATGGTGACAGCATCACCATTTGACCCGTTTGACCCGGTTGTCCATTTGACTTGTTCATAGCTTACCCTTTTAGCGTTTCAACTAACTATGTATTGTTTATTGTCAAATGGTGCATACTTACTATCTTACTCATTTGACCCGTTATGGTGTACGCCATAGGGTCCTATATTAAACGTTCACTGGTTTATCACCATAACATGGTTACTTACCATTTGACTCGTCCGATATCATCAAAACATGGTTACTTACCATTTTACTCATTCGACCTAATTGGTTCACGTCAGGTGGTCTTATTTTTAAAGTTTATTGATTTATCACCAAAACATGGTTACTTACCATTTTACTCGTCCGACCTGTATTGGTTCACGTCAGAAGGTCTTACCATTTGACGTTATCGTTTATTTCCAACAATAGCACGTCATAATTTTATCTTTTGGCCCGTTTCATGGTTTACATAAACGGGTCTCAACATTAACAAGTCATTGTTTATTTCCATCTACAGTATGTCATAATTTTATCCATTTTGACCCGTTTCATGGTTTACACCGTGGGGTCACAACTTTATATTTTTGCTTTTGCATTTTTCATCCAAAATGCCCATAAACTCCTCGTTTTCTCCAACTTTGTCTTTAGCATTTTGTTTAAGACCTGAAAACCCAAAAGTACATGATTAAGTACCTAAATGTCAAATTGTAGTAAAAAATGCGTAAAACGGGAGTAAAATGGTGGACTAAAACATGTATAATTTGGTGTATATCATTGGGGAACCATAGATTAAGGGAGTTGCAAGAGCTGCTTGAGGGTGTACTCTTGACTGATTGGAACCCTTGAAGGTATGTGGATGTTTTTGGGCCAGCCGCAACCCTTGAAGCTTCGTAGGTTTCGCTAGCACTGAAAAGAGGTGGTAAAGGTGAAAGGGTTTTTGAGGCTCTTCATGTAGTTAAACCTAATCCTTATGGTGTGAGATCCATTATGTCCATGGGCAATTCTCTTAAATGTAATAAGTTTTTTTTACCCTTTTGGTGTGAAATCCATTATGTCCATGTGCAACAAGTGGTCAGATCTGCGTGAGGGGTTCATGATCCTGAAGGGAGACGGGGTTCTAGACGATGTGGACTTCTAGAACAAAGGTTCAATGGAGGTTTCGTCTAAACTGGGGGATGACACCATCAACCCAGATGGGGAGACATGACAATGGTCTCGAAAGTGAGTTGGGCAGCTGGGCGACTGAGTGACCTCATTGGGAGTGTATTCCATTGACATGAGAAGGTGGAATTTAGAACAGAGAGTCGGACTACGAAAGAGGCTTGTTCCAAGTAACCTGCCCCACGGTGGGCGCCAACTTGTTGAAACAACAAATAACCGACAAAGGATATTATAGACGTCTCCTAGGCTCTCAGGCTTAAAGGGTTCTACTAATACAATAAACCGTTGTCTTGACGCCAGAGGGGGTCTCCTGTGTTTGGACTCCAGCGTGAAAGTAAGTTAGATGTTCACTGGGAGGATACATAATTGAGACAGTGTAGTGAGGGTAAATGCAAGTAAGGGGAGTATCGAATGGTACATGAGAAGCCCAAGGCATCTATATATAGTTGACCCTTTTCAGCCTAACTTGCTTGGGAGGCAAACTCCGTGGCTAAAATGGGTAAGGAGGGAGTCTCCTTTCCAATTTGTAGGCTAAGACTTTACCCTTTTAGGTGAGTGAGAGTTTTATCTATTGGATATTAGATCTCCCTCACGCAACCACATGTTGCCACCAACATGGGGACTCGTGTTCGATGATCAGACATGGAATGCCATTGTTGACACGTCCCATTGTGGTAGATGCTTTTGAGCCATTAACCATTCGAGCTTACGAAGCAAGCGTTTAGAAGTTGGTAAACCTACCTACACCATCAGTATCATCTCACGTTGGTTCAAGTATGAAGCAAATTATTTATAAGCCTTTATAAAAACAAGGTTCCTACTCGAGCTTCACAAGACAATTTCACTTATTGTGAAGACAAACTGAAACTAGATGTTTTTATCTCATTTTGCATTGAGTTACGTATGGAAGTAGTATAGAGTCCTTTTATCTCTAAATGTACGCTATTATTAGATTATGTGTTGTGGAATAACAATCCTACTCAATAACTAGCTAAAAGTGCCACTACGTCACCGCCACCTAGACATTGGAGGAATAACTAATTACGCAATAACTAGGCATAATAGAACAACTGAAAAATAAAAAATAAAAAAATATATGATTGATTGTTAGGGTGGGCCCCATCTTCACGCCCACTATTGAATGGTGGTGGCTTGGATGACGCCCCCGAATAACTACTCGGCATGGCGTTAGGCGCCCCACCCGATTGATGTGGCATGGGACACTAATCAACAACGGATAGCTTTAGGGTGGATGGAGCACATTTCTAGTGTCACACCCAACCGATGGCGGAATCATCGGGGCGCGGCACTAAGCGGTTCAGATTGTTCGAGAGAATCTATAACGACTATTTTTAAATGACAATATTTAAGCGTTAATTTACCATACAATCAACATAAAATCATTCCATAAATCATTACAAACTCAAGCATTCTCAAACAATTCATAATGTCGATTACAATTTTATTATGAGTTTCTAAACAAAATCCTAAGTCCATTTGCAGCGAGTAGAAATCTTTAACCTACAACATACGTTAAAATAATTGTCAATACAAAAATGTATTGGCGAGCATACAGGTTTCGATATAATAGCATAGTAGATAAAAAGGTGTCGCGAATTTCCACATACATAAACATGATACACATAACATATAAATTCACAAGACAAATTTCACATGTTAAGCTCTCGAAAAAGGCTGCGAAGCGCGATGTGTTCCTTCCTAACTAGACCCGTCGGGTGTTAGCCAAACTATAGTACCATACTAGCTAAGGTGGAGTTAACGAAAATGTGTCCTAGTTTACATGTTCCTAGCATCACGCATAAATATGTATAACAGATATTCACGTGTGATAAAATCAGTTTAGCGGGTATCGTGTACTTTGATAGGAATGTATGTTACACCCAAAAGTGCATTAAAGCGAAAATGGGTCAAGTATACTCACAGCCGGTTCGATTAGAGAGAGAGATAGAGGGGATCTGATGTAGATGGAGTGGAGCGCCGGATCAGCCAATCGAACAGAAGTGCATCAGTCTTCCGAATTGCTGAAATGGTCGAAACGGGAAGGAGCAGAGTAGAAGTTCGGGCGAAGTTGTACCAAATCTCTTGGATTTGGTACAAGTTCGGGCGAACTTGACTGTTTGGCTGGCTGAAAGTACAAGTTTGGGCGAACTTGCCTTGTTGGTTGAGTTTGACACAAGTTCGGGCGAACTTGATTGAATTGTTGAAGGTTTTAGGCAAGTTCGAGCGAACTTGGTCACCAATCTGGTGACAAGTTCGAGCGAACTTGATGTTTTCCGAGTGAACTTGACTGTTTTGGCATCCAAATCGTGCGATTTCGCGTCGTTTGCTGAGGAAATCAAGTGTCCATCCCTCCAACCTTAAGCTACTGAGCAAAACCTAGCCTGGAGAGTTTCTTTTGGAGCGATTTTAGCCATTTTACAGAAACTCGGACTAATCCGGGCGAACTTGATGGTTCGTACGGGTTAGTCCAGTTTGTGCAAAGTGACAATTTCGTCCTTGTGCTTCCGGATCTGATATTTTGCTTGACAATGCCTCGTTACACTTCAAAGTGAACGAAACATACGTCATTTAGTCCGTATTTTGTTTGAAAATCGATATTTTAAAAGGTTTTACTTAGATCTAAGTATAGATCTAAGTGAAAAACAGATGTTTTGTTATAAAAAGATGAAGATTTTCGTAAACAGAAGAGTTTTGATGAAATCGAAGGTAAAACCTTGTGCAAAATCATTGTAAAGATGTTGTTGTAGCTTGAAAACAGGTTGATTCTTACTTAGCAAACGAAAGTATTCGATCGGGAGAGCTCTGAGCGAACTTGGTCAGCAAGGGGAGCATGAATGAGGAGGCTGGGTATTTATAGGTGAAGCGGAGAAGTGGCTGATTGAGATTAAGTTCGGGCGAACTTGACTCCATTTCAAGCGAACTTGGCACAAGTTCGGGCAAACTTGGCCAGTTCTGCTTGAATGGTTCAAGTTCGAGCGAACTCGTTAACTGATAGAAGATTTTTGTTGCCTGAACAAGTTTGGATGAACTTGGTGTTACCAAGTTCGGCCCAACTTGGCCTATTGGCGAAGTTTTGTTCGTTAATTCCGTGTTAGGTGCCCGTTCGACGACTCCGTTTGTATTAGATAGATATATTTAGCGTTTTAGCAAAGCGTTAAGCGTTATTAATCGATTAAATTAAGTTAAGATTCGATAAGTAAGCGAGGTAGCATGCGGCTTTGTTCCCAAGTCTTGCGAGAGTCGCGTTGTAGTTTAAGCGAGCAGATAGCCTTGGAAACTTCACACAAAGTTTATAGTATTTAGCAAGTGCGATATGAGTGTAAGCGTTGTGATGTGCAATGTGGTGCGAAAATATGCGATATAGCGTAGTAAGCGATTTAGGTTACATTATGATCCGAATCTCTGGTGCTAGGCGTAACGAGAGTGACGAGCTTGCGAGGAAGCGGGTTGTTACAGTCTCCCTTACTTTAGGAAATTTCGTCCTGAAATTTATTCGAAAGGAAGACTTGAGAATTGACACGAATAGATAGCGATAGGCAGCGGTAAGACATTTAGCGTAATTCGAGGATGAACGAGCGGTCGGTCGAGTGGTGACGAGTGAAGGCGTCTGGAAGTGTAAAGAATCGATGAGTAAAAGCGAATTAGTTGAGTCGTGGTTGATAACTCACGAGCTGGCGATCCAAAAATATTTTTAAGTTCTCGAAATTTTTTTTGTTAAACCATTACAAAAAAGGCTTTTGAAAGGAAACTTGATTTATGAAAATTCTCACAACTCGGCGTTAGGTTGAGTTGATTTACACTCAGGTTGTAAGAAGGACTACTTGTCCAAAGGTTTTAATAAGAATCACAACAGTTAGAAAAATTTCTATTTGTTTTCAAACGTAAGGTAAAAATAAAATTTAACGGTATCAAAAAGTTTAGTTAGCGTCGAACCCCACATGGCATCCTTCCACGAAAGTTTGTTGATATGGCTAAAATACTTATATATAGGAAGTACCAGCAGCGTTTCCACCATGTTTTAGCCATATCGCCTCCGTCTCGTGGGCGATGTCAGGTGTGTTGACGAGATATGGATAGATTTCAGTATCCTTGGTCCAGGTGGGAAGGGTTGGACCAAGAAATTATGAGGCTTGAATAACGTCGAACCCCACATGGCATCCTTCCACGGAAGTTTGTTAATATGGCTAAAACACTTATATATAGGAAATACCAGCGGCGTATCCACCATGTTTTAGCCATACCGCCTCCGTCCCGTGGAGTGATGTCATGTGTGCCGACATGACATGGTTAGATTGACGATTGGAATAGCGAAGCGGTAAGAACGAGAGATGCGATAAGCGTTAAAGCGTCATGAGGCGAAGACGATATGCGAAGAGATAGCGTTCGAGCGTTGAGATGGGAAGGCGATAAGCGATGCGATTGCATTATGCGTTGAGAGCGATAAGCGATAAACGATAAGTGATAAGCGATAAGCGATAGGCAGTAAACGATAAGCGATTAGCGATGCGAGGTAGATCCCTGTGAAAGTACGATTGCGTTGCTATAGATTCGCGGGGTACCTAGCGTTTGCGCGATCGAGAAAGCGATGAGATGTTACACCTTTGCGAAGGAGTTTAGCGTGTGAAAATAATCATCATGATCTGGAAGGTCTAATAACGTTCAACTACACATGGCACGTCTCCACGGAAGTTTGTTAGCATGGCAAAGCACTTATATATATGAAGTACCAGCGGCGTATCCACCTTGCTTTAACCACACTGCCTCTGTTCCGTGAATATGTGTCATGCTTTGTCGACATGGTTAAAACGCTTATGTATAGGATGTACTGTCGACGTATCAACCATGTTTTAACCACGCTTTTAACGTTAGGGTACCATTAGAACTCATTACGATCCCCGTGCAGACCCCAAGATAATCCCATGTGCACCCTTGATTAGTTTGGTGTTTACATGTTTATCGTAACTTTTTTAAAGGCGCGTAGTAGGGGCAAAAACGTATTATATCGTGATATACTATATAACATTAGTAATAATAGCTAGTGTGTGTGCTTAGACTAAGTGCGAGGACTCGAGATAGTAAGACGTCGTCGTATGTTGAAGCGACGTCGAATAATAGATTATAAAGCATAAGTAATAGCGTCGAAATTCGTACCATTGAGGATGTCATCCTACGCCTGGTCGATGTTGATATCGACGTCTTCTCCTGCTGCGGCTGCTGGTGCCTTTGGTGCGGGAAGTGATAGCATCTCGGGTTGTCGTGGTCCTGTGCGGCAGTGGCTGGTGAGGTGGCCGTAGCAGTCGCAGTTGATGCAGTAGCTGCAGCTGGCTTCGGCCCGGTGGTGATAAGTACACATCTGACACTGGGGGTAAGGTCCAGTGTAGGCACGCCTTGGTAGAGGTGCAACTGTCTGAAGAGGTTCATGGTTGAGCGGCTCAGTTGTGGAGTAGTTGAAATTCGAGCTCTTTCTCTTGCGGCTAGGCTCGGCGGCAGCTTGCGGCGGTACGTCCTCCTCGTCGTCATCATACAGCTCGATAGTCGCTTGGTTTAGCTTCTTGGTGGAATCCTTGGAGAAAAATCCAGCCAAGACTCGCTTGTCGTTGATTTCTGCGACCAAGTGATAGGTTTCTTCAATGGTAGCCGGTTTTGTAGCTTCGACAAAATCGCCCACACAATCAGGCAAAGTACGTATGTACTTTTTGATAGCCTCTTCAGGAGTGTCGACCTGGCTTGGGCAGATGATGCTAAGCTGTTTAAACCTTGTTGTGAAGCCGGCGTTATCACCTTCGATCTGTTTGATTTTCCAAAATTCGTTCTCTAGCTTTTGGACTTCGTGGGGAGGGCAGTATTCTCTCTTCATAAGTTCATTCAGTTCTTCCCACGATAGCGCGTAAGCTGCGTCGTTCCGACGTTTGATGCGCTCGGCTGTCCACTAGTCGAGTGCTCGAGATTCAAATACTCCGGTAACGCATGTGGTATGAAAATGCTCTGGGCACCCACTCTGACGAAGGGTAACGTCGATGGCATTAAACCACTGGAGCATTTGAGACACACTTCCTTCACCTGTGAAGACCATCGGGTCATAGGCCTTGAATTGCTTGTAGGAGAAAGTAGACTTCGGTGCGTCGGACTTAGAATCTTCCGATGTCTGAGAGTTGTGAGGGCTTGAACTTGGGTGATGATTTGAGGAATGACCTTGGCCACGAGCGAAGCAATCCTCTTATCTGAGTTTCTTCGGGCTTGACGTCGCGAGTTGGAAGCGTTCGAAGACATCTTGACAAAGAGATTTTGGAATGAGATTCGATCATATTGATTTTGTAATTGCGATGCGATTTAGCGCGTTAAAAACTTGTTATAGTTGATATAGTAACACGTATTTCTAAGATTCACATAGGAGCCACATAGGAAAACACATATATCCTAATTTCTCACGTATTCACATAAGCACGTGTAATCACATACTATATATGTATATATATTTAGATACGTATATATGCTTGCTGGTATAACGTGAGGACGCGGTTAGGAGGGTTGTTATGATTTAGTTATGTTGCGGGTAGTAGCTCTTGTTTTAGATTGCGATGGCTGTGCGAGTTGTGCGCATAACATAGCAAGATGAAAGCGATAATGCGGTAATCGAAATACGATAAATCGAAAATGTTTAAAATTTAAAATTTGTTTAAATGTGCGCGAAAGACATGAAAATTGATGATGCGTAAAATCGACGATTGCGGGCTTAAAATCAATGGAGCGTCCTGGTGAAGAAACGTAGGGCTAACAGATCGGTATCTGGTTAGATCTAGGGTTTGGTTTCTTGCATAAAATTGATTAATCCTTCGTTTGGTTTGACTGTGGTGACCGTAACTACACTCCGACGATACATGCAAAACAGAACGCGTTAGCCTCGCCACAGGAGAAGGGAGCTTTTCTCCGTGACCACCCTCCAGCGTGAGAATAAGTATCGGTACTCGAAAAATAGTTTAAGTGAAGTAAGAGAGAGAGTAAGTGAGAGTGAATCCTTTCCTTGAAACCAAAAGTTACCTATTTATATCCAGATTTGGGCGCCAAAAGGAGAGATGGAAACTTAACGGAATCTTTGCCATTCCGTTAAGTGTTAATATTGCCGTTAGTGCAAATGAATTGGTTCGTCATCTACAGCTAGGGAGATGCCACGTGTCGTCGTGAGATCACTGTGCTTTCTTGAGGTGACCATGCCATCACCGTGATCTTCTTGATTATCTAGGATGTTGCCACGTGGCATTCGGTTGTAACTGAAAGGTACCCTTGCACGATTGGACATTAAATGCTGCTTAGACGTTTCACAGCTGTGGCTCTCTATGGCCTGCTGCCACATGTGCATTCTGTTCCAACAGAAAAGATTCCTTTTTCCTCTGCACCATATCTTGTGGACAGAAACTCTTTGCTAAGGAAAAGTCTATCAAGATTAATTGTTTCCCTTTTAGATGCCTGGCGCATAGAATTGTACACCTCCTCCGTTGTGTTGTGGGTTGTGCAAGGTTTCTGGGAACCAACAATGACTTAGGGAATTCTCAAGATTAACTATCTTCCTTACGGTAGCTAAATGATCTTTTCCCTTCTTTGCTTTTTAGCGCAGAGTTTGCTAAGTTCCTTCTTTGGTACAAATGTCTGCGCAAGGTTTCCTTGGCAGTTAATAGTGGGTATGGTTCCCTTGCTTGGCGCAAGGTTTTTGGGACCATACCCCTTCAAGTCCCCCAAGTCCAGTGTTGCTCCTATGCGCAAGTAGTAATAGGTGGAGAACTGGACTAAATAAAAATGGTGTGTTGTATGCTTGTAAATAGTATCGTTGCACTGAAGAAAAAGGGAAATTCCATGAAGTGAAACTTTTGGATAAGGGATTGCTTTTTTGAAATTTGAAAAAGCTGTCCTTTTGTCAGGGGTTGGTGAGAGACAACATGCCGTTGTGATTTTGGGTACTGTTTGACAGCTGCCAATAGTTGTTAACCGTACAACATTAATTGCCTGACGGCATGTGTGTTGCACACGCACGCATGGGGACGGTTACTGTTCCCTACTCGCCCTGACATTTGCCTAGGGTTCCGAAAAAGGGTGGAGGCGGTTACACGCTATGATTTCAAAACTTCTTCTTTATGCTTTCAAACTTCTTCTTCTTTATCACTGAAATCCCTTCTTCTCTACAATATCTTTCTTCTGCAACTTCCTGCTGGAAATATATGGCTACTAGTTCTAGTACTGCAGATATGCCGACGACGTCGACTCTACCACCGTTGAAGTGGAAGAAAGAAGAGTTTGTTGCCCTTGTCTCAAATTTCTTGTTTGCCAAGTCTTGGGGGGGCTTTCTATCCCAAGGAGAATGCTACGGCGGCAGATGCTCCAGCCGGCTACATTACGTTACGTTATGATTATTTTGCCGAGGGTAACTTTAGGCTTCTGGTGACCCATTTTATGTTGGAGATTCTTGACTTCTACAAATTCCACATCTCCCAGTATCCCATGGGAATGGTGAGAATTAGGCATTTTGAATTTGTTTGCCGGTCGATGAACATAATCCCGACGGTTGAGAAGTTTAGGGTCTTTTATCAATTACACTGCTCTTTAGGGTTTTATTCCTTTCAGCAACGCCTTCAAGCCAAACGCCTGTTGCTCGTGCCTCCAAAATCTTATCATGACTGGAAGCAAAAGTTTATCTATGTTAAGGCGGCGGTTATTCAGATGGCGATGACATTCCGGGCCGAAGAAGAGATAGAATTGGAGACGCTGGCCATCCCTAGTAATGAGGCGTGGTACCAGAACATCAAGGATGTGCCCAACATTATTTTACCTGAAAGGGTGTTGATTGCTGCTGGTATGAGCATACCGTGGAAGAAGGAACGCCAAGAGAAGTCAGTATATACAAAGATGGAGTTGTACGTTACTATACAACTTATTAGGACCATCCTCTATAAGTGTATACTGACGATGTTCACTATTGTGCTTTTTCTTTCAGTTGCGCCGCTATACTTAGTCTCTTTCAAGAGAGATAATGGAAAGATGGCAGTGATGCCGATTGAAAAGAATGAGGAGCCATGGTTTGATCAAATCCTGGGAAACTTTGAACTCCCCAAGAAAGAAAATCTCAACGCGCAACCTTCCTCTACTACTGGTATGTAGTATTTTGTAAAGCCTGAGTTAGTATTGCAATATTACTATTAGATATTAATCCTAAGTAATATTGCAATGTAACTTATGGCGCAACGTTTGCCCTTTATTATTGATTATGTAGGTGACTTGATAAACTTGGGCGTAGGCCCTAATTCGAAGAAAAAGAAGAAACCAGCTGCTGCTGCTTCACTTCTCCCCAAGCCAGATGTACAAAAACCTAAGACGTCTGCCGCTGTGAATCCTGAGGGCAAGGAAAGTAAGCGTCTCGTATCTGATTCTTGGTATGAATATGTTGTGGTGTCAGACTCATTAGAGGGTCTCGCGCCTGTAGGTTTGAGGAAGCCCAAAGCGGAACCTATAGATACTTCATCCATTCTTGCTTCCAACCCGGACTAACCTTTGGAAATTCCTTCTAGCCCAGAGACGGCGCTGAAGCGCACCTCAAGGAAGAGGAAAGAAGCTGATCTGCACCACCAACCTCGCCGCTGAAGAAAGTTGCGCGGCCGCGCATCGGCAAAAAGAATAATCTAGATGGAAATTCATCTGTCTCCTTCATGCTCGTTCGCAGAAAAAATAGTGACCGTGGCGCAGACCACATCGACCTCTCAGCCAACAGAGGGTGACCCAGAAGGTAAAGGTGCTGAGAAGGCTGGGGGTGATGTGAACCCAAGCGCAACTGTTTTTGGTTCAGACCCGATCATGCCCGAAATGCTAGAGAAAGTTGCTCCAGAAGAAGAGCCTCAAAAAGCTTTTGCTGAAAATCCTGCTGGCGAGCAGGTAAAAGATACTGCCCTCTCATGCGGAGACTAAAGCTGCTACACAAGCACAAGAGACGACTACTTCCCCTACTCATGCGAAAAAATTACTTCGACAGTTAAGGGAGCAAGTCCCTCTACAGCTGGCCAAGGGTTCTCCTCATTTTTTGACGATCCTGAAGAGGAGTCGCCTATTCATCCTGAGGAGACTCTTGGGATTATTACTATCGCACTTACTCCACCAAGAGAGCCTCCGCTTTACATGAGCCTGTATGGAAATTAAAACAGAGCGATACCACCGATCTGCAGGCTTGCAGGGAGTGGTATAAGGGCATCTACCCATCAGCGGAGGTGAAACGCCAAGAAGACCAGTCTCACGATCAAATCTATCAAGCCTATCTGCTAGAGACAGCGCAAGCCTCATCTGTTACTCACCGGATTGTGCGCGAGTGGCGCAGCATGAATAAAGAATGGGACGAGTTTGAGTCCAAAAGATTCAAAGTTGAGACTGAGAATGAGAAGGTGAGAAAGATCAAGGTGGATTTTGAGGCGGAGAAGTGCAAATTTGAAGAAGAGAAAAGGACGGAAGAATGGCCTGCCCTTGGATGGAAGAAGAAAGCTGAGGCGGTAGCACCGCAGCACAGCGAAACTGCAAGAGATGGTTGGAAGCTTGCGAGAGAGATAATAATGAAAAAATCTCCTTGCGCAATGAAGTAGAAAAACTCAAGCAAGAAAAAGCTGATGCTGTTGCTGCTGCCGAGGAAGCGCGTTCCGACAGAGAGCGAAGCAAGCAAAATGAGGTAGAAACTAAAATGATGCTTTTGCTTAAAGACAAAGAGCTTACCGAACTTACTTCTCTGTTCTTTGACCAGGAGCTTTTGAAGGCGGAGGTCGATTCCTTGAAGAAGGATGCCAAGTTATATGAGGTCGAGAAGGCTGAGCTTACCCGGCGCCTGTCAGAGAGCGAACAAAAAATAGAAGCCACAGAAACTGCTCGCGCGATGGTGGAGAGTATTTCTGAATCCCTCATGAGTAAGCTCACCTGGATTCAACAGTATGGAGTCGTCAAGGTAAATGACTACTTCTTATAATATTGATCTCTTAATATTTGCATCTCCTGACCCTTTGTACTTGTATTTAGATCGCCAATTCTATTCAGAATTCTACTGAGTTGGACGAGACAGTTGCGCAAGTGATGATTGCTATGCGGAGTGACGGGTATGCGCAAGGTTATACTGAGTGTTCAGAACACGTGTCCCATGCACTCAAGGTACAGTGGGACAACAGTCGTGCGGCAACCGTGGGGTGAACACAGCTGCTGCTTTCAAGGCTGCGAAAGAGCGTTACAACCAGTTACAGATCTCTATTATGGATTTGGTTGATGATGCCTTGGCCCATGATGATTTTTTCGATCGCTTAAAATAAATATTTACTGAAGCGGAAGCAGAAGAAGAACAAGCCATGAAGCTCTCTAAATAGAAAAACTTTGTTTTTTTTGTTTGTATATTTGTAAGACAATCTATAAAATTTGTATGTACAGATGCGCGGTCACGCAAGTACTTTGACTTTGTATATTATATCTTTTGAGTTACAATCATGGGTACAATTACTTGTTTAGGATAGACAAATGAACATAATTGGCTAACTCATATAAGAGCGTAAGTTGTGTTATCTTGTGGCTCATGAGTTGTTACTTGCCTTAGTGTTTTTGTGTTTCCAAAGTAATTGCATGCATTTGTAAGTAAGATATTTAAAAAAACAAGTAAATGTAAGTAGTGAGAGAATAGAATTGTATTGATAAAGCATCAAGCTGCTATTGTCACTAAGATTACAAAAGTAAGAAAAAGTTGTAAGCAGTCTCGTTGCCAGCGCGTGGTTATTGCATCGAGGACTAAGATTACATGTAACATCTGCGCAACTGCTGGGCGTTCCAGGTCTGCTGTAACACCCTTTTCACGTCCTATAAAATTCCGACGCGTGTCCTGCTGATCCTCGTATGCCGTGTGCTAGACGAGAGGGACTAAAATCGCCAGCATGTTATTTTATAACCTCTGAGTGGTGAATATTATAATCGAGGGGTTAGACGTGTCAACATGCTTAATCTATGCCTCTGAGTGACCTTTTAACGAACCCGGAGCCTAATGATGTTCGGTTATACTCCCGAGAGTGCTAAACGGGTGCCATATTATTTAAAACATGCTTTTATGTCAAAATATGGAAGTTTAGGAAGTCCAGGGACCAAAATTGAAAATTTTGAGAAATGGTCACCCCCGCGTGTCGCGCGGGAACATGTTGTTCCCTCGTTGGCGTGACGGCATGCCTTTCGCAGAATTCTGCAAGCCAGCTGCAGTCTGTAGTTTCTGCCACCTTGTGCGTGTTTTGCCACATTCCTCTGGGTCTTGACACGTCCCAAACCACATGGCAACTCCTCCCAACCTTCCCCAACACCTGGCTTCACCTCCTTGCTCCTCTTTCACTATATAAGGACACTTGATCTTGTCCCAAAACTTGCTCATTTGCTACTTTCCAACTCTCGCTTTCCTCTGGAGGTTTTTGGTCTACAAGGAGCTTCCAAATCAGTAGGAACTCGTGCATAGGACCTCTAGTAAGTGTCCTAACTCATTCATTTCAGTTTCATTAAGATTATGGCTCGAGTCAAAGCATTGACGTAAAAACGCTTTGACTTTGACTTAAAACCACATCCGCTCAGTCTATTATCGCAACGAATGTGGTTACGTGACCGTAATTATGTAGATTTTAATCCCTCAAAAGAATGACTACTGATTACCACGTTTGCTTGGTCAATTGTTAGGTCAAAGGAAAAGTCAACTGAAAGTCAATGGGTCAGATTATAAATAATTACATAACTAACAATGTGAAGGTCATAAAATCCGTTTTGACACTCCAACAATTTAGTAAATATTATTAAAACATGTCTTATCCCATGCGGCCCGACAAGACCAAGTTTTGAATCGGTTTACGACCGAAAGTCACGGTATTTGACTCACACTTTGACTTTCGATTCTGACTCCATTTAGGAACTTATGAAACTGAAAAATATTTTAATGTGACCATGATTAAGTTTAGAATGATCCTATGTTATCATAAGACATGGTCACATAAAATTCGAGTGATTATGCAAGTTTCCATAGTATATGCCAATTTTTGCAAAATAGTCCCTATAATTCAAAAATGAGATTTTAACACCAAATAAGCATGATTACGAGCTAGGAACTGATGTAATAAGTTATTAAACTTATTTAGGGGCCAACTTTCTGTATTGAACATAAAAGGTGGTTAATTAACGGGAATTACGCAAATTGTGATTTATTAGCCTTTTCATACAAGATGATTTTAAACATAACTTTGGCCTAAAAACCACATACTTACTGATGTGTTATCATGTTAGGAACTATTTGGGGTATGAATTCTGAATAAGGACTGAGTTTACACTTAGGTTCGGTAATAAGCCTTAAATGACAAAATTACCCTTTTGACACATAAAATGGAATTTAAAGCGTTTAATAAACCAAACCTTTTACACACTAATATGTTATGACAAATAACATATGTTGGTCATACCAAAACAGATTATAACTTCGGTTTTACTTAAATTACCGTTTAAATCGTCATTTAGCGACTTAATCGCCGTTTCGGCGCACAATATGGTTTAAAACCATATTGGAGAATTAAGACGAGATACCTACTGATTTCAAAAAACATTTTCAACTAATTAATAGTAGGTACATGTCTCAAACTCAGATTCCCAAATAAGTATCGAGTTATATGTGAAATGACCAAATCACCCTTTCGGGACATAGTTTGGTCTTAAACCATAAACCACACATATAATTGATGTCCTACTGATATAACATCATAAAATAAGTATTTTTACAGAGTGTTTATATTAATAACATAAGTTTACATATAAGCCCGTTTATTACATTTTAAAAATGACGAAAATGCCCTTAAAGGCATAATTTACTTTCAAAACCATAACGAGCCGTCATATCAATAACCTACTGTTATAATAACATATTTTAAACATAATGGCATATGGAACTTGTATAGGACTCACCCGGTTTCGCTTATATGCGTATGGTTAAGCCTACGTGACTAGTTTACATAATTTAACCGAAATGGGTTTAATCATATCAAAATATCCTCATATTCCAGAATGTAAAATGGTAACCCGTATTATACTTGTCCTAGTACTTGTCGGGTCCAAAATACATTCTTTTCCAGTCACCGCTTAATCTAGCGTTTCGTACTGTTATTCTTATTTTAAGTTAGCCGGTCTAAGTCATTGACTAAATAAAGACCCGCTAGCTAACTAATCGGTTAATAACACCATCTATTCCAGACTAGAGACTTCCGATAGATTGTCGCCAAGCTAATTTATTTTGATTACGGCTGCGCTTTGCTTATTTTCTTATTTATTAGAAGATTTTGCAAACCAGGTAAATACTTTAACTTATTTTCCCTTATACGGGCTTGGGATATAATAATACCACATGGTTGGATATGGGATCAAAGACCAATGAGTCGGGAATTCAAATAATCCATTTTAATTCGTATTGCTTAATATTAAACATATGGGGGTTAAAACGACCGTGTCCTGGATATCCACGGCTCATTTAATTGCAAATGGTCATGACCTAAGCACGGGGTGTAGGCATACACCCGTCAGATGCTAAAATAAAATATTACCCAATAGGGGTGCGCCTATTAAAGGTGTTAAAGTGGTGTGTTGATTAATCATGATCCCGGCATAGTTTTCAGGCTCTAAATGTATTATTAGCATGTAAAACTGATAACATGAAATTATTTATCCCAAGTTATTTATAAAACAAAGTACCATTGTGTACACTAAATGTTTTCAAATTGTTTTCAAAATGAGTCGATTAAATGTATTTACCAGTGAAAACTGACGTATTTTCAAAAGACTAAGCGCAGGTGACAAGTATACGTAATTAGGCTGGAAGTGCTTGGCGAAGCTTAAGAGGAATTGCAACCCTTTGCTTAGAAGGCCTTAGTCTGTCAAGTTTCATTTTGTATTCACATTTCGATCCGCCTGTGGATCTAGTTACAAGCGTTGTATTTATTATTTTTGAACTTTGAACATTCAAACGTTTGTAATAGTAACTATCTAGACTTCTGCTGTGTATTATTGTATTGTTTGGTAATGATGATATCAACTTACGTCATGATATTCCCCAATCGGGCCCACCGGGTTACACATGGAAATTAGGGGTGTGACAGGTTGGTATCAGAGCCAACTCTCGAGTGAATTAAACACTAGCCTTTTGTGTTTAACCTCGGGAATACATAATAACACACATCTCTTAGACTTTGGAGTCTAGACTTTGACCTAGGCTTAATCATTTCCATCTTATTGTTCTAGCTTTGTACTATATTTAACTTGTTTTTGAAGCAGGAACATGCCGCCTAAATTCAGACGTGGAGGAAAAGGCAAAGGACCCATGAGGGGTGGACCCTCAATGACTGGACCATCTTTCACTAGACCTTCCTTTAGACCACCATACAGACCCTCTTGGCTGGAGCAGCCAATTTGCCTGAAAACAACCCTTACGAACGATCCGGAGATTCTTCGTCCCCCTTTGAACCTTACCGACATTCGATCTCACATGAATACTCCCCAGCTCATTCACATTCTCAGCATTCCTACCATTTACACCATTCCCATCAATCTCACCATTCGCACTCCCATTCCCAAAAAGAATACTTCAACTCCTATTTCGATAACCCAGTCAACCAACCCTCACCCGAAACCCCTCCAGTTGATTCACCGACCCATATGGAGGAAGATTCCGACCAGGAGGAATTTCCACAAACCGGATCGTACGGTCACCCTACCAGGTAACCACCTCCTCTTACATTCATAATGAGTCTGACACCAAAACAAATTCATAATAACCTTTATTATTCCTCTTACCCTTCCTACCCACCTCCCTATACCTCTACCGGGTATCCACCTTATGGATATCCGTATCCAGTTGCGCCTCAGCCGCAACCGCCTCCACCTTAGCCGCAACCCCAACCACATGTACCACTCGAGGCCATTAATGAGGCCTTGGATCAAGTAAGGGAAATGCGACAACAGGTCAAGAAATCAGAGAAGAAAACAACGAAATTTATCAAGAAGCTGTACAAGGCCGTTAAAGGAAGGAAGGATGACTAGTTTTGTATTTTCATATGTAATTTAAATTCCAAAAGTCCCTGCGTGAACAATGTTATTTCCTTTTCAGTCCCTGCGAGGACATTACTATTTCTGTTAGGTTCCTGCGTGAACCATTTTGTTATTTCAAAGTCCTATATATTAGGCAATTATGTAATGTCCTTTTTAGTAAGATTTCCTTATTTATGTATTTTATAATGAATCATCATGATTTTTAATCAAATTTTATTGATTCGCTATATTAGCCCAAGATCTATTAGCCAATGACTATGATCAACTAGGAATTGGCAAATGAATATTTCGGAAGTAACCTTCTGTCTAGCAAAGGTGAACAATGTTCAACTTCCAAATTTATCATTTCTCTATAGTAACTCTCAATGAGGAGTTACCCTTAAATTCTCGTGACAATTGCCACATTAGTCAAATGGGTAAACGACAATGTTCGCACCCTGTCGCCTAAGTGATCCAGTGAGATCCTGGTTAAATTATTCAAACACTCAATAGTAGTGTAAAGCCAATGTGCAAATACAATAGTGACACTTGATGCACTAACTGATAAATTCTGGACTATGTCCAATCTATAAATGCCTATGATGGTCCTTCGAGACCTAGGTTATACATGAATATACCACAGTTAAATATTTAAATTCTATATGGTCATAGAACCATGTCATGAATAAGGGTACCCCATAGCAACTAACCAAATCCATCTTGATCTATCGAAGTAAGCTACAGAAATGGCTGATTCAAATGAAGTGAACAGCAAGCGCAATGACGATGATGCCAATGAGAACATTCTTATTAGTAAGAATGATTTAAGAGAACTTATTGCTGCGGAAATCGGCAGGGCTCTAAAGGATAAATCCGAACGAAAACCGGAGTCGAGTGCTTCTCGCTCCAAGCCTGTTTCCAAACCCAAATCTCAGCCAGGCCCCTCGAAGTCGAAGAAAAGTGAGGTACACTCCTCGAATGTGAGGAGCATAGCAAAGAGTGACGAACATCCTAAGAAACCGAATGTCGATGGAGACGGTTATTCCTACAAGTACTTCGTGTCTTGTAGACCCCATGATTTCAATGGGGAAAAATGAGCTGTTGAGTGCTTGAGATGGTTAGATGAGATGGAGACGGTGATAGATATCAGCAGCTGCGCTGATAAAAATGTGGTTAAGTATGTATCACAATCGTTCAAGGGCGATGCCCTTATCTGGTGGAAAGCCCTAGTCCAATCTACGGGCAAGGTTCATCTCTACAACTTAAGTTGGTCCAAGTTTGTAGATCTTGTGAAGGATACCTACTGCCCACCTCATGAGGTGGAGAAAATTGAGTCAGATTTCCTAAATCTGACACTGAAAAACATGGATTCCTGGAAGTTTGTCACCGACTACAACTCTCTCTCCAGGCTAGTGCCTTATCTAGTTACCCAGGAGCCCAAACGTATCGCACGTTTCATCAATGGGCTAGCTCCTGAAATCAGGGGTATGGTTAAAGCGGTGCAGCCTGGCACCTACAAGTCTGCTGTGGAGTTATCCCTCTCCCTCACACAGGATTATGTGAGGCAATTGTCAGTTAAGACTGACACTGATGGAAAGAGGAAACGGGAGGATAATAACTCCCAGAGGTTTAACAAGAAGGGTAAGCATGGGTTCAACAAGGACAGTCAGAAATCAGGTGACAAACCCACGTGCAAAACGTGTGGGAAGCAACATTATGGGCAGTGTCGCCTAGACCAGAAACCGAAGAAGTGCAACATCTGCAAGAAAACTGGGCACCGGTCTCATGAGTGCCGCAATATTAAGGATGCTACTTGCTTTGGATGTGGTGAGAAGGGCCACATCAAAACAAGTTGCCCAAAGGCAAATACCGAGGGTAAACCCAAAACCTCAGAGGCAAAGAAGGCCACTGCTAGAGCCTTCCAAATGAATGCTAAGGAAGCAATAAAGGATAACAATGTCATAACGGGTACGTTCCTTATCAACGACACTTTTTCTAGAGTTCTTTTCGATTCGGGCTGATAAATCGTTTGTAGATCATAAATTTAGTGACCTATTAAACTTGCCCGTAAGAACTCTAGACATATGTCACGGCCCCCGACCCCTACCCTGGGAGTGGTTGACGCGAGACAGTCAAGTGGAACCGGTGTTTATTAATTTGGCAGTGGAAAATATCATCAGGATTGATGTTAGGAAAATAAATTCAGAGTTTCTCAAACACCAAAGTTTTAGTATTAAACAAATGGGATAAACCCATATTCCATTAGAATGTTTATAGGGATAAACCCTAATTAACAAAAACACAAGTTCTTCATTTATTCAGGTAATCATAGCCACTTTATTTAAGCCTTCAGTGCTCCATAGCTGGCTTCTATGACTTTCACAGCAAGTTACCTGAAACGCGTTTCAAAAACATTTTGGTCAGTTAAAAATACTGGTGAGTTCATTCCATTTTATAAAATGACACATTGTTATACTTTACAATATTAAGGGCGATTACAGTGTAAGTTTTCTATCGATTATTCAACATAGTAGGCGACTGGGGACACTCCCATGTGCTTATGGTAGTATTACTGAGGGACCTGTCTCCCAACGAGTAACGGTTCCTGTCACACCCTTGGTGACTGTGGACTAGTAATGTACAAAACCCCAACTGCCGACAATAATTATAGATTACACAGACTTAATCCCTGTGAGTATAACTGAAAAACATTTGAGGTTTTGTAAAGCAATTTGGTAAAAAGATAAATGACCCACAAACGGTGAGAAAAAGAGAATGACTCACTTTGTAGATTTAGGGTTGTTATCTTAGGGCTTCCTGGTACAAATTCTGAGTTCCTAATAAAATTACAATGCAACACTTGTTAGTGTAATAACCCAACTTAACATGAATGATACTTCCCGAGACAAAACCCCAACGTAGTTAACAAAGCATAGCCTTATTAATAGGCATTACTTTGGCATCCGTTGCTGGATTTTAGATCAATCGAACGACGTATCGAATCTGTAATTAGGGTAAAAACACTTATGCTTCGCATGTTTAGGGGTTTAGGGGGGCATCGGGCAAAGAAACGAAGATACAGAGGGTATTCGAACGATTTTTACGATTGAAAATGAGCGCATACTTCAGTCCCACGACTGCCTTCTTATAGGTCAGATGGGCTTCTCCCGCGCGTCGCGCCAGCATATGGGGACTCCCTCGCGACGCGCCTGGGCAGCCTATTTGGCCTAGACAGGCTACGTTGCATGCATAGCATCACCAGACGTCACGTTCAGAAGCCACGTGTCCTGGTACTCTTCCGCGCGTCGCGGGAGATGCCATGGTTTCTAGCGCGTGTCACCTGGGATGTCCTGCTGAAAATTTTTTCGTTTTTCGCGTCGGGTCTCGCCGCGCGTATCTGGGGCTTCGATTATGGATTGTTTTAGGGTATTTTGGAGAGTTGTTACATCCTCCCTACCTTGTTTTAAATCTCGTCCTCGAGATTTACTAGAATAAGCAAGGATACTTTCACTTCATTTCTGATTCCAGTTCCCATGTATATTCTGGTTCTCTTTTTGAATTCCTTTTACTTTGACCAGTATTAGCCTTTTATGCTTGAGGTTCTTTGTCTTTCTATCTTGAATTTGTATAGGCCTTTCAACAAATTTCAGCTTCTCATTTACCTCTATATCTTGAAGGGGTACTATTAATGATTCATCGGCTAGAAATTTCTTTAGGTTACATACATGAAATACGTCATGTACTCCTGCCATTTCTTCAGGTAGCTGTAGCTGATAAGCTACTGGTCCAATGCGTTTGATGATTTTGAAAGGTCCAACATATCTTGGGCTTAACTTTCCTCGTTTACCAAATCTGACAATTCCTTTCCAAGGTGAAATTTTTAGAAATACTTTATCTCCCACCTGAAATTCCAATGGCTTCCGACGATGATCTGCATAACTATTTTGGCGATCTCGGGCTGTTTTCAGTCTTTCCTTGACTTGAATTATCTTGTCAGTTGTTTCTTGTACAATCTCCAGTCCTAACAATTGTTTTTCCCCTATTTCTGCCCAACATACAGGTGTTCGCATTTTCGTCCGTAGAGTGCTTCAAATGGTGCAGCATTGATGCTGGTATAATAACTGTTGTTGTAAGAAAAATCAATTAATGGTAAGTGATCGTCCCAACTTCCTCCTAAGTCTATTACACAGGCTCTAAGCATGTCTTCCAGTGTCCGAATTGTCCTTTCACTTTGTCCATCTGTTTGAGGATGATAAGCTGTACTTAAATTTAATCGAGTTCCCATAGCTTTTTGAAAACTTGTCCAATAATGAGAAGTAAATCGACTATCTCTGTCGGACACAATAGATAAAGGGATTCCATGTAGTGAAACTATTTCATCTACATACAGCTTAGCTAATCGTTCAATACTGAAGGTTTTTTTCATTGGTAAGAAATGTGCAGATTTCGTTAGTTTGTCCACAATCACCCAGATTGTGTCGTTACCTTTTCGCGTCTTGGGTAGTTTGTAATAAAATCCATTGTTATCAATTCCCATTTCCAAACTGACATGTCTAATTGCTGGAGTAAGCCTGAAGGTTTCTGATGTTCGGCTTTAACTTGTGAGCAAGTTAGACACTTAGAAACATAACTTGCTATGTCCTTTTTCATTCCTATCCACCAATAACTTTTCTTTAAATCTTGATACATCTTGTTGCTTCCAGGATGCATTGTATATGTGATTTATGAGCTTCTTCTAAAATTCTGTCTCGTAAATTTCCTTGGATAGGTACCCAAATTCTTTTCTTATGGAATCTCCATATTCCGTCTGTTCCTTGTTCTAATTCTTTTATCATTCCCTTCATTCCCTCAGAATCATCCATGATAGCTATCTCCTGAGTCTTCTTTAATTGTCCTATTAAATCTATCTGCAGATTTAATCTGAGAGCACATACTCTTTTTGACTTCTTATGATACTTTCGACTTAGAGCATCACTACTACATTAGCCTTTCCTTCGTGATATTGAATATCATAATCATAATCACTGAGGATTTCCATCCAACGTCTTTGCCTCATGTTTCATTCCTTTTGCCCAAAAATATATATTAAACTTTTTTGATCGGTAAAGATAGTAAACTTACTACTGTAAAGATAATGTCTCCAAATCTTGAGGGCAAATATTATCCCTCCCAATTCCAATCATGGGTTGTATAGTTTTCTTCATGCTTCTTAAGTTGTCTTGAGGCATAAACAATCACTTTCTGACGTTGCATCAGTACACATCCAAATCCTAATTTTGATGTATCACAATATACTATAAAATTTTCAGTTCCTTCTGGCAAGGCAAGGATTGGTGCATTAGTTAATCTTTGCTTTAGAATCTTGAAAGCTTCTTCCTGTTTTGGTCTCCATTCAAACTTAATTGATTTGCAGGTTAACTTGGTTAATGGAATGGCTATCCTAGAAAAATCTTGAATAAAGCGTCTATAATATCCTGCCAGTCCAAGAAAACTTCTTACTTCCGCAGTGAATTAGGGACTTTCCATTTGGTAATAGCCTCGATCTTTGTGGGATCTACATGAATTCCTTCATGATTAACTATGTGCCCAAGAAATTGTACCTCTTGCAACCAAAATTCACATTTTGAGAATTTACCGTAAAGCTTTTCCTTTCTTAACAGTGTCAGAAGTGTCTCTAAATGTTCAGCATGCTCTTCCTTACTCTTGAATAATTGAGTATATCGTCTATGAAGACAATTACAAATTTATCCAGGTATGGTTTACATATTCTATTCATCATGTCCATAAATGTAGCTTGAGAATTTGTTAGACCAAATGGCATGACTGTAAACTCATAATGGCCATATCTAGTTCTAAAAGCGGTCTTTGGAATATCTTCCTCTTGTACCTTCAATTGATGATATCCTAAACGTAAATCAATTTTGGAAAAGAACTGAGCTCCTTGAAGTTGATCGAATAGATCATCAATTCTTGGTAGTGGATACCGAATTTTGATTGTGACTTTATTCAACTCCCGGTAATCGATACACATGCGCGTCGATCCATCCTTCTTCTTGACAAATAACACCGGCGCTCCCCAAGGAGATGAGCTAGGTTGTATGAACCCTTTTTCCAGTAGTTCGTCTAGTTGCTTCTTCAATTCTAGCATCTCCGTTGGTACTAGTCGATATGGTGCTTTGGCAATCGGTGCAGTTCCTAGTATTAGGTGAATTCTAAATTCAACCTCGCGGTCGGGTGGTAATCCTAGTAGTTCTTCTGGGAAAACATCTGAGAATTCCGATACTACAGAAATATCTTTTAATTCTTTTCCTTTAGTACTAATGATCACAGAGATCATATATACTATTCCTCCTTTTCGAGCGTAGCTTGCAACTTTAATCACAGAGATAAATTTTGCAGATGTTGTTGGCTTGTCACCCTGGATTGTGATTGTTTCTTTTGTTGGCGTACGAATCTCAACAGAATTTTGATCACACAAGATTCATGCATGGCTGGCTACTAACCAATCCATTCCCAATACGACATCAAATCGGGCTAGATTCATTGGTAATAGGTTAGCTGTGAATTTATGACCTAAAAATTCTATCTTTCCTTCTGAAGGATTTCGCTTATATTGACAGAATCTCCATTTGTTGTTTCCACCGTACACTTGGCGAAGTTTAGTTATAGGTTGATTGAGAAATTTACAGAAAGTAGTATTTATGAAACTTTGGTTTGCGCCAGAGTCAAATAATACTTTTGCATAGACATCATGAACAAGGAACGTACCGGTAATCACATCGGGAATCAACTCGGCTTCTTTGTCTGTCCGTACGAAGGCTCTAGCAGTCTTCTTAGTTCCTTCAGTTGTCTTTGCCTTATTGTTGGTTGCTGGGGCTAGTTTCAGGCAGTTTGATCGAATACGACCTGCCTCTCCGCAATTGAAGCATACTTTAGTGTTCATTTTCCTTCTACATTCTTCTTCCCTATGTCCCGATATTTTACAGAAATTGCAGTACTTAGCACATTTTCCTGTATGCCTTCTTTTACAGATCTTACATAGAGGTGAAGAAGATGAACATGCTCCTTTCTTACGATAGAAATTACCAGAACGTAGTTCCTGGGTAATCTTTTGGGCTAAATCCTTTTTCTGATTTTCTTCCCTTGTGCGTATCAGTCCATCTGTCAGAGTGTTAGCAAGCTCTACTACCTCTTCAATTGTTTGTGGTCTAGCTACTTTGACTATGTCTCGAATTTCGCTAATAAATCCCCATATGTAACGAGAAATTAATACTGGTTCTGGCGATGCTAGGGTTGGTACTATTCTTGCATATTCAAAGAATTTGGTAGTAAATTCACGACAATTTACCCCAATCATTTTATGGTTTAGGAATTTGTTAGCTATCTGTTCCTTTTCGTGAGGAGGACAGAATTTCCTTTCAACTATATCCTTAAAATTATTCCATTCCATATTATAGACCTTGTTACTCCCTTTTGACTGAAGAATGGTATTCCACCATTCCATGCTTCGTCTTTGAAAAGATTAGAAGCATACATTATCTTATCTTCTTCAGCACATTTACTAACAGTTTATACTGCTTCAGTCTTTTCTAGCCAGCGCAAAGCTGCAATGGCTCCTTCATTACCAGAGAATTCAATTGGTTTGCTGGACAAGAATTCTTTATAAGAACAACCATAAGCGATGGTTTTCTTTCGTTTAGGAGATGGAGCTTTGACAAGAATGCCGTTATCTCCATTGACGCTGAGACTAGGTTTAGGGTGAGTACGTTTACTGCCTATAGTCTTACTGTTATTTTCAAGTGCAAGATTCTTAATAGCATAATAAATGGCATGGCATTGATTATACCTTGAGCTACTATGTGTTCTATAGTACTTTTATCCACGTGACATCCGTTATCATTATTATTCTGGACTTCTTGATTAACTTCATTCGACATCTGAATTGCAAACATTATTCAATATTAATATCACAGAAAGAAAAATAAAGATAAACAAATATTCAAACACATTTGATCAAAATCGTCGAACATTTCGACTTTCTACTCTTTCTTTATATATATATATGCATCAGTACAAACTATTATGTAAGTCAATATTTTACATTATGCGTTGTTATGTGTATATATATATATGTATTTATATTATGTATTATATATCTTACATATCGTTTTTTTTCAAAATATAATATATATATATATACACATACATATATATATATATATAGTATTATATTAGGGTTGTCGTTTTTCAGAAGTGCCCATCCCTCTCGTCGTATTTCTAGACGAGGTTCTCCCCTATGGTGCGTATTCAGGTTCCTTCGTTTATAAGTTCTTCCCCATAGTGACGAAGTTCTGCTACTCGGTCAGGGTCCATTAGTGGATGCATCTCGGGTTCGGGTCCTATTGGTGGAAAATATGGATCATTTATTAAATTTTGGAAGGCCCAATCATTTGACATCCACTATTCCAAGGCATTTGGTGCTGGTGCAGGAAACTAGGGATTTCCTCCAGGTTGAATGCGGGTATTGGTTGTTGGTTTACTAGGTTAGGTTCTGGGTACATTGGTATGGGTGCTTGCTCTGGTTGAAATAGTGGAAATGGTGGTTCAGGGTTTGCTAGTAAGTTCAGATTTAGGTGGTCTTCTGCTGGTTGGAAGAGATCACAATTTGCCAGTCTCTGATCCAATTCTTCCCACAGAGGTGTGGTTACATTTATCTGAGCTGGTCCTTCTGGTAGGGTTATAGTTGCTTCTTGGTTTTTCTTTTTCCTTCGTTTTTCCTTTTTCTCTTTATTAAACCATCCACGTTTCTTTGGTGGAAAAGTTTCAGCTGATTTGGCTCGGAAAACAAAAGATCCTTCTGTTTCGGCTTCGTATCCTAAGGTGGCTCCAGAGGGTCCTTCCTCCATTTCGAATCAGCCATGTGGAGAAAAGCATTGAATACACTTTTATCACTCATGCTGCGAACTTATAAATTGTTAAAATAACAAAGAAATTAGATTATATATTTTGAAATTTATTTTTACAGATATAACAAATAAATTATTTACACAAAATTCCTAACATTAGTGTTTAAGTTTAGGTATTAGAGGAACACCTAAATAGCTTAAACCAGTGGCTCTGATACCACCTTCTGTCACAGCCCCCGACCCCTACCCTGAGAGTGGTTGCCGCGAGACAGTCAAGTGGTACCGGTGGTTATTAATTCGGCAGCGGAAAATATCATCAGGATCGATCGATGTTAGGAAAATAAATTCAGAGTTTCTCAAATACCAAAGTTTTAGTGTTAAACAAATGGGATAAACCCAATTCCATTAGAATGTTTTATAGGGATAAACCCTAATTAACAAAAACATAAGTTCTTCATTTATTCAGGTAATCATATCCACTTTATTTAAGCCTTCAGTGTTCCATAGCTGGCTTCTATGACTTTCACAGCAAGTTACCTGAAACGCATTTTGAAAACATTTTGGTCAGTTAAAAATACTGGTGAGTTCATTCCATTTTATAAAATGACACATTGTTATACTTTACAGTATTAAGGGCGATTATAGTGTAAGTTTTCTCTCAATTATTCAACATAGTAGGCGACTGGGGACACTTCCCTGTGCTTATGGTCATATTACTGTGGGACCTGTCTCCTAACGAGTAACGGTTCCGGTCACATCCTTGGTGACTGTGAACTAGTAATGTACAAAACCCCAACTACCAGCAATAATTATAGATTACACAGACTTAATCCATGTGAGTATAACTGAAAAACATTTGAGGTTTTTTAAAGCAATTTGGTAAAAAGATAAATGACTCACAAACGATGAGAAAAAGAGAATGACTCATTTTGTAGATTTAGGGTTGTTATCTTAGGGCTTCCTGGTACAAATTCTGAGTTCCTAATAAAATTACAATGCAACACGTGTTAGTGTAATAACCCAACTTAACATGAATGATACTTCCCGAGACAAAACCCCAACGTAGTTAACAAAGCATAGCCTTATTAATGGGCATTACTTTGGTATCCGTTGCTGGATTTTAGATCAATCGGGCAGCGTATCGAATCAGTAATTAGGGTTAAAACACTTACAATAGGGCAATGCTTTGCATGTTTAGGGGTTTAGGGTTATGGGCAAAGAAAGAAGATACAGAGGGTATTCGAACGATTTTTACGATTGAAAATGAGCGCAGACTTCAGTCCCACGGCTGCCTTCTTATAGGTCAGATGGGCTTCTCCCGCGCGTGCGCCAGCATCTGGGGACTCCCTCGCGACGCGCCTGGGCAACCTATTTGCCTAGACAGGCTACGTTGCATGCATAGCATCGCGGACGTCACGTTCAGAAGCCACGTGTCCTGGTACTCTCCCGTGCGTCGCGGGAGATGCCATGGTTTCTGGCGCGTGTCGCCTGGGATGTCCTGCTGAAAAATTTTTCGTTTTTCACGTCGGGTCTCGCTTCGCGTATCTGGGGTTTCGATTATGGATGATATTGTAAGGCCATATAATTGAGTAGGTTTACGCTTATCTTTATCAAACCCAATTATAAGCTATTGGGCTTAGTTTTCTAGTGGGTTAGATAGTTTAGGAATAAGCCATGTGGGCTAATTAGTGTTTTGGGCTTTGGTTAGGCCATGTGGGCCAAGTTCTTAGTGGACCCTATATAATTTGTTTATTCATTATTAGGGTTAAGCCTCATTGTTACAGAGAATTTATAGAGAGAGCTAGGGAGGCGATTTGGTTGTTGTTCACCTTGTACCAGACGGTTTTGCTAGTAATAGTAATAGAATCGTATGCAAGGTTTAAAAGTATTGTCGGTGTTCTTGTGTTCTTGTTTTTTCGGTATTCTTGAATCTCACCAAGTTTGGATTTCCCCCACTATTGGTGATTGTTTGATATCATTGAAAGATCCAAGGTTTTGGGACTTACAGTATTTTGGAGAGTTGTTACAACATAACCTATGAAATAGAGCTCGCTGATGGAACTATAGAAACCGCTTCTTCCATTCTTGACGGATGCTTCATATCCATCAAGAATCATTGTATCCTTGTCTCTCTTTTGCCCATGAAACTAGCGGGATTCGATGTAGTCTTAGGATGGATTGGTTATCGCATAACCAAGCACGCATTGCCTGCGATAAGAAACTCATCGAGATAATTCCCATCTGGTAAAATCCTCACCAATCATGGAGACAAACATTTTGGATTGCCTGATAAGGCAGTTTTACTTAAGGCATCTAGATGTATGACGAAGGGATGTGTCATCTACATGGCACAAGTCACTGTTGATGAACCCAAACCAAGGATTAGGATATCCCTATCATCTCTGAATACCGGGATGTGTTCCCAGAAGAATTACCTGGCCTACCTCCTGATAGGCAGGTAGAGTTTCGAATTGACATCATACCTAGAGCAGCTCCCATAGCTAAAGCTCCATATCGTTTAGCGCCAACCGAGATGAAAGAACTGAGAACCCAACTAGACGAACTATTAGAGAAATGTTTTATTCAACCTAGCTCTTCGCCTTGAGGAGCTCCTATCCTTTTTGTCAAAAAGAAAGACGGATCAATGCGGATGTGCGTTGATTACCGTGAGCTCAATAAGAAACAATCAAGAATCGTTATCCTTTGCCCAGGATCGACGACTTGTTTGATCAATTACAAGGTGCAAGCTACTTCTCGAAAATAGATTTAACATTGGATATCACCAGCTTAAGGTTAGAAACGAAGATGTTCCGAAAACTGCTTTCAGAACAAGATACGAACATTACGAGTTCCTAGTGATGCCTTTCGGACTCACTAATGCACCTGCAGCATTCATGGATGTCATGAATAGAGTCTTCAAGCCATACTTAGATAAGTTTGTCATTGACTTCATAGACGACATACTCATATACTCTCGTAAACAATCTGATCACAAGAAACATTTGAGGTGTATTCTTGAAATTTCTCGTCAAGAAAAGTTGTATGCAAAATTTTCCAAATGCGAATTCTGGCTACGTGAGGTTCAGTTCCTTGGTCACATAGTAACTGAACATGGTATCCAAGTAGATCCAGTAAAGATAGAAGCAATAATGAATTGGGAGGCGCCAAAGACACCTTCCGAGATACGTAGTTTCTTAGGACTGGCTGGTTATTATCGAAGGTTCATTGAGAACTTCTCACGAATAGCCGCTCCTTTGACAATCCTAACTCGTAAGGATGCTAAATTCAACTGGGGCTCAAAACAACAAGAATCCTTTGAGACGCTAAAGCATAAGTTGAGCAATGCCCCGGTGTTAACCCTGCAGAAGGTGTGGAGGAGTTCGTAGTTTATTGTGATGCATCGCACACAGCATGGGATGTGTGCTTATGCAGAGAGGCAAAGTGATTGCCTATGCATCACGACAACTAAAAGTGCACGAGAGAAGCTACACCACCCATGATTTAGAATTGGGTGCGGTAGTATTTGCACTGAAACTTTGGAGGCACTATTTATATGGAACAAAGTTTATCATCTACACTGACCATAAAAGTCTGCAACACTTGTTCAATCAAAAGGATTTGAATATGAGGCAACGTCGTTGGATGGAAACACTCAACGACTATGATTGCGAGATTCGATATCATCCAGGAAAGGCGAACGTAGTCGCTGATGCGCTTAGTTGCAAGGAAAGAATCAAACCTTTAAGGATCAATGCCAAGAGCATTGAACTGAAGAACAACTTGAATGAAAAGCTGCTAAATGCACAAAAACAAGCCATGTCTAAGGACAACATTGCCAAGGAAGGATTAGGTGCAACCATCGATCTGTTAGCATCTGGAAATGAGAAATGTTTAGGATGAATGATCGAATCTGGGTTCCGATCTTTGGAGGACTTAGAGATGTAATCCTCCAAGAAGCACATAATTCTAAATATTAGGTTCACCCAGGAAGCGACAAGATGTATCAAGACCTTAAACCCAAATATTGGTGGATGGGTATGAAGAAAGATATAGCCAATCATGTAGCAAAATGCTTGACGTGTTCTCAAATTAAGGCAGAACACCAGAAACCGTCAGGACTTTTACAACAACTTGAAATCCCAGTATGGAAATGGGAAATGGTAACTATGGACTTTATCACTAAGTTACCTAAGACCAAGCTTGGCAATGACACAATATGGGTTATTGTGGATAGATTAACCAAATCCGCTCACTTCTTGCCAATTAAAGAAACATATGATTCCGACAAGTTGGCAAAGCTTTATGTCGATGAGATTGTGTCCTTACACGGTGTGCGGTATCCATTGTATCTAATAGAGATAGAAGATACACATCTCACTTTTGGAAAAGCTTCCAACAATCTCTAGGCACGAGATTAAGTTTCAGTACGGCTTACCATCCGCAGACGGACGACAAAGTGAACGTACCATTCAAACCTTGGAGGACATGCTTCGAGCTTGTGCGATCGATTTAGGTGGAAGTTTGGATGATCACTTACCCCTAATCGAATTCTCTTACAATAATAGTTATCACACAAGTATTAAGGCCGCTCCTTTTGAAGCCTTATATGGAAGAAAATGTAAAAACGCATGTATGTTGGGCAGAAGTTGGAGAAGCCCAACTATCTGGACCTGAAATCATCCTCGAAACCACGAAAAAGATTGTGCAAATCTGTGATCGACTTAAGGCAGCTCGAGATAGACAAAAAAGCTATGCCGACAAAAGGCGTAAACCTTTACAGTTCCAAGTTGGGGACAAAGTTATGTTGAAAGTATCACCTTGGAAAGGTGTAATGCGTTTTGGGAAGAAGGTAAGTTAAGCCCGAGGTACATTGGACCATTCGAAATAATCGAATGTGTCGGACCCGTAGCTTACATGCTTAAGCTACCGGAAAAGCTCAGTGGAATCCATGATGTTTTCCACGTCAGCAATTTGAAGAAATTCCTCGTGGATGAGTCGCTAGCAATGCCTCACGAGGATATACAAATCGATGAAAACTTGCGTTTCATAGAAAAACCAATTGCGATCGAAGATCTCTAGTTAAGAAACTTCGTAGGAAGCACGTGCCTAATGTGAAGGTTAAATGGGATGGCCGCCGGGGACCGAATATACTTGGGAGGTCGAGTCCACTATGCGACAAAAGTACCCCTATCTTTTTGAAAAATCTCGAGGTCGGATTTCTTTTAAGGGGGTGAGGATGTACACCCTGTGTTTTCACGTCCTATAAAATTCCGACGCGTGTCCCGCTGATCCTCGTATGCCGTGTGCTAGCGAGAGGGACTAAAATCGCCAACATGTTATTTTATAACCTCTGAGTGGTGAATATTAAAGTCGAGGGGTTAAACGTGTCAACATGCTTAATCTATACCTCTGAGTGACCTTTTAACGAACCGGAGCCTAATGATGTTCGGTTATACTCCCGAGAGTGCTAAACAGGTGCCATATTGAATAAAACATGCTTTTATGTCAAAATATGGAAGTTTGGGAAGTCCAGGGACCAAAATTGAAAATTTTGAGAAATGGTCCCGCGTGTCACGCGGGAACATGTGGTTCCCTCGCGTGTGTGACGGCATGTGTTTCGCAGAATTCTGCATGCCAGCTGCAGTCTGCAGTTTCTGCCACCTTGTGCGCGTTTTGCCACATTCCTCTGGGTCTTGACACGTCTCAAACCACATGGCAACTCCTCCCAACCTTCCCCAACACCTGGCTTCACCTCCTTGCTCCTCTTTCACTATATAAGGACACTTGAACTTGTCCCAAAACTTGCTCATTTGCTACTTTCCAACTCTTGCTTTCCTCTGGAGGTTTCTGGTCTACAAGGAGCTTCCAAATCAGTAGGAACTCGTGCATAGGACCTCTAGTAAGTGTCCTAACTCATTCATTTCAGTGTCATTAAGGTTATGGCTCGAGTCAAAGCGTTGACGTAAAAACGCTTTGACTTTGACTTAAAACCACATCCACTCAGTCTATTATCGCAACGAATGTGGTCACGTGACCGTAATTATGTAGATTTTAATCCCTCAAAAGAATGTCTACTGATTACCACGTTTGCTTGGTCAATTGTCAGGTCAATGGAAAAGTCAACTGAAAGTCAACGGGTCAGATTATAAATAATTGCATAACTAACAATGTGAAGGTCATAAAATCTGTTTTGACACTCCAACAATTTAGTAAATATTATTAAAACATGTCTTAACCCATGCGGCCCGACAAGACCAAGTTTTGAATGGTTTACGACCGAAAGTCGCGATATTTGACTCATGCTTTGACTTTCGATTCTGACCCCATTTAAGAACTTATGAAACTGAAATAATGTTGTAATGTGACCATGAATAAGTTTAGAATGATCCTCTGTTATCATAAGACATGGTCACATACAATTCGAGTGATTATGCAAGTTTCCATAATATATGCCAATTTTTGCAAAATAGTCCCTATAATTCAAAAATGAGATTTTACACCAAATAAGCATGATTACGAGCTAGGAACTGATGTAATAAGTTGTTAAACTTATTTAGGGGCCAACTTTCTGAATTGAACATAAAAGGTGGTTAATTAACGGGAATTACGCAAATTGTGATTTATTAGCCTTTTCATACAGGATGATTTTAAACATAACTTTGGCCTAAAAACCACATACCTACTAATGTGTTATCATGTTAGGAACTATTTGGGGTATGCATTCTGAATAAGGACTGAGTTTACACTTAGGTTCGGGTAATACGCCTTAAATGACGAAATTACCCTTTTGACACATAAAATAGAATTTAAAGCATTTAATAAGCCAAACCTCTTACACACTAATATGTTATGACAAATAACATATGTCATACCAAAACAGAATTATAACTTCGGTTTTACTTAAATTACCGTTTAAATCATCATTTAGCGACTTAATCGCCGTTTCGACGCACAATATGGTTTAAAACCATATTGGAGCATTAAGACTTGATACCTACTGATTTCAAAACAGATTTTCAACTAATTAACAGTAGTACTTGTCTCAAACTCAGATTCCAAATAAGTATGAATTATATGTGAAATGACCAAATTACCTTTCGGGACCTAGTTTGGTCTTAAACCATAAACCACACATATAATTGATGTCCTACTGATATAACATCATAAAATAAGTATTTTTACAGAGTGTTTATATTAATAACATCAGTTTACATATAAGCCCGTTTATTACATTTTAAAAATGATGAAAATGCCCTTAAAGGCATAATTCACTTTCAAAACCATAACGGGCCGTCATATCAATAACCTGCTGTTATAATAACATATTTTAAACATAATGGCATATGGAACTTGTATAGAACTCATCCGGTTACCCGGTTTCGCTTATATGCGTACGGTTAAGCCTAGTGACTAGTTTACATAATTTAACCGAAACGGGTTTAATCATATCAAAATATCCTCATATTCCAGAATGTAAAATGGTAACCCATATTATACAAGTCCTAGTACTTGTCGGGTCCAAAATACATTCTTTTCCGGTCACCGCTTAATCTAGTGTTTCGTACCGTTATCTTATTTTAAGTTAGCCGGTCTAAGTCATTGACTAAATAAAGACCCACTAGCTAACTAATCGGTTAATAACACCATCTATTCCAGACTAGAGACTTTCGGTAGATTGTCGCCAAGCTAATTTATTTTGATTACGGCTGCGCTTTGCTTATTTTCTTATGTATTAGAAGATTTTACAAACCAGGTAAATACTTTAATTTATTTTCCCTTATACGGGCTTTGGGATAAAACGGGATAAATAATCAACGATGGTTGGATATGGGATCAAAACCATTGGCGGGTTCAAATAATCCATTTAATTCGTATGTTAATTAAAATCTGGGGGTAAAAACGACCGTGTGTCATACACCCGTCAGATGCTAAAATAAAATATTACCCAATAGGGGTGCGCCTATTAAAGGTGTTAAAGTGGTGTGTTGATTAATCATGATCCTGGCATAGTTTTCGGGCTCTAAATGTATTATTAGCATGTAAAACTGATAACATGAAATTATTTATCCCAAGTTATTTATAAAACAAAGTACCATTGTGTACACTAAATGTTGTCAAAATGTTTTCAAAATGAGTCGGTTAAATGTATTTTCCAGTGAAAACTGACGTATTTTCAAAAGACTAAGCGCAGGTGACAAGTATACGTAATTAGGCTGGAAGTGCTCGGCGAGCTTAAGAGGAATTGCAATCCTTTGCTTAGAAGGCCTTAGTCTGTCAAGTTTCATTTTGTATTCACATTTCAATCCCCTGTGGATCTAGTTACAAGCATTGTATTTATTATTTTTGAACTTTGAACATTCAAACGTTTGTAATAGTAACTATCCAGACTTCGCTGTGTTTTATTGTATTGTTTGGTAATGATGATATCAACTTACGTCACGATATTCCCCAACCGGGCCCACCGGGTTACACGTGGAAATTAGGGTGTGACATCCACGGGACGCTAGAGCTATCCATGCGCTTCAAAGTATATGCTCCTTTGCCAAGGACTTCGTCGATTACGTATGGGCCTTCCCATCTCGCGCAAGTTTTCCTGGTCTTTCAGCATTGGAGGCTTCATTATCCCGGAGGACGAAATCCCCGGTAAAAATGTGCAAACGCGCACCCGCTTGTTATAATATTTCTCCAACTGGGACTTATATTTCGCTTCGTGGATAGCTGCGTTCTTGCGTCTTTCTTCAACTAAATCAAGATCCAAGCGACGCTCTTCCTCATTGTTTTGCTTTTCCAGGGCAAGCATTCTTGGAGATGGAAGGTCTATTTCGGCAAGGATTATTGCCTCCGTTCCATATACCAAACTAAACGGAGTTTCTCCCGTACTTGTCTTGGGCATTGATGCGCCCATAGAATGTTGGGCAACTATCGACCCATCCACGCCGCGCCGTGCCAAGGCGGGCTTTAGTGCCATCAACTAATTGCTTATTTATACTCTCAACCTGACCGTTTGCTTGAGGATGCACGACGGAGGAAAAAACATGCTCGATGTTCATCTCCTGCATCCACTTTGCAGATCTTCAGATGCTAAATTAGGGCCATTATCGGTGATATGCGCATGGGTAATCCAAAGCGACAAATAATATGTTCCCAGATAAACTTTCTGATTACCATGGTTGTTAAGGCTAGTGGTTTTGCTTCGACCCACTTGGTGAAGTAATCAACGACAACAACAATGAATTTTACTGCGCCTGGCGCATCAGGAAAAGGATCAACAAGATCAATAGCCCACTGTTGAAAAGGCCATGCCGATGTTACTGGAACAAGCTGATTTTTGGACGTAATGTTTTCGGCGCATGTCTTTGGCAAGCCATGCATTTGCGCAAAGCGTCAACAACATCTACGTACATCCCTGGCCAATAGTAACCTACGCCCATAACTTTAGCGACGACCATGCGCGGTCCAGCGTGTATTCCACATAATCCTTCATGGATCTCTCGGATCAAGTAATGTGCATCCTTTTTATCAACACATCACAACAGCGGACCCATGTATGACCTTCGATATAATATACGTCTCCATTTCGTAGTTTAAAGCCTTACATCGTATCTTCTGCGCCTTCGCCTTGTTGTCAGGAAGTTGGCCATGTTGTAAAAACAGGATAATTGGAGACATCCAAGATGGGCTCCCCATTTCGACCATGTTAACTTGTTTCAACGGAACAGATGGATTAAGACTTCAATCCGACCTCTTTTGCCAAATGTTGGAAACTTGTGGCTTCAAGTTTACTTAATGCGTCAGTATGCTTGTTGTCGCTCCTGTTGACGTGTACTACTTTAAATTGTCAGAATTGACTGATTAATGACTTGGCTTGCTCTGCCATAATGTCACCCCTTGCATCATAAGTACCGTTATTTGTTCTGCTACAAGGCGAGAATCAACATGTGTTGTTAAATTTGAAGCGCCTATTTTTATAGCGAGGCGCAAGCCTGCTAGAAACGCCTCATACTCAGCCTCATTATTTGTGCTCTTGAAATCCAGGCGTATGGCATAAGTGAACTCTTGGTTATCTGGATTAACTAGTCGGAGGCCTGCGCCGGCCCCATCGCTATTAGATGCGCCATCCGTATGTAGCAGCCATTCTCTGTCATCCTTAACAGGAATCAGAATTTGAATTTCTTCGCATTCTTGCACTTTATCTGCTGGAACTTCTGCTACGAAATCGGCACGTATTTGCCCTTTGATTGTTGGCCTTGGCTTGTAGACATTATTAGTGACCGCCTAGTTTGATAGCCCACTTGGCTAATCGTCCTGAGACGTCTGGTTTAGAAGAATCTGACCAAGGTGATAATTTGTTAAGACATTTATGACGTGCCCTGAAAAATACCTACGGAGTCTGTGCGAAGCATGAACTAGCGCAAGCACCAGTTTTTCCATTATTGAATACCGAGACTCTGGGCCATTCAACATTTTACTAATATAATAGAAAGGTGTTTGAACACCCTCCCTTTCGACAAGTAAAACGCTCCTACTGCCAATTCGGATGCAACAAGATAGAGGATCAGAGATTCTTTGTTGCGCGGAGCTGTCAAAGTCGGTAATTGAATCAAACAATCTTTCATATCTTGGAAAGCTTTCTCCGCCTCTAACGTCCATTGAAATTTATCTTTCTTTACGTAGTTGCGCAAAGTACGGATGAAAGGATAAGATTTTGCCACATGATTTGCAAGGAAACGACTGAGGGCAGTTAATCGTCCCGCCAATCTCTGCATCTCCTTCACACTTGCTGGAGATGTCATACTTTGAATTGCTTCAACTTTTTCTGGATTGACTTTAAACCCATCATTTTGATGATGAATCCGAGGAACTTGCCCTCTTCCATGCCAAAAGAACACTTGCTTGGATTCAATTTCAAATTAACTTTTCGTAGTGAATCAAAAGTCTTTTGAATGTTTCCAACATCATTTCTTCCGTATGACTCATGATAACTAGATCATCAATATACACTTCAACGGTTACTCCAATGTCATCCCCAAACACTGAATCCATAAGCCGTTGATAAGTGGCTCCGCATTGCGGAGCCCAAACGGTAATTTTGTATAACAAAAAATACCCTTCTCCGTGCGGAAGGCCGTCTTGTCTTCATCCTCTTGTTTCATCAGCACTTGATGGCACCCTTTATAACAGTCGAGAAAACATTTCCAACGAAATGATGCTAAGGAGTCAACTTTTTTGTCAATTTCAGGAAGAGAGTAACAATCTTTGGGACATGCCTTGTTCAAATCTTTAAAATCAACGCACATGCGCCAACCACCGTTATGCTTTTTGACCATAACGGGGTTCGCGACCCAAGTTTGGTACTTGACTTCGCGTAAAATGCCAGATTTTAGCAATTCAGCAACTTGTTCGTTCATAGCTTCAGTTTTTCGTTACCCAAGCTGCGCTTTTTTCTGAACCACTGGTTCTGCTGATGGGAAGACATTTAAACAATGCTCTGCAATGTCGCGCGAGACCCCTATTATGTCCACGAGGTGTCCAGGCGAAGATATCCATATTACGAAACAACAATGATTTGAGCTTTGCGCGGATTGTCATGGATATTGAAGGACGAGGATAATTGGTTGCTCTGGATATTTGTTATTTAGAACCCATTTCTCCGGTTTATTCGGCGACATAGGTTTAGCAGCCTTAACAATGGTTCTTCGATAGACATGATTTCCTTCCGCGCGAACATGATAGCTACGCCTGTTGCGTCGGAAACCACAAGCAGCGTGTGGCGCAGACGTGATCATGCTGAAATCACGTTGCGCACGACGCCCTAATAAAACATCATGACGAGAAGTTACCGGCATCACATAAAGTTTACTTGAATAGTCCGCGAGTGTTTGCCGTCGGAAAGAGTTACAGGAAAAACTATCTGTCCAAGAGGAAAGACAGCTCATTGCAGAATCCAGTTAACGGAAAGTGAATTGGTTCCAGGAGTGCCTTGATCTTCCGGATCTAACTGTTTGAAACATTGCTCATATATGATGTCCATGGAACTTCCCGGATCTATGAACATATAGTCAGTCTGGTAATGACAAAAGTACCTGTGATCACGACTGGTCTTTCTTCCTGAGGTCCGCAGGAACAACAGGAAAAATTACTTATTTGTTCGCGCCATTTGTTACCTCGAAAACGTTGGAAGTTGCGCTTGCGCGAGGTCCTCCTTGAATCATAGTAACTTGTTTCATCTTTTTGTTGCTTGGACCCTCATCCCCACGAATGAGTTGTCTAACCTCTTTTCGTACTGATTGTACTAAGTGTGTCAGTTTACGCTTTTCAATGCCTTTTCAATTTCTATGCGTAAACTGATGCAGTTGTCAGTTGTGTGCCCAAGTATATTTGTGAAAGTCACAAAAGAGATTCGGGTCTTGACCCTTCTTGTTCTTCATGGGTTGAGGTTGGTTAAACTGATAATTCTCTTTGCTCAAGACTTCTGCGGGAGATTTCGTTAGAGGCGTCCATTGTCGATCACGATTCTCTTGTTTGATTGCTTTTTGGGTAGTAATCTTATTATCGTTGCGCGAGCATCTACTGGCGAGTACGGGGAATACGAGCTTTGGTTCGAGTGCTTACCATCCTTTTTTAAACTTCTGGCCACCCATACTCAGATCCCGAGGACGATTATGAGGTAGCGGTGGTCTATTAGAATTGAGGTTTTGCTCAGTTTGCGCATAAACTTTGGCTGCTGCCATAAGCTTATCCCAGCTCTTTGGAAGGCCAGTTGTCCCAGAAAGTACTTTTATCATTTCATCACATCTCACGCGTACTTGAACTGTGCGCGGATAAATATAGATCCTCATGAACATCTCCAATTTCCAACACTTCTTTGTTGTAACGAGTGATAAAATCCTCAAGGATTTCATCATCCTTCCGCCAGATGTTCATCACATCTGAGGAATCTCTGACGTATCACCTTTGTTGACTAAAGTGCGTAAGGAATTTCTCCTTAAGATCATTCCAAGAGGAAAGTTTACCTGTGGGCAAATTATCAAACCAAAGGCGCGCGACACCAGTAAGAGTCTGTACGAACAGATGGCACCACATTGGTAATGTCCATCCTCCAATTAGCCATGCGCCAGTGAAGAGGCGCATGTGATCATCAGGATCGGTTAAACCATTAGACTTCCCTACATTGCATGATACCTTTGCTCGTTCTAGCGGAGCCAACGTTATTTCTCTTACAAACTTCGATTGCTCAGCTGCTTCACAGGTCGATATACCAGATTGTAATCATGCTCCGCCTCAGGTTTATAAGTTGCATGTATTTTAGGCTTGTAACTGACATGATCCGTAGAAAACAGTTAAAAACACTTACATTACTCCTCGTCATAAGTCTTATCATAATCATCATGTTGGGTGTCCCGCTTCTGTGACAGTCGCCAGCCCAAACGTGAGTGAACAGATGTGCGACGTTGTGCATTTTCTTCTTGCTTACGATTACCAGAATGAACAGAATCATTCCTGGTTTTGGAATAGATCTCGGTTCCATCTACAGACACATGCGAAGGCACACGGGCATGGTTCTGAGTATCAAAATCAACACTCGAGGTGCAGGCGAAGCACGAACCTGAGGAGCATTAACCGGAGCTTGAAAAGCTGGAGTTCCAGTTGAGCACATAGTTGAGCATACATAGCATTTAAAGCAGCTTGAGATTTAATTAACCAAGACAACGGGGTCTCTCCAGTGGTAAAATTGACGTGACATCAACATGAGGAGCTGTCGGAGTCACTGGAATGCTCGCATGATCTGGATCATACGGAGCATCAACTTCCGGACGAGTCTTCAACAATTTGTCCGTCGACCTGAGGACCGCCAACGCGCGACGGATCTCGATCGAGGACCTGGAAATGATGATCCATCAGCCATGATGCTGTAGATCTAAGTGAAATGAAACGAAAGATGAGAAGAGAATAGAAAATCGGTGGGCGCTGATGAAGAAACGTAGGGCTAACAGATCGGAATCTGGTTAGATCTAGGGTTTGGTTTCTTGCATAAAATTGATTAATCCTTCATTTGGTTTCATTGTGGTGACCGTAACTACACTCTAGACGATACTTGCAAAACAGAACCCGTTAGCCTCGCCACGGGAGAGGAGGTCTCGTTACCACCCTCTGCGTGAGAATAAGTATCAGTACTCGGAGAATAGTTTAAGTGAAATAAGAGAGAGAGTAAGTGATTGTGAATCCCTTTCCTTGAAACTGAAGTTACCTATTTATAGCCAGATTTGGGCGCCAAAAGGAGAGATGGAAACTTAACGGAATCTTGTCCATTCTGTTAAGTGTTAATATTGCCGTTAGTGCACATGAATTGGTTCGTCATCTACGGCTAGGGAGATGCCACGTGTCGTCGTGAGCTCATTGTGCTTTCTTGAGGTGACCATTCCATCATCATGATCTTCTTGATTATCTAGGATGTTGCCACATGGCATTCAGTTGTAACTGAAAGGTATCCTTGCACGATTGGACATTAAATGCTTCTAGACGTTTCACAGCTGTGGCTCTCTATGGCCTGCTGCCACGTGTGCATTCTGATACAACAGAAAAGATTCCTTTTGCCTCTGTACCATATCTTGTGGACAGAAACTCTTTGCTAAGGAAAAGTCTTTCAAGATTAACTGTTTCTCTTTTAGATGCTTGGCGCAGAGAATTGTAAACCTCCTCTGTTGTGCTGTGGGCTGCGCAAGGTTTCTGGGAACCAACAATGAATTAGGGAATTCTCAAGATTAAATATCTTCCTTACGCGAGCCAGCGCAAGGTAGCTAAATGATCTTTTCCCTTCTTTGCTTTTTAGCGCAGAGTTTGCTAAGTTCCTTCTTTGGTACAAATATCTGCGCAAGGTTTCCTTGGTAGTTAATAGTGGGTATGCTTCCCTTGCTTGGCGCATGGTTTTTGGGACCATACCCCTTCACTTGGGTTTTGAGACAGCGACTACCCAAAGTGATTCGATCATTCCGCCGAGTTTGGGCACACGCTTTGGCCTAATAGGTAAATGCTCTCACCGCCTCGTGGCTAACGGCATCACCCTTCCGGTTACTACGCGTCCCAAAGCATTGGAAACAATCGAGACTTTGGTGAGATTTGAAATCGTTGAGTGGGACGAGTTTTCAAGGTTCGGATTTCACCCCTAACTTGATAACTTCGAATCCCTGATTGTGGTTTTACCTCTCGGACCCATCAGGAGGCTTCCACCGGATAAAAAGGGAATTTCTGTTAAGATGTGGATATCACTCCTAACTTAATAGACAATTTTGTGCAAATGAGAATACGCGGAGTGAGTGATTCGTCGAGAGTTCGAGGTCTTTATACCTAATCTCGACAAATCGACTCGTTGGTGTGATACGAGCGTTCTTCATGTGTATTGTGGTAGCTTTAGGAAAAGCTTATGTAGTTTAAAAATCCGGTTCGAATGCAGGTGATCAAGTTCGGGCGAAGTTGACTATCTTCGGGTGAACTTGATCTTCGAGCGAACTTGTTTTAAGTTTGAGAGGGGACAGGCAACTTCGGGTGAACTTGAGTCAAGTTCGGGCGAACTTGATCAAGTTCGGGCGAACTTGATCTGGTTCGAGCGAACTTGCCCTAACTTTGGCCGAACTTGTCTGTTTGTATTAGTTTCGAGCGTTTAATCGATGCGTAACAGTCTGATTTGGTGTCTTGACTATAGACTAGGTCAAATAGAGAAGTTCTACTGAATTCCCTGTAGTTATGGCTCTGATAGCAATCTGTCACACCCCAACCGATGGCGGAATCATCGGGGCGCGGCATTAAGTGGTTCAGATTGTTCGAGAGAATCCATAACGACTATTTTTAAATGACAATATTTAAGCGTTAATTTCCCATACAATCAACATAAAATCATTCCATAATCATTACAAACTCAAGCATCCTCAAACAATTCATAATGTCGATTACCATTTTATTATGAGTTTCTAAGCAAAATCCTAAGTCCATTTGCAGCGAGTAGAAATCTTTAACCTGCAACATACGTTAAAATAATTGTCAATACAAAAATGTATTGGCGAGCATACAAGTTTTGATATAATAGCATAGTAGATAAAAAGGTATCGCGAATTTCCACATACATAAACATGATGCACATAACATATAAACTCACAAGACAAATTTCACATGTTAAGCTCTCGAAAAAGGCTGCGAAGCGTGATGTGTTCCTTCCTAACTAGACCTCGTCGGGTGTTAGCCAAACTATAGTACCATACTAGCTAAGGTGGAGTTAAAGAAAATGTGCTAGTTTACATGTTCCTAGGAACGTATGTTACACCCAAAAAGTGCATTAAAGCGAAAATGGGTCAAGTATACTCACAGTCGGTGCGATTAGAGAGAGAGGGGATCTGATGTAGATGGAGTGGAGCGCCGGATCAGCCTGTAATCGAACAGAAGTGCATCAGTCTTCCGAATTGCTGAAACGGTCGAAACGGGAAGGAGCAGAGTACAAGTTCGGACGAAGTTGTACCAAATCTTTTGGATTTGGTACAATTTCGGTTGAACTTGACTGTTTGGTTGGCTGAAAGTACAAGTTTGGGCGAACTTGTCTGGTTTCATGAGAAACCGAACAAGTTCGAGCGAACTTGCCTTGTTTGGTTGAGTTTGACACAAGTTCGGGCAAACTTGATTGAATTGTTGAAGGTTTTAAGCAAGTTCGGGCGAACTTGGTCACCAATCTAGTGATAAGTTCGAGCGAACTTGATGTTTCCGAGCGAACTTGACTGTTTTGGCATCCAAATAGTGCGTTTTCGTGTCGTTTACTGAGGAAATCGAGTGTCCATCCCTCCACCCTTAAGCTATTGAGCAAAACCTAGGCTGGAGAGGTCTTTTGGAGCGAGTTTTAGCCATTTTACAGAAATTCGGACTAATCCGGGCGAACTTGATGGTTCGTACGGGTTAGTCCAGTTTGTGCAAAGTGACGATTTCGTCCTTGTGCTTCTGGATCTTAGATTTTGCTTGACAACGCCTCATTCCACTTCAAAGTGAACGAAACATACGTCATTTAGTCTGTATTTTGTGTGAAAATCGAAGTTTTAAAAGGTTTTACTTAGATCTAAGTATAGATCTAAGTGAAAAACAGAAGTTTTGTTATAAAAAAGATGAAGATTTTCGTAAACAGAAGAGTTATGATGAAATCGAAGGTAAAACCTTGTGCAAAATCGTTGTAAAGATGTTGTTGTAGCTTGAAAACGGGTTGATTCTTACTTAGAAAACAAAAGTATTTGATCGGGAGAGCTCTGAGCAAACTTGGTCAGCAAGGGGAGCATGAATGAGGAGCTGGGTATTTATAGGTGAAGAGGAGAACTGGCTGATTGAGATCAAGTTCGGGCGAACTTGACTCCATTTCAAGTGAACTTGGCACAAGTTCGGGCGAACTTGGCCAGTTCTGCTTGAATGGTTCAAGTTCGAGCGAACTTGTACTGATAGTAGATTTTTGTTGCCTGAACAAGTTCGGGCGAACTTGGTGTTACCACGTTCGGCCGAACTTGGCCTATTGGCGAAGTTTTGTTCGTTAATTCCGCGTTAGGTGCCCATTCGACGATTCGGTTCGTATTAGATAGATATATTAAGCATTTTAGCAAAGCGTTAAGCGTTATTAATCGATTAAATTAAGTTAAGATTCGATAAGTAAGCGAGGTAGAATGTGGCTTTGTTCCCAAGTCTTGCGACAGTCGCGTTGTAGTTTAAGCGAGCAGATAGCCTTGGAAACTTCACGCAAAGTTTATAGTATTTAGCGAGTGCGATATGAGTTTAAGCGTTGTGATGTGTGATGTGGTGCGAAAATATGCGACATAGCGTAGCAAGCGATTTGTAACATTTGTAAAAAATCGGGTCTCCAAAACCCGCTCCGTTTTGTAATCTTGTACCAAGTTATAAAAGTTCCGTTAATTATTTATTATTATTTTGAGTTTAAACGTTACATAATTAATAAATAAACTAAACTATAAAAATTTTATTTGATAAAAAGTTAAAATAAAATAAATAAAAAACATTTGAAGCTGCCGGGACTCGAACCCGGGTCAGCTGGGTCTCAAACGACTTAACCATCCCTCACCAAACCACTCCGCCACAATGTATTTTCTGTTAACTATATGAAAACAAAAGAAACTTATACACAAACTCAGTTTAATCAATATTACCAACTGAAAACCGATAATCGACAAACCAATCGTTAAATCGATTCTTCACCTCACAATTGCACTTATAACCGATGTATTTCGGTTTCTAATTAAGTCCGAATTGAATGAACATAAAGATTCATCATTTCCGGTATTTGAAACCGAAAACTTATCAAACTCTGATTTAATTCAAGTTCTGATCATTTGCGCGATTCATAACTATCACAACAGCACTCAATTTCATTTTCGTCAAGTTTCTGAACCGTAAGATTCTCTGAATCAGATCGCCGGAATTTTTCTGCAACTCACCGGAAAACCGGGACTCACATTCTCGCGGTAATTCTTTCGGCTCTTTTTGTTTAAAGCATGTGATTAGTCAATCTCTAACACAACTCCATCATCAGAATCAATATTAGCCAACATTTATCGGAAATCTTACCATCGCCGGAAAGTTCCTGAGATTGCCGGAATCCCTCTGTGAACTGGTAAGAAATTCTGCACTTCTTTTAAACCTTGTTTAGGTGATTTAACCTTGTGAATAATCGATCCACACTGTTAATTGGTTCAACAGTCGGAGTTCATTTCCTGTACCGACGAACCTTCGCCGGATTTCTGTGATTATCTTCAATCGGTAAAATTCTGTTCTTTAAACTCTCTCCATTCCTTACTCTTGAATTACTGTTAATGTCTAAGATCTTTGTAAATCACAAAATCAATCTTAACCAGTCGAATTACGCTGACCGTGTAATTCGACGAAGAAGATGAAGTGATATCAGAGTATAAGAGTAATTAAAATCCGGTTTATAAACGGGTTAGACACACAGTCCAGCGGTGGACTGTGTGCAAATTTCATATTCACGTCCCGAGTTCGATCCTTACTACGCACACGCTTTACGTAATAACATTCCTTTTTTTATCATGAACTAACCGGGTTAGAGCAGGTAGTTGTTAAGTATAATATAAATCAAGAATATAACCGGGTTAGACACACAGTCCAGCGGTGGACTGTGTGCAAAATAAACTTCACGTCGCGCGTTCTGGACTGTGTGCAAAATAAACTTCACGTCGCGCGTTCGAATCCCGTCACAAGCACCGGTCCATGGAATTAAAACGTTTTTGCAAAATAAAGGAATTTTCGGTTAATTCGAATAAGTATATAAATATAATTAAAACTGAGTTTCCAACAGGTTAGTCACGTAGCTCAGTTGGTAGAGCTACGTGCACGTGAACGGAAGGTCACCGGTTCGAATCCCGCTTGGCGCAACATTTACCGCTGACCGAACCGGTCAACGGTCAACGGTCAATGGTCAAACAGTAAAAAAAATAATATTTTTTTTTATATACTTATTTGTTTATTTTAATTTAAAAATCAATTAAAAATACTTAAAAATAACATTTTTAAAGATAGAAAATAGCCATAAACTCACAAAAATATATCTAAAAATCCCATTAAAAATCCTTAATAAAATCCATCCATTTAATATACTTTTCCATTATTATTTAGGTTAGTATTCCTCGTCGAACCGCTCATCTAAATCGTGTGCATCTCACCATCTTCAATTCAACGCACCCAATGTGAGTGAACCTTTCAAATTCCCCGTTTTAATCACGTTTTGGGGTGTATCATGTGTCTTTGTTTATTTACATATTATAACGAAACTATTGTGCATACATCATATCATGACATGTGTATTAGTTTGTTGCTGTTAAGTAGTTATTATTGGATGCAAATTATCATTTCAGTACATGCAATTGCCGAGGCCGCAGCTCCCCATCCATCGAGGTTGAGCTTGATCCCCATTTTATTATGCGGTTGATCTTGGCGTGCCCGCACGATCGGCTCCGTTTGATTGAGCCTTGATCGGTCATTTCATTTTACATATCAATACATGCAATACGTTCGGCTCCGTTTGATTGAGCCTTGAGTGCACAGTTCAATTTACATTTCCAGTTCATGCAATACGTTCGGCTCCGTTTGATTGAGCCTTGAGCACACAGTTCAATTTACATTTCCAGTTCATGCAATACGATCGGCTCCGTTTGATTGAGCCTTGATCACACAGTTCATTTATGTTAGTTATCATATGATATTGGCATATTCATGTATGCTATCCAGTGTTAATATATGTTATAATTGTAAATGCTATTTGCCAATGTTTGATTACTTACATGTGCTCTTTATGATTATGCACAATATTTTATTGATAAACTAACCATAATATCATTGTCAAATGTTTATCTAATAAGGTTCACTCGCCAACTTATGTTGACCCAAAACCTCCCATTTTACACATGATACAGGTGAACCAGCAGCAGCTAGGAACACATAGGACCTGGATTAGAAGAAATAAAACGATTTAGTATTTGGATTGTTATGTTTGGTTATTTTCCCTTGTATTGAATGAACATGTTTGGATGTTTGAGAATGTAACTTTGACTTCATTAATTATGAAACATAATAGTAAATGTTATGTGCTTTGGTGATAACCCAATTATGCCCCGACTCTTATTTCCGCTGCGGGTCGGGGTGTGACAGATTGGTATCAGAGCCATGACTATAGGGATATAGGATAGGTTATTAGACCCTTAGAGCCTATACTATAGTCGATTAGAAACTTATAAGAATTTTGTGTGTTATATGCCAAATTTCATGATGTTTATATGTTTATGTTAAATGTTACATTTGATATTGTACAAGCATGTTCATAAGTATGTATTATCAAATAATGCCTATCATGAAATCGTATGATCATAACATATCACATCCATGCAAGCACACATCACATCATGATCGATTTTACAATGATTTTCGTGTTTTCAAATCTCATCAAAGTAAGTCCTCATGACGGGCATGTAGTAACTGGAAGGGTACTAGTACCGGTAGTCGGAACGTCCTGTCTAGGTTGGCATTCGTATAAATCCAAAATAAAGGACCAGTTTGCCTACCTGGGGACAAACGATGAGAGTACGAAATACCTATTAGGCCAAAGCATGCTATACCAAACGTCGTGAGAGCTAGTTCCACTTTGAGTTGTCATTGTGTCTACACCTGGACACATTCCGACCAAACATCTCATGAACATATTTTGTGGTTTGCATTCGGGGGATGCGAGTGTTAAATTGCCAATACTAATGTGAATCCTACCAAGCCAATAGCCATGGGGGCCCACATGACTATGTAGGTGAAGGTATGGGGGACATTTGAGGCCCAACATGAGCGAACCCAAGACATCCTTTGGATGTAGTTGCATTATTGATATTTATGTTATTTTCATTTTCTTAAAGACACATGACACCTAAAAAGACACCATAAACTCACAATCTTCTCATTTTATGATCCTGTAGATGTCGTCTAGACAGCATCGAAGGGGTAGGAATTCGGAAAAGTCTCGGGAATGTTTGGCCACTCATATCGCGAATCAAATGGCCACGATATTGCCGGACATCGTAGTACAAGTACAACAAGCCCTTGCTGCAAATTCTACTAACCCTCCTCAACAACAGGACCAGAACATCAACAACCCTCCTACCATCAAATGCTCCTACAAACATTTTAAGTCCTGTGATCCTCCAAAATTCGAAGGGACTGAGGGAGTCACTGCTCTCCTACATTGGTTCGAGGAGATGGAAAACGTTTTCTTAAACTGCGATTGTCCAGAGGATCGCAAAGTTCGTTACGCCACCGGGAGACTACTTGGTGTAGCTCTCACTTGGTGGAATACTGAGAAAGGAAAGAGGGAACAGAAGATGCGATGGCCTTAACTTGGGAGGAGTTAAGGGAGATCATGACTAGGCGATTCTGTCCTAGAAGTGAAATTAAGAAATTGGAGGATGAATTCCAGGCCTTGAAGCAAAAAGATGGTGATCACTCTACTTACAACAAAAGGTTCTTGGAGTTGAATCAAATGGTTCCAAACTTATTCACTCCAACCTATCGTCTGATCGAACATTACATTCGAGGACTTCCCTCGAAAATCCAAGATTCGGTCCTCAGCGTTTCACCGGTAACACTCGAAGCTGCCATGGAGTTGGCAACAGAACTGACCGAAAACCGAATTCGAAATGGGAAGTTCAAAGAGGAAAAGAAGAAAGCCCCTGCTGAGGGACAAACCTCAAACCACCACACTCCTTCCTCTAAATTTGCTAACAAGAGGAAGCGTAACACCAGGAACTTTGCAGTCACCCAAACCAACACCCCTATTCCTGCTGCACCCATCACTCAAGCCACTCCTCCACCCGCGCCATACAGAAAACCATACACAGGGCCACTACCAAAATGTAACCGTTGTCAGTATCACCACTCCCCTGATTATCCTTGCCAATACTGTATCCGCTGCGGTCGCGCCGGACACACTGTTCAAAACTGCCGCACGCTTCAACGAACAAACCGCCACCAACCTATAACCCAAACCCACCAACAGTTAATGGGTCAAGCCCAACAACAACTACCATTTCCACCCACTCAACATTTAGCCCAAACATACTATCAACCCAATTACCCTATGGGCCAACCTATGCGGGCTTGTTTCAACTGCGGCGACCCAAGTCATTTCAGAAACACATGTCCAAGGCTGGTCAATATTATTCATGCTCAGGCCCAAGCCAACCCAGTGAATCAAGCGAACCAAGCTCCTCCACCTGCTAGAGGAAGAGCTTTCAATATTAACGCAAACCAGGCCAGAGCTGACGGCAATGTGGTCAACGGTACGTTTCTTATAAATGGTAGATATGCCTCTATGTTATTTGATACTGGTGCGGATAGAAGTTTCGTGTCATTAGAATTTGATCCTATCTTAAGTAAAAATCGGGATAAGCTCGCGGAATCCATAACGGTGGAAGTTGCGGACGGAAAACCAGTTTCATTAGACTTTATTTTACGCAACTGTACACTCACTTTAAACGACCACGATTTCTCAGTCGATCTGATTCCTATGAAGCTGGGAAGTTTCGACATCATAATCGGTATGGATTGGCTTAGTCTACATCATGCGGAAGTTGTATGTCGTGAGAAATTTATTCGTATTCCTCTTTCAAACGGTCAGACTCTTCGAATCATTGGAGAAACCTCGTCGAAAGGGCTCAACTTAATGTCTTGTCTTCAAGCTCAAAAATACCTTCGCAAGAATTATGTCGCGTTTTTAGCCCATATCATCAAGAAGGGGACCGCAGAGAAGAAACTTGAAGATATTCCTGTTGTAAAAGATTTTCCACAAGTTTTTCCTGACGACATTTCAGGACTTCCTCCAATCAGAGATGTCGAATTCCGTATCGATCTTATACCTGGTGCTACACCAGTGGCAAAATCTCCATATAGGTTAGCCCCCTCCGAAATGCAAGAGCTAGCCAGTCAATTGCAAGAGTTGACTGACAAGGGATTCATACGCCCCAGCTCATCGCCTTGGGGTGCACCTGTCCTTTTTGTAAAGAAGAAAGATGGATCTTTTCGCATGTGCATCGACTACAGAGAGCTCAACAAGTTAACTATCAAAAATCGATATCCTTTACCTCGCATAGATGATCTTCTTGACCAACTACAAGGTGCCAGTTGCTTTTCGAAAATCGACCTTCGATCTGGCTATCATCAGCTTAGAGTGCATGAAGAAGACGTCCCTAAAACTGCTTTTCGAACTCGATATGGTCACTATGAATTCATGGTTATGCCGTTTGGATTAACCAACGCACCAGCTGTTTTCATGGACCTAATGAATAGAGTCTGCAAACCTTACCTTGATCGATTTGTTATTGTTTTCATCGACGATATTCTTATCTATTCAAAATCTAAAGCTGATCATGAGCGTCATCTGCGACTTGTTCTTGCACTTCTAGAAAAGGAAAAGCTTTATGCCAAGTTCTCTAAATGTGAATTCTGGTTAAAAGAGGTGCAATTTCTCGGGCATGTAGTCAATGACAAAGGAATACATGTGGACCCATCAAAGATCAAAGCAGTTCAAGAATGGCAAGCTCCACGAACACCAACTGAAGTAAGGTCTTTTCTTGGACTAGCTGGCTATTATCGTCGGTTCATTTCAAACTTCTCTCGCATTGCGGTGCCACTCACGGCTTTAACCCATAAAGGGAAACCATTTGTATGGGGACCCAAGCAAGAAGAAGCTTTTCAAACTCTTAAACAAAAACTTTGTGATGCACCAATCCTCACTCTTCCTGAAGGTTGTGATGATTTTGTAGTCTATTGCGACGCGTCAGGACAAGGATTAGGTTGCGTTCTCAGGCAAAGAGGAAAAGTCGTAGCTTATGCCTCAAGGCAACTCAAGACACACGAAAAGAACTACACCACTCATGACCTTGAACTTGGAGCCGTTGTATTCGCTCTTAAGATATGGAGACATTATCTCTATGGTACGAAGTGTGAAATATACACTGACCAAAAGAGTCTTCAACACATCTTCAATCAGAAAGAGATAAATATGAGGCAACGAAGATGGGTCGAACTCCTAAATGATTACGACTGTGAAATCAGATACCACCCTGGTAAAGCAAATGTGGTGGCTGATGCACTTAGTCGAAAGGGTTATGCGAACTCCATTCATCTTCTATGTTTGCAAATTATAACCAATATTAAGGACCAAATTCGAGAAGCTCAACACGTTTCAATAACAGAGGAAGATGTACAAAAAGAGATGTCCTGTGGAGCCGAGCTAAAACTTGAAACTAAATCTGATGGTATTTTGTATTACCTAGATCGTATATGGATTCCTAACCACATCAATCTTCGTGAAACACTCATGCATGAAGCTCATAAATCGCGATATTCTATACACCCAGGAGCTGATAAGATGTATCAAGACCTACGGTACACCTATTGGTGGCCTGGAATGAAGAAAGATATTGCCGTTTTTGTTTCCAAGTGTCTCACATGTTCTAAGGTGAAGGCTGAACACCAAAGACCCTCAGGACTTCTAGTCCAACCGGAAATACCTGCATGGAAGTGGGAAAATATAACCATGGATTTGTTACCGGGTTACCTCGCACTTCTAGTGGGTATGACACTATATGGGTGATTATAGACCGACTTACAAAATCAGCTCACTTTATCCCTATTCGAGAAGATTTCAAGAACGAAAAGCTTGCTCGTATTTATATCAACGAAATCGTAAGCCGGCATGGAGTACCATTAAGTATTATTTCTGATCGTGATGGTCGTTTCACCTCACGAACATGGCAAGCAGTACAATCCGCTATGGGCACTCGACTAGATCTCAGTACCGCCTACCATCCTCAAACTGATGGACAGTCTGAGCGCACCATTCAAACTCTTGAGGACATGCTTAGAGCATGTGTCATAGACTTCAAGGGAAATTGGGACGCCCACCTACCGTTAGTTGAATTTTCGTACAACAACAGCTATCATTCGAGCATCGGCATGGCACCTTTTGAAGCTTTATATGGTCGAAAGTGCCGATCTCCTGTTTGTTGGCACGAAATCGGGGAAGCACAAATTACTGGTCCAGAATTGATCCAAGAAACCACAGATAAGATTCATCAAATCCGAAACAATCTTCTAGCGGCTCAAAGTCGTCAAAAGAGTTACGCAGATAAACGACGGAAGCCCTTGGAGTTTAACATTGGTGATAATGTACTTTTAAAAGTATCACCGTGGAAGGGAGTAGTTCGTTTTGGTCAAAAGGGAAAGCTAGCACCACGTTACGTAGGACCTTTCAAGATACTCGAAAGAGTAGGTCCTGTAGCATACAAGCTTGACCTACCGGAAGAACTCGACAGAATTCATCCCACATTCCATGTGTCGAACTTGAAGAAGTGCCTCGCTGATGAGAATCTTCATATTCCACTGGAAGATATTCAGATTGACGAATCCATGCATTTTATTGAAAGACCAGTGGAGATTATGGACTATGGAGAAAAGCGTCTACGACGAAGTCGCATTCCTATTGTTAGGGTACGCTGGGAGTCGAAACGGGGACCTGAGTTTACTTGGGAACGTGAAGACTCAATGCGTGAAAAATACCCGCATCTTTTTCCTACTACTTCAACTGTTTAAATTTCGGGACGAAATTCCTAAAAGTAGGGGATACTGTAACATTTGTAAAAAATCGGGTCTCCAAAACCCGCTCCGTTTTGTAATCTTGTACCAAGTTATAAAAGTTCCGTTAATTATTTATGATTATTTTGAGTTTAAACGTTACATAATTAATAAATAAACTAAACTATAAAAATTTTTATTTGATAAAAAGTTAAAATAAAATAAATAAAAAACATTTGAAGCTGCCGGGACTCGAACCCGGGTCAGCTGGGTCTCAAACGACTTAACCATCCCTCACCAAACCACTCCGCCACAATGTATTTTCTGTTAACTATATGAAAACAAAAGAAACTTATACACAAACTCAGTTTAATCAATATTACCAACTGAAAACTGATAATCGGCAAACCAATCGTTAAATCGATTGTTTACCTCACAATTGCACTTATAACCGATGTATTTCGGTTTCTAATTAAGTCCGAATTGAATGAACATAAAGATTCATCATTTCCGGTATTTGAAACCGAAAACTTATCAAACTCTGATTTAATTCAAGTTCTGATCATTTGCGCGATTCATAACTATCACAACAGCACTCAATTTCATTTTCGTCAAGTTTCTGAACCGTAAGATTCACTGAATCAGATCGCCGGAATTTTTCTGCAACTCACCGGAAAACCGGGACTCACATTCTCGCGGTAATTCTTTGGCTCTTTTTGTTTAAAGCATGTGATTAGTCAATCTCTAACACAACTCCATCATCAGAATCAATATTAGCCAACATTTATCGGAAATCTTACCATCGCCGGAAAGTTCCTGAGATTGCCGGAATCCCTCTGTGAACTGGTAGTTATTCTGCACTTCTTTTAAACCTTGTTTAGGTGATTTAACCTTGTGAATAATCGATCCACACTGTTAATTGGTTCAGCAGTCGGAGTTCATTTCCTGTACCGACGAACCTTCGCCGGATTTCTGTGATTATCTTCAATCGGTAAAATTCTGTTCTTTAAACTCTTTCCATTCCTTACTCTTGAATTACTGTTAATGTCTAAGATCTTTGTAAATCACAAAATCAATCTTAACCAGTCGAATTACGCTGACCGTGTAATTCGACGAAGAAGATGAAGTGATATCAGAGTATAAGAGTAATTAAAATCCGGTTTATAAACGGGTTAGACACACAGTCCAGCGGTGGACTGTGTGCAAATTTCATATTCACGTCTCGAGTTCGATCCTTACTACGCACACGCTTTACGTAATAACATTCCTTTTTTATCATGAACTAACCGGGTTAGAGCAGGTAGTTGTTAAGTATAATATAAATCAAGAATATAACCGGGTTAGACACACAGTCCAGCGGTGGACTGTGTGCAAAATAAACTTCACGTCGCGCGTTCGAATCCCGTCACAAGCACCGGTCCATGGAATTAAAACGTTTTTGCAAAATAAAGGAATTTTCGGTTAATTCGAATAAGTATATAAATATAATAAAACTGAGTTTCCAACGGGTTAGTCACGTAGCTCAGTTGGTAGAGCTACGTGCACGTGAACGGAAGGTCACCGGTTCGAATCCCGCTTGGCGCAACATTTACCGCTGACCGAACCGGTCAACGGTCAATGGTCAAACAGTAAAAAAAATAATATTTTTTTTATATACTTATTTGTTTATTTTAATTTAAAAATCAATTAAAAATACTTAAAAATAACATTTTTAAAGATAGAAAATAGCCATAAACTCACAAAAATATATCTAAAAATCACATTAAAAATCCTTAATAAAATCCATCCATTTAATATACTTTTCCATTATTATTTAGGTTAGTATTCCTCGTCGAACCGCTCATCTAAATAGTGCGCATCTCACCATCTTCAATTCAACGCACCCAATGTGAGTGAACCTTTCAAATTCCCCGTTTTAATCACGTTTTGGGGTGTATCATGTGTCTTTGTTTATTTACATATTATAACGAAACTATTGTGCATACATCATACATGACATGTGTATTAGTTTGTTGCTGTTAAGTAGTTATTATTGGATGCAAATTATCATTTCAGTACATGCAATTGCCGAGGCCGCAGCTCCCCATCCATCGAGGTTGAGCTTGATCCCCATTTTATTATGCGGTTGATCTTGGCGTGCCCGCACGATCGGCTCCGTTTGATTGAGCCTTGATCGGTCATTTCATTTTACATATCAATACATGCAATACGCTCGGCTCCGTTTGATTGAGCCTTGAGTGCACAGTTCAATTTACATTTCCAGTTCATGCAATACGTTCGGCTCCGTTTGATTGAGCCTTGAGCGCACAGTTCAATTTACATTTCCAGTTCATGCAATACGATCAGCTCCGTTTGATTGAGCCTTGATCGCACAGTTCATTTATGTTAGTTATCATATGATATTGGCATATTCATGTATGCTATCCAGTGTTAATATATGTTATAATTGTAAATGCTATTTGCCAATGTTTGATTACTTACATGTGCTCTTTTATGATTATGCACAATATTTTATTGATAAACTAACCATAATATCATTGTCAAATGTTTATCTAATAAGGTTCACTCGCCAACTTATGTTGACCCAAAACCTCCCATTTTACACATGATACAGGTGAACCAGCAGCAGCTAGGAACACATAGGACCTGGATTAGATGAAATAAAACGATTTAGTATTTGGATTGTTATGTTTGGTTATTTTCCCTTGTATTGAATGAACATGTTTGGATGTTTGAGAATGTAACTTTGACTTCATTAATTATGAAACATAATAGTAAATGTTATGTGCTTTGGTGATAACCCAATTATGCCCCGACTCTTATTTCCGCTGCGGGTCGGGGTGTGACATGATTTAGGTTACATTATGATCCGAATCTCTGGTGCTAGGCGTAACGAGAGTGACGAGCTTGTGAGGAAGCGGGTTGTTACATCTAGCAACCCACAAGTATTCACACCATCATTCAATAGGACTGTATCACCATTTAACTCACTTCAACCCAATATATAAGGAGCATTCTCCTAAGCTTAACCCACAACCATTGTTCCTCACTCCTTACCCAACAGCTCCATCCCCGCTACTCGCCCCAGGTTGTGCACCTCGTGAAACATACCCAAGCCCCATTCTTGGGTTGGTTACGACAACGTACCAACCCAGTTGTAACGCCCAACGTTTTCATACTTTCCATATTTAGAAAGTTCGTGTTTGTATTTCTATATTTGGAAACTTTTGTATCTTGTATTCGTTCTTTCATTGTAATCTTTATAATCGAGACTTGAATCATAATGAAATCTACATTTTATCCCAACACTTGTCATACATATTCATATACCCATGCATTTGATACATTATGCTAAAAAACGTGACATACATGCAAATACATGACATCTATACATGATACATACTTTATACGTGATGCATATACTCGATCTTACACATTTTATGCTTACATGAACATTAGAACATGTCTCTTATGCTTAATATACCTTTTATGTTCATAAAATATCATCACTTAGCACCTAAACCCGTCACAAGCCAACATAACACAAAAATGAAAATTAATTGCTCCTTCCTAAGCCTTATGGACCGCAAGGCAAAGGACTTACGGTCTGTAAGCTGGTCCGGGCGGGCAGAAGTGTTTTGGCTCGCGGATTATGCACGAATCCACCATTTTCTTATCCTCCAATGGCCTTTAACCCCATTTAACACCTCCTAACCACCTCCAACCTTCTCCCTACAAATACAACCCATTCTCCAAGCTTTCTTCCACTTTTATCACCTTCTAATCTCTCCCAAATCACCATTAATATGCTGGAATTCGAGTTCTTGGACAGATTCATCATCTTCTACTAAAGTGAGCATAACTTGCTCATTTCTTAACGAAAATGCTTGATTCTTCTTTCTAATTGCTTGGATAATCCTTAGGTTTGAATCCACGGATTCTCCAAGGAGAATCCAGACCTAGAAATGCACCTAAAGGACTCCAAACTTTCTATTTGTTTCAAAGCTCTTTCAAAACTTATCATTTCTTCATTCAACTTTGTGTTCTTGAGCTCCTAATCAAAGTTATGATTAGTGAGACTAACCAAAGTTGTTTAACATGTAAATAGGAGTGTATTAGCACTCTAAACTTTCTGTTTTTGAAGAGCTTTAAGCTCACAAGTGTTGCCAAGTCAAGAACTTGAGGTTAGTGTGACTACAAGGTTAGCTTGGGCTATCCTACACCTAAGTCCCATAACACTTGATGTTTTTCCCATTCATCCTAAGTAGTTTGCTAGTTGAAAGTAACACAACCCTGTCTAGCCTTCGACGTGTGTTGACATTGGCTCACCGGGTTGTAGCTTACTTGGCTACTTAGTGTATAATAATGTATGTATTTCATTCTTATTATTCTTGTACTTATTCTTGACCCTCCTTGTTGTCTATGACAACTTGTGTAGTGGTGAACTCTTATGAGGTTCCTAAATGGATGGCAATGCCACCTACCTCCTACATGACTTCTATGATATCCATGAATGGACTTATACATATAACTATATTAATCTATATATAATACTTAAAAACCGAAACCTTGATAATGACTACATAATAATGTGCCGAGTTAGTAAGTTTAATCACTAAAGAGTATGGTTCCTCGTTTAGATTCTAATAGGTGTTACAACCTATGAAATCACATAAACCCTAATGGGTTCCCATAGTGTCAAAACGAGTGCTAGACCTTAGTGAGTATTTTCGTATACTTGACTCTGTATGCTTCATTCCAAAATCCCGAACCTTCCAGAATCATCCGAATACTCACACCTACGTTTTCTTCTTGTAGGATAACTCGGTGTTCATCCCGCAACTTAACAACTCTTCACGGATTACCAAGTCGGAACGCTTGCAAAACCGTGAGTATACTCGAACCCCCCTTTACGTTTAACACTTTTGGGGTGTAACATGTTTACATATCTTAAACAACACTAAACTTATGCTTTATTACTTGCACAAACAATCCATTATACATGAACGCTTTGATATGTATGTTATGCTTATACTAGACCGAACGTATGTGATACCATAGTCATTAGCTTATTTTAGCCTCAATTTGACATGTATAGCGCTATAGGAGTAACGCACCGCCTGTGAACGAGTGGTCATGTTGAATTATTTATACTAGTTGCGTAAACAGAGGGTTGACTAGAAATATCGCATGCCTTGTATTTGCTCGTATGTAAACTTTGTTGCCATGTGGATTTGTTTTAAACTTATGCTTATACCTATGCTATGCTCAAACTTGTATACTCACCTTTGCTTTTGCATTGAACTCGTATTTTAAACATGTTACAGGTCAAGAAGGTTGACGCTATGAAAACGAAGTAGTGATGACGCTAGATACACAATTAGACGATTAGGTTTAATATTGTTGAATCAATTTTGTTACGTTTTTGGTATTCAAACTTGTTGTATTGTTGTATTTTTGAAATGATGTTGTACTTGACAGTTTTTATGAAATGAAATCCAGTTTAAATAATTATTGTCGCTATTAGTATTATGAGTAATAAGCAATTTTTTCATCCCGCCTTAATGTTTCCGCCATCGGTTGGGGTGTGACAGATTGGTATCAGAGCCATAAACTATAGAGAATTAGGTAGAATTGCCAT